>WEDG01006147.1:0-388568 GCA_017591395.1 Schistocephalus solidus
CGCAGGCCACGAGTAAGAATGTTTTTATTTCAGTTCGCCAACAATATCGCTCAAAAAGTCATCCAACAGATCCGATATCGCAAAGTCACAGAATATTTGAACAACGAAGAGCTGCGCAACAAACGTATGGCTAACACGAGCAAGGAATGACCACAAGCACTGAGCAGACGCCATAAAATTGTCATCCCATTAATATACAGCTGAATACGCATTTTGAGAGTTCTCGTTGCTGGGTGAGTGAGCAATTCAACGAGCAGACCGCATTCAAGGCCCAAATAGACGTAGCTACCACTGTTTGGGGCATTGCTAGGGGAAGTTCTAGGCTCTTGCAATAGCGTTCTTAGGTTCCTGGGTGGCTCTAGATGGTAGTGCTGCAGCAGCCGAATCAACATTCTAGTTATGCACAGGGGCAATTTCGACTTCAAGCATAATTCCCGCCACTTCACCAGCAAGCACGTGCCTCCCACCGTGTCTGCTCTCTCACCAACTTCTAGGGTTTCTATCTCGTCTTGTAAATAATTCTGGTAAGATTTCCACCCATAGGAACTTACGGACTTACCTCGGGCATTTCAAATTCTGGTGACTGATCAACTACCCATAGCGTTGAGGAAACGGAAAGTTCTAACACCTCAGCATAATATGTCTTCCTCTCGTGTAAATTCAGGTTATTTTTAGTGCTCCGATGATATCCGTAAAACTTCCGTTTCATTGTTTTTTTTTCCACCGTCAATAAAAAAGATATATGAATGGATTAACTGCACTTTTAATTCCCTTTGCGAAATGAGAAGTGATAATCGGTTAATAAACCTGTTGCTACCTTAATTAACAGACAATAAATTTCTAATGCACAAATAAGACTAAAGAAACATGAGAAAATGATCGTAACACAGAATACGTGCCTATGTGTCACACGGTTCTCTGGATGAGAAGAATGCAACACTTACCACGGACAACAAGTAGTTCAATGGCGTTTATATGCCCATTTAAATAATGTGTCCGAATCAGTCGATATACAGATATTACTATCACAAATATGCGAGGTTCCCGGGGATTTTCTAGGCAAATAATCATTCATTTAGACTAAAATAGAGCACTTTTATGTAAATCTTGTCACTTCAACTAGTTAAACCACTTCCGAAAATTCATTAAAGCGGAGCATGGTCATGACCGCGTCCTGTCTCGCCTGACCATAACGGCTAGGCACGGCCACGTGCTGGCAAAAGAAAGATGATTATTTCGGGGTGAACTATAAGACAGTCTTGTATCATTCATTTTCTTCATTTGCCATGTCTCGCTAAAATATCCCACTGACAAAACACCCCGTAGATAAGATATAAGCTTCGCAAATATTTAATTCAATAATTTCAGTTTATTCCGATGGATCTAGTTCAATACATTCCTGGGTCAAGGCAAACCAGAGCAAGCGACTTTTTCGCAGTCAATACGAAGATTTCTTTGTCAATGATAACTCTGCTGGGCTTAAAGAGCTAAAGGGATGGGCAGGGTTTTAAAATCCACCGAAGAGCCTCCCCTCGTACAAGGCCATATTGTTACTGACCAAATGGTTCAATCCGTATTAGGCCTTACACCCTTTCAACATGCTCTGTTATCTAACTTTTCGGCATACCGGGTTCTAATCTCGAAGATCAGAATCCTCATCTACTAATGTCTCATAAAATCCTCAAACTATTGTCAGTGTGGCTATCAGAATGACGAATTTTCTTGGCTCTGTGCATTGCTCCAACTTAAGTACGAATATCCGGCTGAAACATGTGCAAATATGCAACTGCATATTGTCAATCAAATCCGCATTAGAGGCATACCCTGCCTTTGAGTATACAGGAAACCTTAAAACAGGACTTCCAAAGGAAATTTAATTAGAAAGTCAAACTACAGCTAATTTCTTACAAGCTGTGAACTATGGCAGGCAACAAATTTGATTTCCTTTGTTACGTTCTCTTATGAGTGCCAGGATACATCCACTCCTCACGCCTTAAATCATCTCCCATTTAAGTGCTACCATCTGGCAGCCTGGTAAATACCTGGATTCCTCTACTAGCCGCTCACTTTATTTTTTTAGAAAAGTACTTCAGATATTGTTTCCTTGACAGATTAAGTTAAACGATTTGCCGTTGATTTGACACTGAAATATCAGTCAACTTTCGCATTCACCCTTATTAGTCACGCATGTCAAGAAAATCGGATCTGAGAAGGAAGTCAGTGACTGGCGAAGTTAAATCTACCCGTCTAACCGTGCCAATTATGATCCGATCTATAATTGCACGTATGCAAAGGTTGCATTAGTAGCCCTTGAATATAAATGAAGCAGGAGTGCGACAAAGGTCATATTAAGTAGGTAATGCACACAATTCTAAAGTCTTCAGTAACAGAGTTGTCCTGTTATTTGTTGCCAATGGAAGCAGGGAGGCGGGGACCAGGTAGCAGTTTTGAAGAACAAGAAGATGTAATCTCTGCAACAGGAGGTGTATTCGCCTGACGTTTCGGATTCTCTTTTAAATCCGTCATCCAAAACCGCCGCAGATAAGATTGCTTTAGGCAAAAGGACAGTAGGATTTATAGGCCGCAGCTATCCTGCCCTTTGTGGTAAAGTACTTTGTCCAAACCAAGTCTCAGTATAAAATATTTAGGCGGGAGGTCCTTGTTCCTGTTGCTTGCCTGAGGGGTAACTATGCTTTATTAACCATCAAGCCGTGGTAATTAAGGCGTCATAAGAAGTCACAGAGCTTCAGCTTAATGAAAATGAGAAATGTCCGGATTTGCTGTGGGCATGGATCTATGCACAGTATCGACCTAACTCTTTCTTCGGTAGCACGTGCTATTATCCTATGTTAGTCGGAGCCTGTCAAACAGTGATGGTCTTGGGTGTAGTGATCGACATTCAACAACCGGATTAACATATACTCTGTGTCAACTTGGCTAAGCGCGACTCTGAATTACCCAGAAGCGGATAGGTAACAGCATTCAATTTCCTCTGAAACATATCAAGTGACAAATCTCGACCCAAACAATTCGATTTGCACAAATTTCAACTTAGGACTGTTCGACCGTAGATTTCAACAAGGCCCACCGTATGCTCTACACCATGTGATGCAGGGACGGTGAGTTGCGCGTGAATTAGTTTTAAGTGATAGTAGCAATGCGCTGCAGCTACCGCACTCTCTCCTCGTCCCCCACCTAAGCCCGGTGTCAAGACAGAGTCAAGAAGACCAGTGGTAGAGGGCGCAGGTGGCTGTCGCGGCCGGAGCCGCCCTTGGGTGCACCACCACACCTGAATCGGATCCCACGGAGTGGGAGTGCCATAAAGGCCACATTAAGAAGGAGCCATTGGAGCCTGACTCTCAGTCCGCCAGTCAGCCACTCCACACAAAACACAAATTGGGCTGAACACATAGTCTGGGTTATCCCGTCAGTTGGCAACCTTCCAAGCCACGGATATTAACGCACCATGATAGTTTCAAGCACGTCAGATTGTTTATAGTGAGGAAAATGTGCTAAGCTTTTGACCTCTCCCTCTTTCACGCCCACAATCAGACCACCATCCGAGCCAGTCAGTTGTCTGAGATGGGAGTGGGCGCATTTGCTGACGGGTCGGTGAAACCCGTCTTTGCGCACCACAGCACGACCTGGCACCCCACAACGCACACTTCAGGATTTACTTACTCAAGGGGATATGGAGGAGCCATCACCGTCTGACTCCCAGTCCACTGGTCAGCCACTTGACACATAAAGCACATACACTGTGCCGACGGCGTGGTCTGGTGTTAGTGTCAGATTGGCAGCATTTCAAGCCATGGTTTCTAGGAAACCGTGATTTTATCAGGTATATTATGATGATTGTGAGGGTGTTGTCTTTGTTTTAGAGTAAATGGTGTGCGCTGATATGGCGTAGCCTCCAGTGGTTTACCGCAGGTTGTCGTGGAGCGGCATGTGTCCTCAAAGGCCCATACGGTGTGTAAATGTACGGGAGCAGTGAGGGCAGTGAAGGCGGGCGCGGCGACTGTATGTCGGAGCCCTAGGCACTGGTTCACTAGCCTCCGTGCGATGGATTCGCAGGTAACCGACCAAGCCGATGTGTGAGTTGAAGTTACTGGCGCATTGTGGGCAGGAGAAATCGATAGAGGCTGGGGGATGTCATTCATGGCAGTGGCGGTAAGAATGGCAGGAGCATAGGGGGTTTATGATGTATCGTTGTTGTCAGCATTGCAGTGAATGTCGCTGTCATGGATGCACATGTGACCGAAAAGTCCCATGTGATGAGTAAATGCGCGAGGACAGTGAGGGCAGTGGAGGCGGCGATCTCTGTTGTGTGTTGGTGCTCCAGGCACTGGTTCACCAGTCTCTGTACGATGGATTCGCAAGTGACCGACTAGGCCGATGCGTGAGGTGAATGTGCAGTCGCATTGAGGACAGTTTAGGAGAGAGTCCCAATCGCTAATGGTGGTAGTGGTGGTGGTATTGAAGGCGAAGGCGGTGGTGGTTGCGGTGGTGGGGGTAGCAGGCGATGAGTATTGGGATGTGGTCTCTATGATGGTGGGAGTAATAGAATAGATGCCAGGAGTGAGAGGGGGAAGTCTGAAGGAGAGTTGGCAGAATTTGACGTAGAAATTGGAATTGTCAGATTGTTGGTGCATTGCGTCCGAAGATATCCAACATGGCCAATTCGCACGCGGAAGATGCGTTGACAGCGCGGGCATGTTAGCAGGGCCTGGGCATCGACGATGTTGGTTCGGGGAACTGGTGACTTTCGTGCCGCTCTTTTGGCCTTGGCGTCGGCGATCCGGTTTCTCTCATAGATTGCTGAACCAGTCTTCACGGATCTTCTCCATGCCGGTTTATACTGGACGAGGTCCTCCCAGGTCACCGGTTTGATTTGCAGTTGCTTTAACGATTTATTAAAAGTGTCCTTGCAGCCTCGTTTTTGACCTCCCTGTCGGCGTACACCCGTAGCGACCGCTCCGTAGAAAAGTCGTTTGGGTAGTCGATCGTCGTCCATTCTTACCAGGTGGCAGCTCCATCGCAGTTGCACTTGCCTCAGAATGGCGTGGATGCTGAGGATTCCGGTCAGCTCCAGTACTTCCGTGTCCGGGATCCTGTCTTGCCATCTCAGCTTCAGTATTCTGCGGAGGTAGCTGAGATGAAAGAGATTATGCTTCCTGGCTTGGTCGAGTAGACGGTCCAGGTTTCCACTCCGTAAAGGAGTGTCGTCAAGACGACGGCCTTGTACATCTTCAGTTTGGTTTTCAGGTGAATACCGTGGCGATTCCACACGAAGGCCCGCAGCCGGCCGAAGGCCTGACGGGCTTTAGAGATCCGTTGGGCAACCTCGTCATCGGTTCTCGTGTTGCGTGACAGCGTGCGTCCTAGATATGCGAAGGTTTCCACGTTTTTGAGTTGAGCACCGTTGACATTGATTCGAGGAGCATTGGATTAGCGCTGGGTGGTGGCTGGTGCATGAAAACCGTTTTGGCTGTAATGATTGTTAATCCGAAATCGGCGCAGCCTGCGGTGAAGATGTCCATACTCCTTTGCATATCCTCCTCCGTCAAGGTGTTAAGGGCGCAGTCATCCGAGAAGAGCAAGTCATGAACTGTAGTCGTAGACACATGCGTTGAAGTCTGCATATGCCGACTGTTGAGAAGGTGTCCGTCAGTTCTGTAGGCTATGCGGATCCCAGGCTGCTTATCACGGTAGGCGTTTATGAACATAGCCCAGAACATGAGACTGAACAGGGTGGGAGCCAATACGCAGCCATGCTTCACTCCGTTGGTAATTGTGAATGCTTCGGATACCGTCCCGTTGTCAGTGACGCGCGCTGTCATCCCGTCATGAAGCTGACGCACCATTTGCGTGAACCTCTCAGGACAGCCCAATTTCTGCATGAATTTCCTCAGTCCGTCGCGATTCACCGTGTCAAATGCTTTTGTCAGATCCACGAAGGTAGTGTATAGGTAAGTTCGCATCTCCTGGCACTTTTCTTGTAGCCGGCGGGTGGCAAAGATCATATCGGTTATTCCGCGGTGTCGGCGGAAGCCACATTGGCTTTCCGGGAGCAGGCACTGCTCTAGGTGACCGTTAAGACGATTGAGAAGGAAACGGGTGAAGATCTTCCCGGCGATGTTGAGCAACGAGATGCCTCTGTGATTATCACAGAGTTGCCGGTCCCCCTTCCGTTTGTAGAGATAGACGATGGTCGCGTCTTTGAAATCCTGAGGAACTTGTCCTTGGCGCCACATCTCCTGGAAGAGTGTTGTGAGTTCTGCCATCAACCGGGGCCCACCGTGCTTGTAGACTTCCGGTGGTATTGCGTCGGAACCCTGTGCTTTACCGTTGGAAATCTGCTGCACGGCTGGATAATTTCTGGGAGGGAAGGCGGCAGATCCAGGTCACTGTTCGTGTCCACTTGAGGCAGCCGGTCAATGGCAGCATCGGAGATGGCTGATGAGCAGTTAAGGACACTTCTGAAGTGCTCGGCCCAGCGCTTCAGAATTTGCGATTTCTCTGTCAGCAATGTTGTGCCATCCGAACTGAGCAGCGGTGCGGTCCCCTTGATACACGGGCAATAGATGGCCTTGATGGCTACGAAAAAGTTTTTCATTTAATTGCGGTCCGCATACCCCTGGATTTCCTCAGCCTTTCGGATCATCCAGGCATCCTGCATATCCCGCAGCCATTGCTGTACAAGGCGCCGGCATCTGAAGAAGGCTGCTTTGGTGGCGTCAGTCCGAAGGTCCATATAGGCTTTGTGTAGCCCATTCTTCTCTGCGAGTCAGTTGCTGATGTTGGCGTCATTGTCGTCAAACTAGTCCTGGTGTTGACGGCGTGCGCGTCCGAGGACTTTTAGGGCGGTGAAATGGATGAAATTTCGCAGTTGACACCATCGTGTCTGCACGGTTGCATTATCATCTTGAGCATGCATGTCCTCCAGTTTCTCGGTTATTTGGTTGCTAAAATCAAAAAAGTGAGCAGGCAAATTTAAAAAAAGAGTATTTAACTTACCTGGTGGGATTGCAGTCAGAGCCTCATCTGGGAGATGACGAGGTGGTGATCTGTTCAACCATTGGCATCGCGGATCACCTTGGTTACCAGCACGTCCTGTCGATCTCGCCTCCGGGTGAGAACATAGTCCAGCAGATGCCATTGCCGCGACCGAAGGTGCATCCACGTGGCCTTCTGCCGCGTCGGAAGGCGGAAGAAGGTGTTGGTCAGCAGGAGACGGTGTTCCGCACACGTGCGCAGAAGAAGGAGGCCGCTTTCGTTACAGCTACCGAGACCGTGAGGACCCAGCACTCCCTGCCAGGCAGCGTGGTCCGTCCCGACGCGGGCGTTGAAGTGACCAAGGACAATTTACTTGTCCACCAGTCACCAGCAGGGCGTGCAGGTCCTCGTAGAATTTGTCCTTCGCCGCATCAGAGCTCGTCATTGGGGGAGCGTAGGCGCTGATGATGGTTCCGAAATGGTTTCCCCAAAGAGGCAGGCAAAGGCTCATCAGGCGATCATTGATACCTTGCGGCTGACGTCCCACGATGCCGTTCAGGATGGCAAAGGAAACACCACCGACGTGTCTCTTTGCCTTTTGCCGGCCGCTCCAGAAGAAGGTTGAGCCGGCACCCACCTCCTCCAGCTGACCTTGCTCAGACAATCGGGTCTCGCTGAGAGCAACAATGTCCACCTTGTAGCATGCTAGTTCCCGAGCGACTAGCGCCGTCCTCCATTCCGGCCGGTTGCTCCTAGGATTGTCTTAAAGGGAACACACATTCAAGGCTGCTAGTGTGAGTGGACTCACCCGAGCAGCCTGGAGGGTATGGCGAGGGGGGATGGGGACGGGGATATTGTTGTTTGTTTGAGTTTTACGACCGCGTATTTTGCAATCTGCGAGACGTGGCCGGCTGCAGAAGACGTGATAACCAGAATTTGTTTAGGGCACCTTTTTTAGCCCCTTCCTCTGCGAGGCGGCAAGCAGTGTTGTTTCTAAATAGGGCTGCTCGGACATCCCAGACGGCTGCCGAACTCCTCTATGGGTCACGGTTTTGTTTTAGTGAGAGAACGACCCGAGTTAGCCTGGGCCACCTATGGGGTTGCTGTGGCCCCCACCGTAAAACTTTTTGAGAGGGGGGAGGTGGGAAGATCGGGATTCAGACATACCGGGTGTGGAGGCACATACAACACCGGAGAACCTCACCTGGTTTAGCCCGCCGGTCGTGACGGTTGCCCGGAGTATGGCCGCTGGGAAGAACCCAACTTCATGGAGCCACAGGTGAGAGTTGAGTACAAGTTAGAGGCGGCCACAGGAGCATTCACCACCTGTACGAGACAAATAGAGCGACCAAATGCTATCTGTGTGGTGCTACCCATAACTGGTACCCCTACACCCCAGTAGAACTTATAGTGCGTACTCGAAGACCATATATTTTTACCGCTGGTGTTATTTGAACGCGCACACTTATCAAGCTGTCGCTAAGATAGTTATCTACTTTTTACTGAAGGTCACTTTTATTTCCATTATACAAATTGAAAGTCAGGTGAAAGAAAAATAAATGCGTAAGGTAGGTTTCGTGACGATTAAAGCTCTGCTTTAACCACAGGAGTCAAGAAAATGTAGCTCTTTTTGGGGGTTATTGCTAAAAAAGACAAGAGGAGGGGATAAGTAAAGCAAGCTAAAATATATGGAAGATAAATTTTCCCGCTTTCTACCGAAAACACGTAATCCTGACAGCATTTCCAATTCCCTAAGACTTAAGGTACCAAACTCCAGCTTTTAAAATTTAACTTACCGAAGGTGGACATAAAAATGCCCAGTCTACATAATAGATTTAACATAACAGCAGTTTCTTTTGGTAAAGATCTTTATCATTTGTAATAAAAAGTCTAAATAACCAATTTTTAAAAGGAAAATTATGACCGATAGCGAAGGGTTGTAACTGTGTATAGGGTAAACGACTGAAAAGATACAATCCACCAACTGAGGCGATCTCTCACCAATTATTTGAAAACGAAAAAATTTAAGTCAACATCTTTTGTTCCACACGTACTGACGACAAGCGTTAGCTCCTGACTTTTAGTGTCTAGAGCAGCAGTTCAAGCATTATATGAACAGTTTGTACGAAGATCATTATTCCGATTTACTATTTTTGCGATTCATGCCATCAGACTGAATAAATTGTTCAAAATGTATCCAGCGACACCCCAATTTTAAGATTAATCACTATCAAAATGTCACGAATTAACGAAAATTAAGTATAGAAATTCATTTAGCCTTTAAATCAGGATTCCAGGATTTTCTGTTCAATTATATGTGTTTCTCCGGCGGTAATCTTCACATTTTATACGAGTGCTGTTCCCTTTTTATTAGCGTCCCATTCGGTAAGGTTGACCTCTACCTCCCCTAAAACAGAACACGCTAATGGGAACGCCCCACCAAAGTAATAATGATGGTCTATGTTTAAGTACAGGAAAGGAAAATATTCCCATTTCTTAACCCTAATAACAGCCTTAATATAAAAATAAATCATAGTCTGAAGCTTAACCCTCAACCTGATCCAAACTCTGATAACACACGTTCGACCTTGGAAAGCAAGTCACGTGGCCTGTGATCCATGTGAACGGATGCCACTTGATGTCGAAGATGGTTCTTTGCTTCGTCTAATGCTTCCTTCTGGCTGAGAAGCTGATGGAGTAGCGAGCGCAGGTGTTAAGGCAGGAAGCCTCTATCAACACAGCCGATGCCAAACCTGCCAAAATGTTGCAGCCTCGGAGTCAATCCTAAGCCAGACGGAGGCAACAGACGAAGCAGAGAACCATCTCCAACATCAAGTGTCTTCCCTTCTCGTGGTTCACAGGCCAGGTGACGTGTTTTCCTGGATCGAATGTGATGCCCTAAAGGAATTCAGGGCTGAAAATGACATCTTAATCCTGATACTACATTTAACACTACCCCTAACCCGAACCATAACCTCAAAAGTAACACTTAAAGCTTAAATTAAACACTGCCCAAATTTGTCTGGAATTTGGCCCAAAGCCGTGTGTATTGCGTGCGAATTCTGTGCTCTGGTCCTCTGAAGGGGGCCATTTAAGTAATCCTAACCCCGCGATTGTGTTCAATATATAATAACTCAAGCCTGCCAAGTTAATAAAAAGGTAACTTTGCTACGGATGGCAACCCAAACAGGACACGGGAAAAGAAACCGTTCACATTAACTTTGTTTTTGTGCTAAATTCAAAGGAAATTATGTTAAGGATTCAGGTGAGGGTTATGGTTAGGTGTAAAAATGAGGTCAGAGTTGAAATTAGGGTTATAATTAGACTCAAGTTTAAGGTAATTATCGTGTTAAGTGTAGGGTCTAGGTTTAAGTTAGGGCTAGCGTTAGGATTTAGGTGAGTTTATTTTTATTTTTGGGTTGGCACTAGCGTTAAGACAGGAGTATATTTATTTATCCTGAAATTTATCGTAAGGTCACCTATTTTAAGGGGGTGGTGCAGTCCCTCATTCTGGAGCCCTGTTTAGGCGGCCAAACAAGGCAGTGCTGCCGTAACTTTACATAGGAATAACATGATACACCGTATTCACAGCACTCTAAAAATGCATCAGACACATACTTTCCATCATAATGATAGCTACCAATGCAACTGCACATCGCCGTTAATTGGCTGAGGTAGGAAAAACAGAGGCGCTCAGAAGGCACAGGCTCTGATTCAGTGGAGATTATTGACCCACAGGAGGGTCTCGGTTCAGTGTTGCACGCAGGCGTGCCATGTTAAGCTACGGTGATGGTAACAAGGTGCGGAACCTAGTGCTAACTCTAAAAATAGTAGGGTGTGTGTGAACAGTAAACAATTGCCACAGATTAGTGTCAATTTTCCGCTTTGATCACAAAGAGTGCTTAATTGAGGTCCCGATACGCATAGACAAAATGCAAGAGGCCAAGAAAATTTTGGCGTGTTGGCTTCAGATATAAATTAAAACACACTTTACATAGACGTCCATCTCGAAAAATGGAAATATGAACAGAATAGTATATTTCCGTTGGTTTGGATTTTAAAGAACTGCACAGGCGAACGTTCCCCATTAGTCTATAACAAACGAGTCCTATAAACCTAAAGCATTGGACATCTAAAATTTTGAAATCAAAATATTTCACGAATTTCGTTTACGGACAGTCACGCGTTAATCGCAACTGCTATATCAGAGAAAGGGATATTGTATGTTCCACATCTTCCATCCAATGGAAATAGTTAGCTTGTCTGAGGTGATAAGCATATTTTTCAAACGGGATTGGTAAACGCATTAAAACACTTTAATAATAACCTTGGGGCATTTTTCAGATAGTTTTTATCCATACCTTTGACCAGATGCTGCCGAAAAATAATACGATAATCAGCACATTACACGAAGAACCGAATGAGCAGTTGCAAAAAAAACAACTGCTAGTTAAGCAGTTTGATAACACCTTTGCAAACACTGAAAATGTCATGGCTGGTGATTATACGTTTAAATTAATTCTTTATCACGTGATGAAATAACAAAAATGAAAGCAACTAATGAACAGTTATCATTAGGAAGAGATTTGTGAACGTTTAGACCAGTCGGAACCAGAGATATTACAGTTAAGTTCTATTAAGCGATAGAGTAGAAGGAGAAATGGAGAGAAATTGGCAAGTAAGTAGTGTTTGGGTTTTGTCAATGTAGCATTTTTAAATTTTGCTGTTTTACGCAACTTATATTTTCGTATAATTCTGATAAGGAATAATTGAATAGTATATTTAAACTATTGCTGCAGTTGTTGCTGGTGTTTATGCGAATCCGCCTGAACGATGAGAGCCATTTTGAATAGATTGCGTTCAAATTAAAACTACCTGAGCAGTTGTAATTCAATCTCCTGGTTATAAGAAGTGGAGCCCAAGTAATTTGAAATTATATTTTTAAACATTATTTTTTTTAAATTGCTTTTTGCCTGGAATGACGTAAATACCAATTCATTTCATTCAAAACTTTTACTGCGTCAAACATAAGCTAGAAAACGTGGCAACGTTTGGAGGCAGACACTCACGATTGTGGTTAAGCAAATCGTTGCAATTGCTTCTTTGAGGTGGTGTAACTGACAATTTCCAGAATGTTATTCAGAGAATGCAGTTTTATAAAAGGATCTTTAGATCAAACCAATAAAACGAACACCAAAGTCCTTTACAAACAGTTAATGTCAATGGGCGCTTATAAATATGTTGATTTACTTAAATACCCAGGACACAAAATCATTATATACGGATTGATGCAGAAACTAGAAGAATATTTTGCGAAGTCCAATTAATTCTTAATAATTCAAGCTACATTTGCATACCCGCTTATTACAAGCCATCAAAAATTGATAAGCTTCGTAAATATAACTGCCTTAACCTCTGAGATAACGAATTACTTGTGGGAATTCTTGTCAAAGGGTTATTAGCTACTCTTTTCCTGTCCAAACAACCCACAGCCGGTCAATTGTTGGAAAAAATTTAAAAATAGACAAATATTAGTTCAAAAACAGGAGTATGAATCCTTGCAGATGGATCATGGAACTAATTCTTCCCGATTTGCTTTGGAGCTTAATCAAGTGTCTCGCTACCAAATGAAACACGGCTAAAAGAAGTCGTAAAGGCAGATGTACAATGCTAACAAAGACAAGGTAGACTGAAATGGCCATTTCTAACTCATTAGTCGGCAGCAGTCAGTCACATCTAACTCCAAGTGGTGCCCTTACCGAGGCTCAAACCCACAACCTGTTGATCAGACATCAAATTCTCTAACCATTGTTCATCTACCTTTATGTCCACTACTGTGCGGATGCTAGTGAGGCTAGAGAGTGAGCCCCAAGGCAGAGAAGCATGACTGAGTTTCTCTAACGATCGGTGAGCGTACATCAATGAATTTCCATACTCGTTATCTGAACCGGCAAGGCAACGAGCCCATGGCTCAATGGATAACGCGTTAGAATTCTGATCAGCAGGTGGCGGTTTCGAGCCTTGGGTGGTGCACAACCTGGGGTTGGGTATGACTGGCTGATGACGGTTAAGAGCTAGAAATGGCCATTGCAGTCTCTCTTGTCTTTGTCGGTATTGTTTATCTTCCTTTAATAGTATGAGTAACTGGTGACGCTCAATAATCAAGAGGCATTCACTGCAGAACCACAGTCCTCATCGGAACAATTTAGCCAGGAACGTATACCCTTGACTTAAAATAGTTCACAGGTGTACTGAAGCTAATATTCGTGATATTTCACTGGCGATGAACGTCGCCCCCACATAACCTTGGATACTACGGTTAAAATATAAAAATCGTGAATCATTTTCTAAAGTAAGAGAACGTTTTTTTAACAGGTAGGTGAATCTGAAGCACTATATCCCATCTTGCCTCTGCAGAGTACGAGACATGACAGGCAAATGAGCCAGAAATGGAGAGTTTTCATACCTTTAACAAACTTTGCTCGTTCTATTTTTGATTTAAAAAGCTTTAGAAGAGTACATACTTCCTGGAAAATTTCCGAATTTAATACCAAATAACCAAACTAATTTTATATAAGTACGGGCAAGGTTGATCTGGCATTTCAGTCTCATCTGGAATTTCGTTTGGTGATAAGGAACTTCTGGTATGACTTCTTATTTTTATCCTTGTAATTTTCTTTCGTTGTGTGATTTTTGATATGAAAAAATGGCTCACTGCCTAACCACAGAGCTTGACTGCACTGGCTGGGTTTTTCCAAGAAAGTATGAGAAGGTGTTTGATTTCTGCTTTTACTTTCTGTTCAACTGTCATTACTAAGAACTTTGTATGTGGAGTATACTCAATCTGCCATCGAGAAAGGAAGAGGCCAGCTTTTGCGAAAGGGCGACTATGACTCCGTGCGCTAAGCATTTACTCATAGCAGCAAGTTGCCTGTGGGTAAACAAAAGGAAGCGCTTCCACGGCGTTGGCAGTATAAACGTGACGCAATTCCTTTGGGTAAGAAAGACTGTGGCATGGTATAGATGAGTAGGACCCTAATCGGAAGCACGCAATTGGATGATCGTTTTGAATTCTGCAGGTGTTTATTAATTGAATTACGTATGTAGGTTAAGGGTGCGTAGACTGCTGGCTTGAAGGGGTGGGGGCGGATACGACCGAATCTGAGTCAGAGAATATCTGACCATTTTCCTTCGATGACGGGTGTTTTTCGCTAGCTATCCGTTGAGGACGTTAAGCGGCGTTGTTTGCCTCTGGTAATAGCTAGCTTAAGTTGTTGTGAAGGTGCATTTTAGGGAATTTGTGAGATGTTGTAATATGATAGGTCAGATGCCCTAAGGCTTAGCTATTTGGTTTGAATTCGCAAGTAAAGTAGCTCGACACTGTTCGGGCCGCACATTTGTGTTTTATGGCATATTAAATCGCAGAATGTGCCTTTATTATACAGATTATGCTAATAATAAATTTAACGTCGAACGAATTCTTCATTAAAAGGTTCGCCACATTTTTGCTTCAAAGGAAAACTTAGCTATATTAAAAACAACTTAATTTCACACTTTTTGACTTTAAAAGTGAAATGGAGACGGTTTTAAACACGCATAGATATTTATCTTTTATTTACCAAATGATCGGAATATTTTTTGACTTCCAGCTCCTTTTCCATTATATACCTTAAGTGTTATATCTTTGAGTATCCATTTAATCCATTATATAGAGAATGTTGTTAACGAAAAGGTTGAACGTACTTAGGAATTCGCAATAAATTTAAGACGCACTTGCCAAAAGTTGTGCGATTGACCTCTCTAAAATAAGATGTTTTATGAATTTTGAGCAAACATAAAAGAACATCACTTCTTAAGCAAACATGGACATGCCAATGATATTCATTATTAGAAATTAGTCAAACATAAAAAAAGTATGAATTGAGCCACTCGAGACTTTCCTGATGACTTCCAGAAGAAGACTACTTTAGTATTGACGGCTACGATCGTAGTTTGATGTAATTCTTATAGTTTAAGAGTGAGGGTTAGTCAACGGAAATAGTTAAACTTTTGGAAATGTTTCTAAAGACAACCGATATTTTCGGGCATGGGGTGTTCATTCACTTGTCCTAAATTCAGTTTTAAAAAGCGAAGTACAGGTATTGGTATTTGTAATAAATTAAGTGTGAATTATCAATTTTGAATATTAGCCAATTTAAAGATCTACATCAAATACGGCGATTTAGAAAATTTCAAGCGGATATTCTGCTCCCCAAAAATCTATGCAGACATTCTCAAATGGCCTTAGTATGATTCAAGTAATGTCCTGTCTGCATTTCATGATTTTCAAATTATTAACCGTTATGGTATGAAGCTTATAGAGTTTATAGCAAGCAACACATTTGATTAACATTGGCTTCATTGGTTTCGTCTAGGGTAAATAGACGAAAATAACAATAAATTACCGAAATGAATAAGTGTGTCGTAGAGGAAAATGGACCATTTCTTTTAATTATTTTTCCACACAAACAATTTTGCTAGAAAATTTTGCAAGCTGTTGTAATAAACGAAAACATTTATTTTGGTCTCTCATAGTAACCTGAATCCCTAACACCCTCAGGTTCCTTATGCATTCATCCTTCCTTCTTTCCTTAGTGGTAAGAACATCCATCTTATACATTTAATATCCTAAATTAAGGCAGAAGCAACCATTATCATGTTGTTTTCAAACATCTTTTGGGATTGTTTATTTTCACTTAAATCCAGCCATTTGTCAAAATTCTTTGTAAAAATCGATTTTGTGAAATGCCTTTCCTAGGTAAAATTGCTACCATCAAGATGCTGTTTGCCGCTCACAATACCAACGTATAAATTCATTAAAATATTTCCATGAACCTCATGATGATCAACGAGTTTTTGAAATCTTATGTGGAAATTATTCAACGCACTTTCTCAAACATGATGTGCAGCACTTCACATGAATAAGAAAAATATCAGGACCTCAACAAAAGAAATAAATTTTGGAGCCTGAAAACTATAGAAGCAAGTCCATCTGCAGATAGGGTTCAAACGTGTTTCCTTAATCAAAAATAGTTGTTACACCTAAAAATACCCTTTCTTGAGTAAACGATGTAAGTAGCACGTTATTTTCTATTTTTGCCTATGATTCATAGATAATATATTAACATTTGTACAACGTCGTAAATGTATGTTAAATGCTGACTATTTTAATAGTCAATGTTATAGATTGAGGTTTTAAGGGAGGCTGACATTGCGTTAATTCAAAAGGCGGTCTCCTGATGTGTCCTTAATATTATGGGATTATGCTACAAGGTAAAAAATATCATAAGTTCACTTAAGTACTCCTGAATATTCTTAAACATACACAACATTGGTTACCATTGTATAAGATAGGTCGCTGACTGTAGATTTTATCCTGTAAATTGATACAGTTTGTTGCTGCAGTGAGGCGAAAGACACATGTCCTCGTGGTAAAGGCTTTCACTAAATTCTCAGGGCGGTTTCATTTTTTAAACATCTTCCTTTACTTGAGTAAGCGGGATTGTTTATTCAGATGTCTTATTATAAGTGGCCAGGAGAATTGTAATGCTACTCAATAAGGCATATTACTTACGGTGAAAATATATTTATTTTGTAAGGCTTTATAAATGTTGACATAATAACTTTGATTTTCAACAATATTTTAAAAGTATTTCATAGACAGCCATCGTGTTTAACGAAAATATACGACAATTGACGAACGAGGTGGGGAAAAATTAGTAAGAAATCCACTGCCGACAGAATATCATAAAAACGGTCAGCTTTTACTCAAAATTCTGATAAATAAGGCCGACCTCATGCCTGCCGTCATACGTAAGTATTAAGGGGGTCTTTTTTATGATCTAAAAGTTGTTACCAGTCCTGGTAACTGGGCTTGTGATGATAATTACAAAAACTGACGTCCATTTTCTCCATTTCATCAGCAGGTTCGACTAAGGCCTTCAGATTCCATATAAGTTGAATAACAGAATCACAGGAGGGAGTTATATCTTGCTAATGACGAACGTATTGCATTACTGCTACCCGCACGTTTTCTTCGTCGCTTACATGTAATTTCATAACTTGTTTGAAGTATAATTTACAGAATACCCCATATTCCCAGGATTAATGATGGTAATTCAATTGCAGTATGTTAACGTGCATTCCGGCTTATCAAATTTTCGCTTATTGACTTTTTCTTGATTTTTCGGCAAACGTATTTGTATAAAATCCGCTGTTGCCTGAAAATCTGAAAAAAACTAGCAAATAGAGATAGCAAAACAAACAGATTAACCGATCCCTAGCAGTCAGTCTAAAATTTGTATTATCATAATCGATCGAAGTAGGAAAACAGGAGGGATATTTTTTACAGAAGCGTATACCACCTTCTTGCATTTGCTGAAGAATGTTGAGAACTTAGCCTAAAATCCGCATTGCATCTGAATATGACCTACCCATAACAACTTGCCTATAAGGCCCGGCGTAGTACTCTGGATGCCGTTGCACTTGCGGTACATTCTGCTCTACGAGATTAAGATCAGGGCTGCCGTGCGTACAGATACGCATTTCTTGAGTACTCCTCTACCTTCGAAACCATCCCTCGCCATTTCCTCCTTCATAAAACATCCGTGTCTGGCTCTTTTGGCTGGTTCGTCTCTGCTCGAAGACAATTTTACTTCAAACACTCAATTCGTAAAATCTGGCAAGCGGCAATCTACTGTCCTTCCAAACAACTGCGGTGTTCTTCAAGATTCCATCTTATCCCCTGATCTCTTCTCCCTTTATGCGGATGACATGAGATCAACAAACGACTGTCTGTACATCAAATATGCCGACGACATGGTTGTTGGTCATCCTCTTAAAAATCAGACACATCTCCAGTGTTTGAAGGATGGCCTCGACCATGTTTCAGCTTGGATGTCAGATAATGGTCTTCAACTCAACCATGAGAAGTCTGCCCAATGTGCTTTTCACCTGCGACCATCCCCTAGTTCTCAATACTCAGCCATCCTTCCCAACGAGGTATCCTCTTTTCGGTAACTTAGCGTTACTCTGACATCCCATCTTTCATCCTCCCAACATATTGATACACTTTTTACAAAATTGCCTACACTTCTATATTATATCCACCGTTTACTTTCCTATCATGCACATCAAGCCCTTATCTGGCGATTTATAGAGGCATGTGTTTTTCCCATCATCCTTTATTATTCTCCCGTGATTTTTCCAGCTTTGCTTAAAAATGACTTTTTGATTTTAAAACGTATTTTCTAAATGCTCTCTTCTGCTGTTGGTGTTTGTTATACTGTTTTAGTAAAATTTGATAACACAACGGCACTTTATGACAATCAAACAATTTGCTGGGTGAATCCTTGATAATGTAACCCATCCCCTCATCTCTAAGCTGATTGCTGTTAAGTCTTACCGTCCGATGCGCTGAGGCTTTCGCCATGTAGGCTGTCGTACAACGGCATACCAGCGCTCCGTTTTGCCATTTCTAGCACGCTACATTACGTGTGAAGAGACTGAAATAAAAAAGCTGATATTGGAACTGTCTCCTCACTAGATGTCCATTTTTGACTCTTTGATTCTTCCATATTATGTTAACTTATCCTTTTATCTAAAGAGAATGGAGCCATTTATATTTTTGCTGAAAATTTTGAATGATATTTCAAAATAAAGTGTATTCCTCTTACTCACTCTCTCTCTCTCTCTCAAACAGGGTGGGATACTAGGATTTTTTATGCAGGGTGTGCACACAGGTGTGAAATCCAAGATTTGACCAATCATGATCTAGCAGCACGAGCGCAATAATTCGTAGGGATGAAGATCTTTGAGGTGAATCTATTATTGTGTCATTTGATAAGGTATTACAACTATCCTCTATTTTCTGTGATATGATTTTTCTGTCTGGTTGCGAATATCAAATTTAACGACTGAAAAAAGTCATTTCCTGACTAATGCAGCTAATATTATTATCGTTAAATGGAATGAAATAAAACAGAACAGGCCGTCACGCATCCCCATCTCATCGCCACAAAAAGTCCATTCGACGAATATGCTCTAATGTTAGTATGCAAGGTTTCACTGTTATCTATTCTGCTGAAGACAACTAAATGATTCGAACATCCAGTACATTGAGTTTGTCGTTATAACCTGTGCTGAAACTCAACTGAAAGCGCAAGCAGTGGGCAATTCAGCGCTCCGAAGCCTACCCTGCCTGTGTCCTTATAACCATCGTGGTCAAAAAAGGCCTGTGAAAACATTCTGAAAGGACAGGAATTTAAAGGGAGCAAAGCTAAAAGGCTAAAAAAATGTACGAAAGGATAAGACCAAACAAATTGTCCTCAGAATTCAAGTTTAAATTTGGAATTTACTGATTTTCTAACGCACACTCGTTATGAAAACTGGAAGAGGGTTAGTCTTTAACGTTAATCTCAATCATTTACATGAGTTGATCGAACTGTAAATGTTTATCGAAGATGCTTGAGTGGTAAAATTGCATAAACTAATTTCCTGTACGAGGTAATTGTACACCATATCCGTGTGTGTAAAGTAGTGTTTTCATGCCACTTTTATTAATGTCCTCTGACTGCAGGGGCTTTGTTATATTTAATGGACTGATTTGCTAAAAGATTAACCGTGGAAACAATGAATATATCGACTTTCATTTTCCTTTGACATAACCAACGTTGGATTTTCTAAGGGGATGAGGTTAGAATCATAAATAACTCATCAAATGCAACATTGTATATTACTAACGTTATGGAAAATGTGGCTAGCTAAAGGCTGACTAACAGGTTAGTCATTTGGATTTTTTAATCTTAAAAATTTAACATCTTGACGTTAGTAAGCCAACCGAGCTCGTTTAAAGCTCAGCATTGCAATAAATCTATTCATATGACCCAGTTTTTTTCCGGAATGTTCTCCGTTGTTTTTTTTAAATTGACAATAGTTTGAACCGTTGTAGAGTTTTTCTTCCTTCAGTAAAAACCTCATAATCACTTTGAATTTTAAATTGGTAATCAAAAATCATGCGGTGGAATACATGATAAAACCAATTCTGTCGTTTTAATGAGTATTGGGTAGCTTTGGAGTCTTCAAGAAGAAAACTCCGATTGTTAGCCGTATGCTTTCGATAATTAAACATTGGGCCTCCACAATTAATTTGAGAATGTTGGTTTTAGCTGTGGACATGGTTTACATGTGTCTCGGGGGTGGGGGAGGTTTGGCCACGCCTTTCGTTCCCAAACCGATGGCATAACGGTGTCTGTTGAGGGTGTTGAACCTTGAGAGAGGTAATGATTTTTTCGGCGTAGGCCATGAGCGATATCTGTATTTTAAACACGCAGAGAGCTTATGACTGTTATCAGGTGGTGTGGGGTGGCGTACGATCACTACCTGTAGTCTGCTAGGGTTCAAAACCTGCTAGCACTAAATGCTTCTGGCAACAGAGCGCTGGATTAACCCACGGATGTTGCTAGCATCCGTTGGTGTAATCCTTTACAGTAGTTTTCTGTTACCCCGTAGAGAGCCTGGAAGGCTTCTTTGGCTTTGACTTGATAGTTCGTTTCGAAAGTGTGTGAGAACTTAAGTTTAAATCGATTGCTTTTCCATTACCTAGCCTGGCCGGTATTTCTTCGAGTACTGTCTTGGCAAAAAATGCTTCTACGATCCCCCGAACGCACACAATTGATAGGTAGGTGTGTAATACGAAAACGGTAACAACGGGGATAGAGAATTTTGAAGGGTTGAAAGGGTCGTAACTCACTAGCAATGAAACAAACTATATCAATCCACTGTCATAATTAAAGGAAGCTGGTTTTTACTCCTGAATTAGACATTCCTATGTGCCTAGCAACACTCCAATCTAACCCTAAATCTATCCACTCTAAAGGCATACGAATATTGCCGGCAAAGACAAGGGAAACTAAAATGGCCATTTCTGGCTTATTATCCATCATCAGCTAGTCATACCCAACCCCAGGTGGTGCCGTACCCTAACCCCAACCCTATGCAGTGAGTGAATTATGATTTGAATTCGCTGCCGTGTAAAGCGGGGATCACACAAGCACTCGTTGCCAAAAATTCCCTCGAGTTAGTTAGTTAATGTCTACAGCGATGGACAGAAAGTTATATTGTGTGCTTTTCCGTGCGTAACACGCGTCAAACGGAGGCTTCGCGGCATTTTACCTGATGAGACAAAAACGCCTCATTTTAGTACTTTGTAAGGCATCTCCCCGTTTTCCTGCGTCTAGTCAGTGAGAACTTTATCTCAGGCTATATGCACGGTGGGACCTTCGTGTCATAGACGTAGGAGGTTAGAATGCTAGTTTTGGTTTATAATTTTCCACCAACGGACACGAATCTTTGGATCGTTGTGAGCCCAAGAGCAGAGTTATTAGCTCGGCGTTTAATTTTTGGTGCAACTATCTGTCACAAGTAATTTAATATTATTTTTTCAGTCAATATTGGGTATACGTTTAGCCATTGAATGTTGCAGGCATTCAAGAACCCTCATGTGCTTCTTCGTTTTCATACAGCCTTGTTTGAATTGCTATGGTGTAGTGGTCAGTTTAAAAGTCAGACGAGTCAAATGTATATAGTTCAATTTTGGGATCATAACAACACATTTACTTAAACACGTCTGCTAATATCCTGCAGATTGCCTTCACCATGGCTGCATTTTGCCCGATGTACATACAGTTAGGAAACGTGACCTAAGTCAATCTCTTGATTAAAACCTTAATACAAATCTTAATAAACTGTTCTAGAAAATTCTGCACATAATATCACTTCTTTTCCTACAAATTCGCGCAATCGAAGCTTTATCCACAAATAGCAGTATAAAATATCTTAGAAACTTGATCTTATGTAAGGTGCAAATTTAAAGTCTCAAAAAGACTACTTTGAAAAAGCTCGATATAATTTCTCATATTCTACTGCCAAATGACTTTTTTCCGAGTGAATTTTCACCATCACGTCAGATTTCAAGTTTATCCTGCATTGGTGGATTCTCAATATAAAATGACGACATCGTTTCACCATTGTTATTATGAGAAACAAACAAATACTTGATAAACATTGCCGACTAAGACGATGGAGACTGGAATAGCCGTTTATGACTTATCAGCCATCAGCAGACAGCCATTTTCAGCCTCAGGTGCTGTACCATCCCGAGCTCAAACTCGCAACCAACGATAAATAGCACCTTAACATTGCGTTGATGTCAGCTAAAATTGGTACATACCGATAATAAGGACACTAATATACCTCCACTTCTTCCACTCTGGCTCCGGCAATAGACATATGCGTTTGTACTAGTGCTTGTGGTCAAGTAGTTATTTATGTAAGTAACTGAAATCATGGATCTTTATAACAAAACCTACGAACAAAATGACAATGGCATTCTGTAAATTGAAAAGACATACTACTAGGAAAGGCGAAAACCTTCATCCTACATCTCGAATTAAAACCCCAGTTATAATTGCATTTTGATTTTTTAATTAGTCAATAGGACCCTCTTTACGCAAACTTAACGATTAGAGGGGCTAACTATGAGTTTTGTGGTTTGAAAGAGCCATTTTGATGTTTGTTGTACAAACTCGCTTTTAAACTGAAACATTTGAAATATTAGATGGGCCATATTGGAAAGTATACGCATTTTATAAAATAGATCCGCATTCAAAATGTAACAAAGAATCTTTTAAATGTTTTAGCCCTTTATCTTTAGTTTTGAATTGCATATGTTCACGCAATTAAACAAAATTACTGCATAAATATACGAATATTAAGCCACTAAATACCGAATCCCTGTGTGTGCTCTAGTATATTCTTCCTGTTGATCTATAAAACGCTTTATGTTCATGGACGCAAATGCCTGTTAAGGAAACACGCTGATAAAAACGTTTTTTGATTTTTAACAGGACATGATGCCAGTGTTAAAGCCAGTATTTTTGAAGGAATAATCAGGGTTTTTATGATTCAGTGCGTCAATCTACAACAGCTGATATTGAACACAACCTTACTATCTACTATTTCAGACGACGAGAAAATAAGTAATTTCCTCGCATAATTCATGCATTGTAAACTACCTGATGCCTACTTTAAATTTACGACGATCAACTAGAGAAGGATTTCCAGTTTTGGCTTAAAAAAACACAACACCCTTTACACAAGAGGCTAGCATTTTAAAAAGCACACAAGAAGATAAGATTGCGTGATTAATTGCCGCTTACACCGATCTGTCCTTGTTTTTAATTCTTTTAATTAGTCCTCCTGATTTTCAATTCCCACTCATTCCGAAAACCTTCTGATGACACTCTCAAACAGGATCGTGGAATAACAACAGGCAGACACACTTTTATCCTCGTTTGCTATTCGCAAAACAGCTGCCTGTATTGACAACGTTTTCCCAAACCGTCCCCAAAAATTGACAGTTGTTCTTTACAGGGGCGTGATTCAAAATCTTTTTTGAATAAAATTCACTTAGAGTAAACACATATTATAATAGAAAATAGAAAACCAAAAGCCAATATACCAATTGATTCATTATGCTGTTACATCCCTTCGAAAAAATTACGTGTTTCTAGTTGACACATACTTTCTTGAAGTCTCTGATTGACCATGTATATATCATGATAGAAAAACGATAACTAGAAAGAAATGCATACGCTGCATCGAAAATTGGTGCCTTTAAACAAAAATATTTACGAAGGCCAAAATGCTTGCAAGTGTATCCCAGTTGCAAAGAGTTTTCGAACCAAATTATTGAAATTAATTTAGCGTTCTCCCGTAAATACATGTTTTTCAGGAAAATCGCTCTTTTTAACCCAAAATTACATGGTTTACGTAGTTACTGTACTCTGACTTGAACCCGATGTCTTTGACTGAAACCTATGCTGTCATGTTATCAGATAAGTTTTATATTAGTTACTTGGCCAGCCATTAAACTTTTCTCTTCAACCTGCGGTGAACTACATCTTCAAATACCCTTTATAAGCAAGTTCACGATGTTGATTAGAGCTAGGTGCAATATGCCCACATGGAACACAGCCATTTTTTTGAGTAGATACCTGAACGCTGCTCACTTGCCTTCCACTGAATGCGACCATCATGGCAGACCTCCCATGCACAATCGATAAAGGCATGGCAAACTTTAACGATGGGTCCACTATGAAAGAGAGTTTGATCAGTGGTCTATCGGCTTTGAACCAATGTCGTTACTGTATATTTTGATTCTGGGTTCTTTATATAGCATTTCATAGAGAGGCATTTAAGATTTTTGTGCAGCCAGTATTGGAACCACCTAGCTCGAGGAAATCTAATATGGTGCCCTGATTCAGCGTGCATTAACAAGTTTGGCTGATATTCAAGTTGTTAGCAGTTGAGTTCTGGGTGCTGCCATGTCTCTCAAGACGTCAGAAACAGAGAAATATCAGAAATGGTCCTCGTGAATTTGACCCAAAATAGTGTTTGAAAAAACATTTTACTAGTTCTATGGTTCAAGCCTAAGTGAATAAGCTTCGCTCTGAATCTTGCTTTTGTAAGTATTCCGTTCGTTTTTTCCCTAAATAATATGCCAGATTTGGGCCCGAATGGGTGTTACCAAGAAGGAGAAAGGGAAGACCAGTTTAACACATTGCACCGAGACACAACCACAGATTTCAACGCTTGAGGAGCAAGTTACCCAGGGTAAACTGAAGGCACACAGAGAGACTCACTTTAAAGCCGTTACTTAGTTTGACACAGGGAAAGTGATGGGCTTTCAATCACCTGCGCACTGGGTTTTCACTGCCAAAGAGCCTAGGCTTCGTTTCGTAGTAGCATAAGCACATCTTACCGTCCTTTATTACAGTTCTCGTAATGCGAAGACCGCACACTGCAGCCCTCACGAGTATTGCCTCGATGTCATCGTACAAGAAAAATGTTGCATACGGTCTCAGCCCAATTTGAGGCTTGGAGGATGGCAACGGCGAGAACGACTGTGGCATTACGAATGTGAACTGGCAGGGTCTGCAGGAAACTGAGGCCTTAATCTAATCATCCTGAGTTGCTGTAGTGCCCTGTTAGCCCAGGGCACAGTAAAATAAGCATAAGTGGTTCGTAACACCTAAAAAAATACTGCTGCGTCACCCGGGAATCATTTATGTGATTTCGGAGTACCGCTCTTTTCTTCCATTTAATTTGTACACTTATATCAATGTCTGTTTTGATACGAAATCTATATGTCAAGCGCTCACGCTCAACCAGATGTCTTTACAAGAGGGTCAGGCTAAATGCTAACAAATAAATGTCAAATTTTCATAACTGTTCTAGGTTCTTGCTCTTACTATTTTTTTGCGTTTTATTACATAATCAAATTTTAAAACTAAAATATTCTCACTCATAAAACACCTATGGAAGAGACATTTTACTCATTGTTAGGTAGACGCGGTGGCAAAAATGAAATAGATTGGAATGGATTATTTCAAATAAATTGCTTGTTTGTCAGTACCGGAGTGGAAAGAACTGAAGTTCAAATGCGGAGTTGATATGTCCATGATGCCTAATCAGCTGCAGTCGATAGTACTGCTTACACACAGAACCTGGTTGTAAGACGAAATGCGATGGTTCGCGTTGGAATTCAGAGTCCACACAGGCGATGGCTATTTGGCTCCTCAATTAAAAGGTTTGAATTTGACTGAAAAAGTCAATAAATCATCAAAATGTGTTAAATTCTTCTTCGCTGGTGCGAAAACAGACGAAGATGGATTTTGAAAACTCTGTAAAACCAATAAGCTTGAGAAGGCTTGTGTTGGCTAGCAGCAAATAAAATCCTGTTTACGTTATTCCTTAGGTAAACCCCACAGATGTTATAGGTAGTTAACATCAGTTCAACATTAAAGCATGTGTAGGTTTCGCAAACTAACATCTATGTCTTTAAAGACTCGTCAGAATCCCGTTAATAGACCACCATAAAAACTACGGCTTTCGACAAAGCATACACTGTTGAACGCATTTTCAAATAGAACACTGAAAACTTTATAAGTTCAATACAGAAGAATGAAGAATTCCTTGGACATAATGGAATATGGCTATTTAAAGAATTTTATTTTTTCAAATCTAACAAACGACTTTCTACGTAGATATAAGCTTTAACAGTAAGGAATAGTTCGTTCCTGGTGTAACTATTGAAGTTACATCGTCTCCTCGTTCTTCTGCCCTGGTCAGTTGGTGCTTCTGCATATCAGTTACCATTCAGGAAACATGTAATGCATTTAGTTATGTTGTTCTTATCCCTCTATATATTAGTTACAGATCCAAATTTACCAACAGGGAAAGAACTAGCGAACTAAAATTTTGATCACCAATACACGACGATGTTTCGTCATTGTATGTAAACATTATTGCTGCTTTTATCAATATTGCAAGATGTTTTCGTTAAAAATAGCGTTTTTGATCCTCTTCATAGGAAGATGTAGTCGCAGTGGACGTGCTAAGGTATGAAATGTTAACGAAAAATCTTAAAAGTGTTTTTGGTTCGAAACCTTTTTTCATTAGGATTGTAATATTTACTGTGCGCAGCAGAATCTCAAGATATGTAAATTATGTCAATTAACCCGATTTCAAACGGGATTCATTTCTACTATCCGTAAAAGTTCTTAATAAAACAGAATATCTTATTGATATAAGTAATACCTTTTAAATTCAATGTGCTTATAAATTAAAATAAAATTTATAAAAATATGCACAAAACTGGTGCTGTCAAATGCGTCATCTTTAAATTTGAGGCTTCAAAATATGTTTCACTTGCCGAATAATTTTGACCTTGACCTTCCGTATGGCTTGCATTCAGAAGTTGCCAACTGTTAGTTTCAATTGGAATACAAACCAAAACAAACAGATGAGCGAGAGCTGGTAAACTATACAAAAAGTATTCAAAATATCGTTAACAAAAAACGTTTAAGTTACAATTTGACCACGAAGGCGGAATAAATTTTCATGCGAATAAAGCAACCGAGGTTTATTATCCAATATGTATTTGCGCATCGCAAGCTCATGGTTTGGGAAATTTTTACACTTAGTTGCATTCGAAGTAAGTGTGGGATTACAGGCGCAATAACGAACGCCCATAATAGAAGAGTTCTGTTGATTTTTTCGAGCTTTCAGCGTAAAAACGATAGTAAGGCGTACGGGCAGAGAAGATTGGTGCCCATTGAGATGACTTTCTGAAGAGGACCAAATGCTACAACGTTTAGAATTTTTATAGCTTCTTGGACAGCTTAGTCCTTACAGCCTTCTTATAATGTTGCATAAATATTTGGAAATTACATCCAGCTGGCAACAAAACTGCAATATTTGCCAAAAAACCCAATGGCTGGAGCTGCAAATTCCATTAAAATTGATTCAGATGCGCTGACACTCGCGATTTGATAAATAGAAGCAAATAGTATTTTCAGCCGCTTAAAGAATTCGTGGAAGATGAGAACGAATACGAATGCCACTTGCGTTGTATATTGAAATAAAATGTGGTCGGAGTTCTCTCGTAGTTTCTGAACTCTTACTATAACATTGGTCAAATACTTTCAAAATATTGAACTGTCTGAGAACGTTTTTTAAAGGTGAGTGCATCACTTGAAGACCGAAAAGTGATTTCCCTAATTTCATTTCAGGAATTCGATGATGACCTGGACGAAATGGACGTCATTAAAAACCTTGACCTAAACCTTGTGTTGGCTTTGAGTTAAAAGGTAGTTTAGGGCAGCTTGTAAATTAAGAAGGATTTAAAGTAAAATGTGTATGCGCAGGCGAGGACCTCCTCATTGCTAGAAGTTGACCACTCGCTCTAGACAGAGAGTATTTATACAACTTGCCCCGGTAAGTCTCAAGTTTCGTATCGGTTAAGCACTTTCGGATTCTTTTAGATGATAGGTAATATTATCGTGAAAAGCGTCTTTAGACCTTGGCTGACATTGTATTCATGCAAGAGAAATGTCTGTTCACAAAGACAAATTTTGCAACTTATGCATTGGCTTGCAAATTTCATTGAATTAATTAAAATGTTCTTATCTTCCACATATTATTCCGATGAAAGAAATGCTTGTTATTTTATACCGGCAATTTTTCACAGACCTAATCGAGAAGTTTTTCAAAACCCTATTTATATACCATGTGGTTGCAAATGAGTTTTGTCTGGAACATCTAAGCATGTCTACCAACGAAGTATAATCATTTACTAGATCTGCTGATACGTAGGACGGATTAGGCTGTACTTCATGGCAAGATTCACACAAATTGTAAAAACGTCCTTTTCTAAACATATATATATGCAGAATAACATGACCGACAAAGACAAGGGAGACTGGAATGGCCATTTCTGGCTTATTAGTCGTCATCAGCCAGCCTATATCCTTAGCTGCCTTACGGCTGCTTGCGGGGCTTAAGAGTTATCCCCAAGGCACAACGGGACGAGTGAGTCCTGTAACCGATCGGTGAGCGCCCAACTACCATTATATATATATGTATATATACTTATTCGGGTTTTAGCTAGAACTTCTTTGTGGATATGGATACACCTGAATACAAGATTCTCTAATATTTAAGCCAGGTTTCAATCATCCACTGGTCATTATGTCAGTTTATGGTTCCTTTGTGGTTAAAATGGATGTTTTGATACCTTATTGTTAGCCATAAATTAAGCCAATTACTTCCAGGTAATAATACGGTATCTGCCTTTCGTCACAGATCCCAAGCCGATCCAGAAAGTGATCTTTTTTAACAAAAACATTACGCATGATATATCATTTAAACAAATTTTGTTGAATTGCATTCAGCTGGTGTAAAATCTTTATTTTTTATATGAGTACTCATTGGATTTGGTAGATCTGATACAAAATGTAATAAATAATAATTCAGTTAATTAACTTACCTCGAAATCCTTCGCAAAAGTCTAAATAGTAAAATAAAAATGTATTCCATTGATTGCTTTCAAATGGTTGTAATAAGCGGTAGAAATACTTTACAGAACATCATCCTCTACAAACTTCTGAATTCAATTTACAAACGTTTTGTAACGTAGCTAAACTGTTTGCGTACCTTATTTCAATTGGGTCAAATATGTCCCCGTTTGCTCTATTTTAATTTCCTCATTTACATTTTGTCATTTCGATTTTATGTAATGAAAAAAGTTATTTAGTTGAACCAGTCTAATGACTAAGGAACATAAAAAATTGCTTTTCATAAAATCATGACGTCAAAAGAAATCAATCAGAAATCCACGTTTTCAGTGGCATTAGAAGCTAAAATACCTCAGCAAAGTTTATAATTTTGAGTGAAATAAACAGAAACGAGTTGAGAAAGAATGGCCTAAGTAACAAAGACATGTGAGATCGCAATGTTACATTGGCTTATAAATCTTCTTCAGTCAGCCAAACCCAACCTCATGTTTTTACTATTCCTCATGCAACATCCGTTAAAAATTAACCATTCAAAATTCCAAGTTGTAATTCTTTCAGATTTGTGTGTTGCTCCAGGTCTTGGCTTAACATCTTCATTTACGAAAATGGGATACTTGCGTGTGCATAAGATACTCTCTGTGTGTACTTCATAATACTACACAATTTACAAACTTCTTACTTAGGAAATTCACAGGTATTGAAATCAGGAAAGATTTCAAAAATCTTTTGTGATTTTATGTTAAAGTCATGTCGCTCAGAACAGTTTGTAATCACCGCGGGTTTTTCTAGTTGCAATGACGTAGGGGGTAAGACTGTGGCAGAATTTACTTCTTAACGATTTTGCCAAAATTAATAAAATCTAATATTTTATTTCAGGTGCCTTAAAAAGAGAAATATAACTTACTTTAAGTAAGATCAATTCAAGTCACACCATACTTTAAAGTTAACCATTTTATTTTTTTCCTAGATTTATAATGAAACGTTGATGGGGGAAATCAATCTAGAATCGGGCAGATGAATATATTCCCTTATTAATAGTGCCTGGTAGTCATCTGGTTAATTTTAGATTGATTGCTTAGGAAATCCTCCTTGGGCAATCAGTTAACTGCATCAGAATTCGTTGATTCCATGCGTTGCAGTAGACTGGGCAGGTTACATTACCTACGTCAGATATACCTCAAGGGACCTGGTGGGGTCCTCGTACGAAAGTCGGCTAGAGCGTTAGTTGTACGAAAGTTTTTCCCCTGCTGACGTGGGTTCGAATCCCACCAAGGCCGCCATGTTTTTTACGAGTGAGTCAAATAAAAAATACTAATTTATTTCTGACGTGATAAAATGACACTTTCGTAACATTTTAATACGGAGGAACATACTGGTAGGTTAAGGTAAAAAAACGAATAACCAAAGGGCCAAATAAAAATACGCTGCGTTTTGAAATTTTTGGTGTTTGCATACTTCACCAAACCCGCTTTAAAAATCGGCCAATTATTTGCTAACCTCGTGTCCTTAAGATTCACGCATGGCTTGAGGCTTAAGAAAAAAGTCAAGGAATTTTAATGCGTTTTATTAACTTAATGTTTTCCCATTAAGTGAGTTGACCCGCATAGTCAGAACAATCAAGTAACATAAGCAAGTTCTTTTTGAAATTCTCATCTTTTTATCAGGTGTGACTTGTGGATTCAGTTTTCATGAGGTATTTGCTGAGCATTGATTTTCTTTCGTTCCTCAAATGCTTACTGGTTTACTATACGCTAGTATGGCATTAAATTTCCCATATCTTTTCCTTCAAACATGTAGTATGAGCTATAAAACTGTACTTTTAAGCTTCAAGTCATAGGTTACTATGGATATTTGAAATTGGATCAAGCGGTATATACAATCTGCAAACAGACTATCATGAGTGTACAAATCATACTGCATATGGCATTTTAATCACTTTCTGCTTTGATAGTATTAAAATGTACATGGTAATGACTGTTTGTTGTTAAAATGTAACTTAGATGCAAGCATTTGATTAAGTTTGGTGAATTGCTCTTCGATATGAATACGAAATTTTAAATTAAACTTAAAATTCTTGATTTTACACTTTTACTTCGGATCCTTACGTTAATTTCTGGTGAGATTTTGAAATCTCAATAACAATATAATTTTTGACTAACTGACTGATGCAATGCACAGAGGCAGAATTGAATTTAAAAATCTGCCGCCGGGTGACAAGCACTATATCGCAAGCAATATGCGCCTGAAATTCAGACCAAGAGTGGAAAATAAAGCTCTTATTCTGATTATCCTCGCGCCTGGGTGCACACAGTCTCAACCTCTCACATGATCTCAAACTGGCATAAAAACCCCCTCGTAATTATCCCGATTTTCATGTCTGCCTTTCTAATTCATTTAGTGTCATTTTGCTGTAGGTGCCACGTACATCATGTTTCATGTGCGCAAAGTCACGCAGACCCCTGCGGCGAACCATACATTTAAACTAGACCGTTGGCTTAGTCATTACGCTAAAGATTCGTCGAGGCTGGTGGGATGTCTTGGCGCGTGGCGACGCGTAAGCCTACTTGAGAAAGACACTAACCTGAGCGTGGATTGGTTGCGCCGTGTGTGGACTAATTTGCAAAGCGTTTTATACCTACTCACACGCAAAGGGAGCGTCACTGAGCCCTTTTGTTTTGGAGAACAGGATGCAGCCCACTGCAAGTAAGTAGATTACAAGTCTTTTAGAATTAGTCTCGCGTGTCCTACGTTCATAATACTTTCCAAATCTGAGATAAATTGTACTTTGGAATTTTTATAAATATCCTATAGTTTGAACCACCGAAGTTATTGAGATGTTTATGAGTTGGCTTAAAGCAAACGAAGCTATCTGTTTTGTGCATTTGGCCTTAACTATCTGAAATGGCAGATATTTTAGAAGAAAATATTGAAAAGACCACGGTGCGCATTTAACATGACGTTTTTTTAACAATAATATCTAGAAGGACCTTACTTCATATAATTAACTAACTTCAGAGAATTCCCCAAGGAAAACTTAAGAAAGTCCTACTATGAAGCATTAGAAACCACTGTTGAGTTGAAATTAATATGTGCTCGAATGCGCGTCATTGCCTTATATTGAGTCCAGAAGACTTATGTAATTGGTGCTTTTAGATAACTTGTTCTAATACATGTTGTGATTGAAACTCGCTAAGAAAATGATAATGTGCTTACTTCTAATAGGACCAAGGAGTAATCCTCCACGATATGAGTTGAGATATGGTATGTTATCGCTTGGCAAGAATATAAATTAATAGTTCTATACGTGAAGAAATAAATTTGCCGATCTTTTGCATTTGTACCCTTTTTTTCTAAATCATCTTGCTTTACATGCAGTTTCAAAGAGTGATGGTTTTGGTATTCCGCACATTTTGTACAATTTCAGTATCCTGTTTGAATAGCACACAAGCAGTTACTTTCAAAACCATGGAATCAGAACCTAGTTTATGGACTCTTCCAAATCCACTGACGTGAAAAACATTTTTCCAGATTTCAATTTTGTATGAAAAAGCACAATAAGCACATTCGATGAAGGAATTTACTAACACTTTTAGCATCTGTGAAGTCCACACGTAAAGGCTCATGTTTGTTTTAACTTATTTTTGAGTCACATTTTGTTAAATTAATCGTCAGATCAGATATTAATCTAAAGTTTACCACGAAGAGGGGCTGCTGACAATCTAATAAATATTTTCAAATGGAGAAATTTTATATGAAAGAAATTCTAAAGAAATACAATTTCTTACAAACGTTAACACCGTTTTGTATCTTAAATGATCCCCCAGGCTTGCCGTTTTCGACAACGTCATTAAAGTGCTAGTTTAAAATGCAAATGTAGGCAGGCGATATTTGAAGACTTCGATGCAGTTTTGCCAAACATTTTAAATCACATAATTTACCTAAATTTATTTTTGTTAAATCCTACTGAGGGACTAATCAAAAATGATGTTTGCTTAATTTGCAGAAAAAACCGATCCGCGACGACGTACTGGTAAACCCTACGCAGGTAAAATTGTTCATGAAATTCATACGTAAATACATCCCATTTTAAAAAAAATATGTGCGTTACATCACTTGCGTCTGTTTTTGAACAGTCACAGAATTGGCTTCTGTTCCATCCTCGCACGGTAGGTTTCAGAATGTTTGTTGTTAAAATCGCAGTTTTAAATTAAATCTATATTTTAATTAATTATTGAGGCACCTTCACCTGATGGTTAAAAACTGCAAATATTATTATTTATTTCCAGGTGTGCGGCCGAATCGTCGTGCATCAAGAGAAAAAGGCAAAGGTAAGCATTATTGATAAATGTCTCTTCTTGTCTGCTATTTGCTTCATGTCACATTTGTAAGTTGCACACGCAACGTAAACTTCGATAATTACAGGTTGGCAGAAAAGCAAGGCCGGCTATAATGACTTCGGATCAACCTCTGAAATTTATTGTACGTTTCTACAATGATAAACTTTTCAAGCTTCAAACAAGTTTTTGAGGACTCGTGTTGTTAGAGGCTATTGTACACTACGAATGTTACCTATCAACTTTTAACTCTTTGTTGAAATTATATTTCAGTTAGTGAACGAACTGCGGCGGTTCATCAATGTAAGCCAAGAGGTATGTCGCACAGTGCCAGTTTTGTTTCTGATTTTGATAAACTTTCTTATTTCACATTGTGCCAAGCTTAAATTCGACAGGAGGAGATACTTCCACTTATGCTGAAAATATATATAATACTGAATATTGCAAAACAAAGATAACTGCGAAATTTGCACCACTATAACTGCACGTAAAGGGGATGTGGATATTTTGATTTATGTCAGCAAAATTTCAAAAATTCATTTTTAAGCTCGTTCAACTGGTCATGAAATGAGTCGCGAAAGGGCGCGTGACTGTTCCCAAACCGACTGTTACTTTCCTAGCAAAGGTTAAGTTTAAAATTCTATCTCTTAAAATTATTAGCACGTAAGCATTAATTTAAAATTGAATTTTCCATCATGTTACGGTAATTTCCAAACAAGTGATATTTTACACCTCCAGTTATTAAATAATTCAAACTGAGGAGTGATCACCAAAGGAAGGAGTCTAAAGTTTATATATATATATATATACCATTGCGATGCAGAGATATTTTCAAGTGACCTTAACTTAACTCGATTTAGGACACTCTTAGAGATAAAGATATGCAAATAATAGCCGTTATGTCGTATTGAAAATTAACGTTTTTAATTTTAAACATTTGACACAAACCTGTTATTTACCGTCTTTAAACAGAGGTTTTGAAAACAACATTGAATGCATGAACCTAGCGTAAAGCATGTGTTTAGAGTCTATCCTAAGTCGGCTGAATTTATATTATGTCAAGAAGATCTTAATGTTGTATTAATTGTGTTCTGAAATCTTTTTAAGATATGTTAATATGGCATTAAGAAGAGACTAATACAGTCTAATTGATTATCTTTGTGATGAAGCACGATAACATACAATAAAACGCTATTGTTTTGCATTGTTAGGACGATTTGTGCCTCATATTCACACTTTCGTAACGTTAAAACTCTAATACCTTTATATGCGGCTTGTAGGTTCTAAAAGCATTTTGACTCAAATAACTGTTAACATTTTAATAAGAATCAACGTTTCAGTTGATTATTTAATTAAACATTTTCCTACTGCCAAATATGTATATAAAATAAGGACATTTTTTGTAGCCTTAAAGTTTTTTGCGCAGATATAGGTTACCAAACTTCATCTTACAATTGTGCATAACGTTGTAGCCTGTACCCCAAAGAGAAGATCATCTGTTGAAGCAATATCAAGGGCAGTAAACTCACGGTCTTCAACTGGTGAGTGCCTTTTTATGTGATAAATTAACAAAAATATAGTGATAGGTAAGTCTGCATTTGTACAAATTTAAAAAATCAAAATACAAACGCATATTTACATATAATGTATTAAAGGTACAACGTTTCAATTTTTCGACAAATAGGCCCAATTTAGATCGAATTTTAGCTCAACACAAAACGCAGACAAATTCTCACGGAACCATAATAATCAGGCTTTTTTACATAAAAAACATGCTTTGAATACCGATATGGATATAGTTACTACATTGGCTGATTATGATAAAATTATTATCACATTTAGGTTTGAATCATGGCACGTTCTCAGTTTATTGAAGCGAGTTGGCTGAAGGTGTCACTGAACGATTCGTATTTTGGTGAATGTTCTACAATAGTATTTCAATAGTGGTCTGTAAAGGTGCAGGGAAACAGATTAAAATTAACAAGAGGACATGTTTCTGTGGCCTTTAGGTCTTCGGCAATCTAGCTGCAGCCAGATACCTGGTCCACCGGTTCAAACGCGTGTCTACACCTGCCCTCCACAACCACGTGAGTTAAAGCTTACACCATATAAGAAAGCATCAGCTGATCCTGAAATATATAAATGCCTAACATTGGTTTTTAATTGTGTTTTCTCTATGTAGAGCCCCATGACTTTTAGAATGTTCTGTTAAGCATCCCTTTTACCTCAGATCGAATTGCATTTTTGGTACGTGTGGCCCCTTTTTTACTTCGAACGCGGAGTTCCTGTAGTTGGCCTGTTCGCAATAGACGGGGCATTATTATATTCTTGAGTTATTTTGAATTTTATGTCCCAACTTATATGGTTCCATTAGAAGTTCCAGTCACATAAAGAATAAAGGAAAGCATACACGAATATGTAGTAGTATAAGTAGTAGTAATAGCAGGTGTAGTAGTATTAGTAGTAGTAGGGTTTAATTAGAAGTTCCAGTCAAATAAAGAAAATAAGAGAGAATACACGAAAACCTTTGGAGGCAAACATGGACGCAAAGGGCGAAGAAACTCAATAGCCTTTACAGGCGTGCTAGGGACCGTCCAGTCTGCTTCCTATTGGAAAGATCCTCGATTAATTTCAGGAAAAAGACATCGTCACATGGATTATAGGAATATTGAGATACGGCAGACTGGTTGGCAGCACAGTGAGCGACCATTTTCTTTTTAAAGTTGTGGTTTCCACTGGGCTATTAGAAATCAATAATGCGCGTTTCCTTTCCAACCATTAGCCACTGATAACACCGGAAGCAATGACTAATGTGACATTGAGATCGTTGTGTAGGAGTGTCAGATAGGCATTCCAGTTTTGGCATACTCAATTATTAGAGTTGGATCTCAGATCTCTGAGGTGGAAGTTATTTGCTAAAAATCCATATGCAGAAGGATCCATTGCAGTTTATTTCTAGCTGAAGGGTCAGAAATGCTTTGTTAAATAAACAGTTTTGAGTTGGAACTCTTATATTTACATTTCAGTGAGGGAGTTTTTGGATTAACTATAAGTGATGCTTTTTGAAAAGCTGTCAGTAAATCTGTGCTATCTTCTATGATTCATCATCGTTTTAACGTGCTCCTTTAATGTTTTAAAGAAACTCACTGTGTCACTGAGGACGATGCTTTATACGGATGGACTAAAGTTGGTAAGTAGACCAGAAAATGCGAAACCTTGTTACAAAATACAATGTATTGTATACTTGAACTAATATTTTATTTTAAAAGTTTATTGAATTGATATTTGCCTATATTAACAGCTAACGACAGAAGCCTACTGAAAGTCCAGACCGAGGTCCGTGAGGGTCCAAAGGCTGGTAAGTAGTTAAAAAAACCTGTGGCAGGTTTTAATCCAATGGATGTTTTCAATCCATAAAACTACTTGCTCCTTTCCTTTCTTTAGGAAAATACATTCCCAAGTTAAGAAGTGATGCCGTGGGAAAAGAGTTCTCCAGTGGTATGCATTATTTCACCTGTCTTAGTCCCACATAAACGTTCATTTGGATTTTTTAAAATTGCGTTTTCAATTATATTTTGGAATAAGAAACAGTACTTTATCTCAAATGCGTCAGCTGCTAAACAAGAATACTTAACCGGAAAGTAATTGTTAAGTTTGACAGCAAAACTTAAGCAGTTAACGTACGTTCATTCCAGAATTGTCGGCAGCAGAATGGAAGTAAAACACAGACACCATTTATTCAGCCAACCTACCCGCCTAAACAGGCATTTATTTTATTTAAGCCACCTCACATGACCAAAAATGGTTCATTTATTAAGAATGACATGGAAATGCTAGCTTAATAGTTATTAATGTCCGCAAATTTTAGACGTGGTAGAAACGTTTTACGGTAAATTAAAAGTTCAGTGATTGTATATCGGTGTTTATTTCATTTTGTTTGATAATAGCTTTTGACTGACTTACTGAGTATCTGTAAAACGAGTAAAGTTCTAGCTTCCTCGATCGTAAAATGTGGGTGCATTTACTCTGATTTTAGAGGAAGTAAAGCCAGTTGAATGCGAACAAAGGAAGATGGATATGCTGGTGACGACAGGTGAATAATCGTTTTTGTACACCTTTGGTCAGTGAAAAATGTTACCTTTCTGATTGGTGCGATATACCATACTGCCTTTTTGTTCGTCTTAACTGAAACGGTCAAACATTTAAAACGTAGCTGATTAGATATGACGTCGTTTTATTCTTATTTCGATATAATTACCAGCAAACATAAAACATGCCCATGAAAATTTTATTTGTTTTAGGAGACTTTCGTGAACGGGCGGACCAAGTGAGTGCTCATTTCATGAGGAAATATAATTATTCCAAATAAATGTGCGCTTTTAAACTACGCATATAGATATGCCTTGAAATTTAATCTCAAATAAGCAAGATGTTATAGTGTTGCTATAGCAAGGATAATTATGCAGTCTGCACCTGCATATATTATTCGTCATGAAATATCAGCTTTTAAAGAGGCATAAGTTTGACACATTCGATAAAAATGACTATTTGCTAAGTAAGGACAGTTTTGTTTTATCTTCTTTGCCTCTGTGAATCCAAACATGTCGTGTAGAAAGTATGTAAAAAAATTTCTTTTGTTAGACATAATGTACAGTAGACGGCATCTGCCTGAAGTGGTTTTGAGAGTAAAGGAACGCTTGAGTTTGTAGAGGTTTAAGATTGCATGATGATATCTGAAATGATCTGCCTCTGAGCTGCTGTTTAGTTATAAAAATAGTAGTTTTTCTGTTTCCATTGACCAATTAATGTACAATCACGCTGAATATGTACCAGGCAGTATTCTTGACCGTCAATCGGACGTTTGTAATCTTTTTCCTAATCTTTAATGCGATCGGGCACCTCTACACAAACTACTTTATTTACTTCGAGTTGACAAATTTTATGCCGAATTCGCATTCATTACGTTTGAAAGAGTACTTTATTCTTGTAGCCCTTACTTACGCCCGCGAAAGTTTGTGCTATCTGGCTATCAGCTTAACATGACCATACGCTTGCGTAAAAATTATTCATTTTATGAAAATAAAAAAATCAATTTTTTCTTAGATAGCCCCAAATAATTGGCTTTGCAATCAGCATCACGTAACACGACGAATGATCGAACTTAATTTAGCTTGGTTCGATCACGTGTCATATGAGCTTCAGAAATGAACTTCATCACATTGCCAAGCCAGTTGAATACTGGAGAGTAACCTTAAATCAGTTATTGGTAATATTGGTTCAAAAAGTTGCTATCCAAACGCCTGAATGCCATAACGCTCTAGCTGCACACTTCCTATTCATTTTATAACAGCAAGTTGGTCATGTTCTTCTGTACCACAGTGGTCATAAAGTAACTATGCAAGGAAACTTAGAGTTTGGCTTTCATAAAGAGCACCATTTTGACAGTTATGAATTAGTCCGAAAAAAGGCACTCATGTGCTAACAGTAGGGTTAAGCACTTCAGCGTTCACTAATAAAATTAAGATATTTTTTCCCATGGCGATTCAGTGGTCAGTTATTTTCGTCCGAACTTATAGTAGGAGTGGCAAGTCCAGTAGTAACATGTGCTACAAGAATATTCGCATTCCATTTACTCACGTGCAGCACGCCATTCCCCTCACAAATTTCAAATTAAAAGGATGAAACATATTCATTCTAACTGGTTCAGATTAATGCGCGTTTATTTGCAATTAATATCATTTTAGTAACGACAAATAAACTAACTACAATGCCGTCTGTTAAGGAATCTAATTTAGTTTTTCTTCTTTTTAAATTTTAGAGTGCTCCAGCCACAAATGGTAATAAATGGTTACTTATTTCCATATTTTCATAACATTTCTTTTAATTGCGTCATGAAGAAGAACTGCAAAGAAATATTTCACAAATATGAATTCGTCTGTAGTTAAGACAACATGCTTGCTTGCCAAGATTGGGTTTTGGAATCTCTGCATACATTTTAAGGCACATAAAATCGAATCAGACATACTCTGGAGGAAAGAATTCGTGATCTTGATAGGGAATTGGGTGGGGATATCGTATGTAATCAGTTGATTTGAAGATGCAAATCGTGCTACTACATTTATTTAAGTAGGCGTTGTTCGACGCAATCTTTCCTCTCGTTACGCTTAGAGTTAGTTTTAGGGTAAGGATTGCGTTAAATGTAAGATTCGTTTTTCGGTTAATGCTTGGGCTGGGGTTGGGCTAAGATTTAGGGTATGGTGCATGTGTGCTGGTTCACCACCCCTTTAACTCATATTACCACTAATTCCTGTGATACACGTTCCATGGATTGTATTTTGCTGACCCCGAGTACGTACCATCTGCTCGCCATGAATTACTGTGATGTATATTCCACTTTTTAAACGTTATGGAAAAAAGCTCCGAAGTGAATTCTTATTTCATAGTCAACATCATCAAAATAAATGTGGATATTAGATTCACGGTTGACTCCAAATTTAGCGAAAATACACACACTTAATGAATTTAGATTACAAATCTGACAAAAGCTCTGAAAGAACATACAACTGTTTAGTTGTAGCAGAATGTCTCTGATTTAGCTTATGGAAGTAGCAAAAACTATGAAAATAAGTTAAAAGAGCGAAAACACTTTATTTATTCCTGGAAATTCGCCTCTGCATGCATCTTCAACTTAGGAAATTTCAACTTTTGACACATACGGAGTACGTACACTTCCTGTGGTTTGAAGGCCCGAGGACTTCCTAGTTTCAGCAAACATGTCTTCCTCCTTTCTATTAAAAATCTACATTTAACGCTTTCTTTTGCAGAATATCTAACCGATGATACCACACCCTGGCCCATACATGGTGACTTCCGTCCACCATCTGGATCTCCACTTGAGAGATCGGTGAATGAAATACGAATCGAATTCAAGGACAACAATGTCTACCAAGGCAATAACCTGCCAGGCCGCGTCTTTTTAAATCTAAAAGAGCCTACAAGACTCGATAAGGTCGTGGTTGACCTCAACCACACGATTGTATTTTTAGACCGGGAGGGAACAATGAAGCCGGTCAGTTCTGTTCCTGCACATAATTGCTCTCATTTCGTTATTTATCAAAATCATTAACGGACCACACCGCTCATATGGTGCAAAATGGAGGGTTTCATGAACTCCGAAGCAACTAATGGGCATCCATCAATCGCAAGAGATTTTTGCAACCAATTGGTTTTATGCGATTGAGTGGGGTGGGGAGACTGGAGTACGAATGTTGGCAGGAACGCAAGACTGAAGGACACCTGTATTTAGTCCCATGAAAACAAGACCCGCCAGTACAGCGTGGAAGGCGTTGACGTGTTTTGTTTCAATTATATCAGTAACAGTGTCACAGTCGATCCTTGGTTTAAGTGACACAGTATGCGCAAGAAACATCCAAAAATTGGATGGACATGAACCAGGTGCAATGAAAGAAATCCAGTAAACAACAATTTCGGCCACCGATCCGACTCGTAGATCGGAATATTTGAATGCACCTGAGGTGTCAGGAGAAAATTTCAGCTGCTCAATAAACCACCTTAGTTAACTATCGTAACTATGCTTTCCGAAGGAAACTCCAGGTTATGAAAGCTGAGTTAGTTATCAAATCTACCTGAAGCATCCTCGTCTCTTGCTCAGTGTCACGATTTGTTGGTGAGTCCAATGACTGAAAGTAGAAACTTACTGCGATGATTTTTCCTCGCTTCTTTGCCTCCGGGACTTGGTATTTGCTTTTACTTTTGGGTTTTACAGCAAAATATTTCAAACGGATGTAGCCTTATTTTCCTGAAAAACTGAATTTATGCCTTAACGGGCATAAGGCATACTAGTTAGTTTGTAATGACTTAAACATAATCATGGTAATGCATAAAAAGATCCCCGTTTCAGTGTACTTGGAGTGATAAAGTCTGTCGTATTAGTTCCTGATAAAACTCCAAAAAAGTAAAACCAATCTGAATTCTGAAAATTCTGAGGGAAAGTATAACAAAATGTTCTTTGCAGCACGCTTCAGCCCTGGGGAAAACGTGTGTACCTGCGTTTTAAGAAACCTTTGGTCAATGTTATAGGGCATATGTCTATTTCAACCTTATTTAAACTTGTCTTGTTTTTGCTAAGACCAGTGCTGAACCTTTTTAGGGACCTGGATTTGGATCTAGAGATGCTTTGATACTTCCAATAAAATTGTCGGACAAAAAAAAACCTCAGGCCACACAGAATCAACCTACCCTCTTCACAGCCCTGCCAGAAAATGACACTCGCAAAGTGACTCTGCCAGCTGGATCAAACGCTATTCCATTCCACCTTGAGGTGCCAAACAACACCGTGCCAAGTTTCAGCTACGTCTCGCCGAAAGACGGTGCAAGTGTGGTTAACAAGTAAGTTGTGACCAAATTTATCAGTATCAAACAATACGGACGCAGTCCTCCAGGAATTGAGGTAGTTACCGAGTCCTATATACATATATATATATATATATATATATATATATATATATATGATAGTGTGGGGCTCACCGATCTGCTTAAGGAACATGCATGTTCCGTTGTGCCCTGGAGCCCAGACTAGAGCCCTCGCAGGCGGTCGCATAGCGACGTGTAGCATATGATGGAATGGAACCGACAAAGACAAGGAAGACCGGAATGGCCATTTCTGGCTTATTAGCCGTCATCAGCCAGTCATTCCCAATCCCAAGTGTGACACACCTGGGATTCGAACCCGCGACCTTTGGTATTTGAGTCGAACGCTCTACCATTGAGCCACGGGCTCGTTGCTTTTGTCGGTTGTGATCGGGTTTTACCCTAAAAAGTCATGTCCGAATCATCTGACTCCATGTCCTGCACTTAATAATTTCAGAAATAATTTCCATGATTATTCTCTGGAGTCCATATACCAGAAACCGCATAGAGAACGCTGGGGGACCCACTGAGGAGCCGGACACCTAGTTGCTGTGTCAAGCAGCAGCAGCAGTAACATCGGCGAAACACGTGTCTGGGCTTTTAGCTAGGACCTATGACGGAAGTACGGTATAAAGTCTTTGCCATATAAGATTCATACTACTTGTAGTACTACTTGTTTGTAGAATGGGCATTACGTGGTTATTTCAGAGTGGTTGAGTTAATTCGTCCCAAATGTTTATTGAAATTTCGGGTCTGACCCTAAAATGTCATGTCCAAATAACCTGAATCCATGTCCTGCACTTAATAATTTCAGAAATTATTTCCCCGATATATATATATATATATATATGATAGTGTGGGGCTCACCGATCTGCTTAAGAAACATGCATGTCCCAATTATACTCATAGATACCACAAGTCGTTATGCGACTGCCTGTGAGATCTGTAAATTGAGATCCAATGCACAGCGGGAAATACATGTTCCCTTTCCAGATGGGTAAGCCGCACACTATCATCCTATTCCTGATGACAACCGACAAAAACGAAGAGACCGTAGCTCATTGGTAGTGCGTTCAATTTAATGATCAAATGTCACGGTTTGGAATCTCGGTTGGTTCCCACTTGGGATTGTGTATGACTGGCTGATGCCGGCTACTGAGCGAGAAATGGCCATTCTGGACTCCATTGTCTTTGTCTGTTCCATCTTTTCATCATAGCTATCACAGGTCACGATGCGAAGGCCAGTGAAGGCTCTAATGTGAGCTCCAAGACACATGCATGTTCCCTAACCAGATTAATGCGCTGCATATTATCATTTATATAAATAGTTTTCAAAAGACGTTAAACTTTTAGAAGTATTTTAACGAGTTCCACAGCGAAAACCTGCTGTGATATGTCGCCATTGCCTGTGGAGGTTTGACACGCTCAAGGATGTTTAAGCTGGCTGTCTGATATTCAAATATATTTGCATGGCATAGGAACCTTTTACATCGGAACAGTGAATTGCCTATTTTGGCTTGTAGAAAGACCATAACTTTGCGCTTCACTTTAAGACATTTTTGTAATAAAACACATTCTTCTTGTTAGTTTCTTCTTCCTCTACGGAATGTTCAGATTAAACTGCATTTGCGAAGGGGCAACAGTTAATGCTAGGCGGGCTTAGAGCAGGCTGTTTATTTTTATGAATAACGCCCATCAGACACATTACTTTGAAAGCCTATGTCTCACAGCAATAACTTGAAGTTGATTCGTTGCTTTTGTGAATCAAACGAGTTCAAAATTAAAAGTAGAATTAACAATCAATCTACTGCCTACCTTATCAAATAGGACAAAAATGTGAGTATAGGAAATGAGATCAGATTAAGACGACGTTTGCAAGAGTTTATTTTCACCCCATTAATTTAGCCATAATTCTGGTCGCCATATTGAATCAAAATTCTTTGCTTACAAACAGCGCGGGTTGCTCAGATGCACGCGATAGGTAGCAGGTACTTTGAAGGATAATTTTCGTTAGCTCATCTCCAACAGGTATGTTATATCGGGGCAGATCGTGTAAGCAGATATCCAAAATAGGCACATATGCCTGATTCGGCTTCTTAAAGCAAAAAGAGCATGATTCTCGGAAAACATTTTGTATAAGTTGGGATCAAAAGTGTGTCAATCCAGCCGACGATTTGCGGATGCAAACTCTAAAAGAACATGACTTAGTGCACAAATTCCCCATTTCGTTTTGTTTTTCCTTTGCCCTTTATAGCTATTCCGCCGAAGCCGAGGTCAAACTTGGCGGCAAGACTGCTCGAACAGATAGAGTATCTGTTAACATCTTGGGCTACGGTGACACGCAAGGTGGTCTTGGATTGGCGGACGGTAACAACGAAATGGCGGTGAGTTTAAGTCTATGCGATAATTTTTGAGAATAATTTGTTTTGGAATATAAGTGCCAAATTAACAATAACCACACATTTTGACCCTTTGGGACACATGGAAGGGACATTACGAACAAGGGCAAGGGAGATTAGAATAGCCATTTCTGGCTTGATAGCCGTCATTAGTCAAGCATATCCAGCCTTAGGTGTTGCAATACCTGAGGCTCTAACACAGGAACAAGGAATTTCACCTGTCTTTAAAAGCTCATTTGAATTGCCCCGCAGATGAAATTTACGTCGAATACCAATTATTCCTACAAGTCTGGAAATTATGTTTTATTTCCACTAGAAGGAATTAAAAGACCTTAGCACAAAGTTTACTAAAAAATATTTTGAATTGTATGAACATTTTCGGTTAGGAATGCAGTTCAATTGTCTACGCTAAACATTTTTTAATATCTTTATATTATATTTCAGAACGTTATTAAAACTTTCAAATAAATTTTAATTTCGAGGAAAAATTTGATCTGTTTTTGTGTATGAAGTTTCAAATATTTTAATCGACAATTCTCAGCAAAGTTCCTCATTAATTAGAAATTTTGAAGTGATTTAATCATCAGTTGCAGGACCCGCGTGCATAATTTTAGTGCTTTGGTGGAAAATAATTGTTCAGCGCCGTTTACCTCACACATGTCTATATTTCTTTCGACTTCAGATTGCTAAGAAGTACGTCAAGAAGGGCAGTGGCCTCGACTATGGCTTTGGTCAAGAGAAGACGGGAGCCTATCCGAAATACGATCAGCTAAACGCTGTTGTTTTACAAAAGGTCAGATGCCCAGATGCGGGTATCAACGACGAAAGACAACTCACACCGAACTTAAAGGCCATCCCGCTCTTCTAAATCCTCCTCTTCTGTCATAAACAACTACAACGAAGATCCAGCGAGCTCTGCTAAACTGTCAAATAGGGATTTCTCGCAGGTGTTTGAGCAGGAAAATGCCGCAATCAAATCAAATATGCCTTCTATCTCAATACCTGGCTTCGAATGTGACTACGTACTCAGGGTAAGAAATCAAAAACCAGCGTTTTGATATCCTAGTAGATGCATCTAACGTATTTGTTAACTTAACAAACTTAGTTTGTAAATTTAATTTTTAATTAAGTAATCTATTTAAATAAACCCTTATTTAGCAATTCTTTCATCTATTTACAGCTGACCGGTGATAATGATAGCTACGAAGCACCATTCGCTCTTGTGGACGACCTCAAGCAGGGCTACAACCCTCAGCACATCTCGTCAGGCACAGTTGGGGCTACCTCCTTCCGAAAAGTATAAGAAAACCTGAGTGTAGACAATTATGAACATGTTGCCTTCTAAGAATTCCACTATACATGTGTGCTTCCTTTTACGGATTTAATTAACTTTAAAGTTAAATTTCCAAGCAAAACCTGACTTCTTATGTCAATTTCAATTCATATCTTTCGTTTAATTCGTGACTGCTTCTACATTTTACACAGCATTGAAGCAGCGTATCTCAGGCGGATTAAGGTCTTGAAGGTTTATATGGCTTATCCGGGGTAAAGGTGAATCAACATTCAGCAGTACTTAAATACAAATAACTGGCTGATATCATGTTTTTCCATTTGCTCCGTGTATTAAATGGAAAAAGTACAGTTAATATTTGTAATGCATGCCAATAAAACGTAAACGGCATTCAGTTTAAAAGGCTTCTAGGTTTCGTCTGGTAAGGTTTGCTTATAAATACTCCTTTGTAATGTATGTGATGTTGCCATAGATTCCGAAGGGGTAGTACAAGGGCTAGGATTGAATTTTCTTTGAAAATTAAGTGGTTTGTGGATAGCTTTGGGGCTAAAATTTTAGTTATGACCCGTGAATGTGCACCCACCTCGACTCTTTAACAAGTTCAGTTGCAGTACAGGTGTTAGCAAAACCGCATCCATCCTGACTCTTGCATATTTCAACTCTGAATGATGACAGGTAGTGAAAATCATTTAAAATAACTGTGAAAATCATTTGAGCTAACTTGAATTCTTATCCGCCCATCCATCAAGAGCCGGATTCATTGATGAAAGAGCTAGTCTCGGGCTAAAATCCATGAAATTTGGGAAAGTTTAGGGCTAGGGTTAAGGTTACGATGCTTTTACTTTCGAATGAAACCTGCGAAATTAAAGAAACAATTTGCATCACTCACCCACTGGCACAGCTGCATCACACACAACCCTGAATAAACAATAAGTGATTGTATGCGAAATAAAATCAAAAAAAAAAGCAAAAAACAAAATTACAATTTCGTTTCAGAATGCTAAGTTTTGGCAAACGTATGCTTTCAAGTTAATAATCATCAGACTTGTACAGATATATAAGAGGGGTTCAGTGCAGTTCAGTTTTATAAAGGGAAATATAGGCGAACGCCTTTGAGCTCCCTTTTGGTTACGAGATTGACAAAGAAAACATCGGAACATAAGGACAATTTAATAGACGTTGTTTCCATAATGCCATGAGAAAAAGAAGCAAACATTTGCTAGTCGACGAATGACTACTCACTCCTCACTTCGCATTACTCACACCTAGTGTCATGACATTAACTTTTAATAAAAGAGGGTTGATAAGCGTCGAGTTTCCGCTGAAAGGAATTCACGGTGGAAGAGAGAACGAGATTCACAGGCAGAGCCTTCCGAGCTAAATCCACTGTGTTACTGAGGAAGTTCTTGCGTCCATTGATCCTTGCTTTACCAGTGCGTAGGTTTAAATAGTGACCTCGCTGGGTTGGCATGCAAAATCTTTGGGAATAGAGTAACACTCCAGATAATTCATAATCCGAAAGGTTAGTATGAGATTCTCTCATAGTTGCCTGTAGGAAAAGGGAAATAGTTTGAGGGTTGAGGTTAGCGGTCGCAGGCCTGTAGTAATTTTTTACCCTGCCTCTGGACCTTCTATAAGACAGTCCAAGGTCTCCATAGCTGTATGGCATATTCGAGCTGCGGCCGCACAAAGCTTTCTGAGAAATGGTCTTTTTAAAATCTTATAAAGGCACGCCTGATGTTTTGCAATACAGACATGACTGAGTGGGCCCCATTCGCGCAGCTCAGTGTTGGTTTGAGTGACGATGTAATCCACGCATCCAAGTCCCTCTCACCGTTAACTTGTTGCAATTGTGTAACATTTAGAAAGTTTATCCTCGGAATGGAGGCTCAACAGTGCTCAAGTAGAAGAAAATTGCACTTACTAACATTGAACGGCATAAGCCAGCGCTTCAACCAGTCCTCAAGCCCGTTCAAACGTCAGTTGCAGATAGTCTTCGTCTGCCGTTCTGTTAACAAATTTCCATAGTTTTACATTGTCAGCTTACAGGAGGACATCACAGTCAAGGTTCCTGCCAAAACCATTGATGAATAAAAGAAATAATGTTTGGTCTTAAACAAAGCCCTGTGGGACGCCTCTCACTACGGTTACTTCTGTGGACTGCTGGCGTCTGACTTGTATTGTTTAGGACCATCCATTCAAGACGTTCTGGATTCATACAAGAAGGCCTGCACTTACTTCTACGCTGCGCAGTTTATGCAGGAGACATTGATGAGGAACGTGGTCAATGGCCTTTTGGAAGTCTATGTAGATAGTATGCACAATTTTTCCCTTCGTCACGTGCATTGTTCCAGCGTTCAAGTGAGGAGAGCAGGTTGGTAAGACCATACCTACCACTGTGAAAGCCAAGTTAGGCATCATATAGAAAGTTATTCTGCTCAAGGAGCTGCATCAACGCTTTCTTGATTATTTGCGCCATTCTTTTGCAACAAATGGAGGTAAGGATCACCGTTCTGTAGTTATTCCCAAACACTCGGCTTCCATTCTTGAATAATTGATTGCTGGTATCGGTCTTCCAATCGGAGGGTAGACACCCAGTAGCAAACGACGCCAAGAGGTGTAAGGCTATCGGTTTTGGCCATTTCAGAAGCTAGCTCCTTAAACAGCTTGGCAGTGATTTCATCGGGGCCTGGGGAGGTCAACATTTTCATGTGTACCAACACTTCCTAAATGATTTCAGTCGTAAAGTGGATTGTTTCCATAGAAGATATTATCTAGTCTTCCCATGTGGGTGGAACAATTTCGGGTTTCTGTTGTCACGACGGACCGGAAGAACGGAGAAAATTGTTTAGCCTTATCCTTTTCCTCTGAGATCTCCGTGCCCTCGATATTCCACAATAGTGGGATTAAAACCTTGGTCTTTGTGCGCTGCTTTATGTGACTGTAAAGGACTTTGGGATTAACAATGGCATGGTTCAACATATCTTTTCGAAAACCCGTCGATCTCTGGTAATGAGAGTTTTGACCCGTTTTTTCGCTTCAACTTGTAACTGATAAGGGATTCCAGCATCTTATCAATGTGGTATCATTTCCACAGTTTTCTCTTCTGGTTAAATTTCTTACTTTAAGGATGAAGTCAACCAGCGAGGTCTGTTTGTTAGCCTTCTTCAGATGATTGGAAGTGTTTGGAAATGAGGTTGCAGACTACGTCTTTGAATTGGCCACAAGCCTCGTCACTATTGTCGGAGAATATAGATGCCCAGTCGATGGGAGGAAGGCTATTTTTCATCTGTTAAAAATCCCCATGGCAAATATTGGATTGAAGATCAAGCGGTTGAGCCGGCAAAGAGAATACGGTGTATTCCCACATGAGAACCACATGGTCGCTCTTGCCTAGAGTGGGTAAAAAATTCACAACGTCAATATTGTCAGTTGACCAAGGGAACACAAGGTTGACACGGTTCATTTGTTGACCCTCCTGAACCCTCGTCGGAAACAAGGCATGTTGGGTGAGAAGGAAATGGCCAGTTGTTCACAGAAGCTGCTGATCAAATGCTGTTTCAGAGCAGTCGGCGGAGGCGGAGTTCCAGTCAATGTTAGGTGCATTAAGGTCCCCAACGATGAGAGAATTCAGCCGCGTAGCAAATACCTTGAGCTCAGCCAGCAATTGGGCATCAGCTTCATGGTCGTTTCCAGGGGATCGATACACCGTAAGGATATCGAGGCTTTGAGAATACTTTGCTATTATGTTTCACGCTAATGTATCCATACAAGTCAGCCTATATGTTTTTTGGAAACATGCAAAGTATTCTTCAAGAATGTTGCTATGCCTCCTACTCCTTCGATTTTCTCTGTCTCTGCGACACAGTTGGAATCCAGGAAGTGCAAGCTCCATGTTGTCAACCTTTTCCGACAACATGAGTTCTGTTATTGAAATAGCGTCTGGGATCAGGTCAAAAATATGAATTCTCAATTCCATTTTTGGTAGGAGGCTTTACGCGTTAGTGTACATGAAGGTCAGCTTTGAGTTTAGGCGAGATCTGCTTTAAGCTCGCACCCAGTCTACTGGAGTAGCTGTGCGGTCATATGAACCGGTTTTTTTCCAAAGTGGGGCAGAGAGCCGTTTTACTTTCTGACCTTTGTAGATTTTTAGGCTCTGTTCTCCGTTGTGCGCCGTGTTCTTAATTCAAGCACTAGTTTGCAACGCTTCATTCGCTCGGCGGGGGAGTACGCCGGCTGAAAAAACACCCTTGTGTGAATGTTTCCGTTGAAAACGCCTGGAAAGTATTAATTTCACTTGTTCTTTGCCACCTGAGACGACTTTGAGGAGGACTGTTTGTAGCTGCGGTGTGATATTTCAACGAATTCCAAGACAGCAGGCCTTTGAAATGGGTATTTCCTCCAATGTTTGCTGCAATTCGTTGATGAATTCCTGGAATTGCTCCAAGTTGGTGGCAATTTGTTCGTTGGGGATTTAGCCGAGGACTCTAAGATACCCTAGATTATGATGCATTCGACCATTAACGGACACTCCATTGTTTCCAGCAGCATGATTATCATCCACTGATACTCTAGCTCTGTCGAAGTGGATTGGAAAAGAGAAGATGGCTGTGCCATTTGTGTATATTTCTCCATGCAACTAGTCTGCTGTTGTAGATAAAGAATTATGGATGCTTGTGCGTTATGTTTGATCTAAAGGCTCTGTGGAGTAATTTAAGTTTTTGAATTTGAAGCTTCCTTAACTGGGGTTTAGCTCTGCTGATACGGAAATACGTAATTGAAGCTTATTTCGCCCTATACTGCTATAGGTCATTGCGCTGGCTGACTTCACCTCTAAGTTAGCCTCCGAAAATGCGCATATTATCTGAGGACTGTCTGCATTGATCGTATTCTGTTGCATACCAATTTTTCTGTTGATATAGCTTTATCATTTACATTTTGCACTAACACTTGCTTGACGGGTGAGTCTGGCATATACCCCTTCGGACTCTGGCTATCTTTCACTCTGGTAGAAGGGGCGATTTTCTACTTATTCTTTCGCACTGCTTGAAATGCTGTCAGACTATTGTTTACAGATGTTTTGCATAGATCGTTCCTCCTTTCAAGTGATTCATTATGCAGGATGGCCATCACCCTTCTCCGAGTAAATGTTTGCATGGTTGATCTTTTGAATCAAGAGTCCTGTGGATATATTCCTTCATTTTTTTACTTCTTCCTCTAGGTGCTTTGACTAAGAGGCTATCGCTTGATACCCATTGCATGAGTTTTCTACATATGTCTCTTGTAGATCATTTACTACGGGCATTTTAGAGCGAGCATGTGGGTGTGAGGAAGTGGTGTAATGGTTAGCATGGTGGCTCACTGATTGCGAGCTCCCGATTCAAATTTGGGCTAGCATCATTTTGTCATTTAACTGTAGACTTAGATGCTTGGCTGCAACGTGGCTGTGGTTGAGCTGCGAAAACGTTACCCAACGTCAACGTCATGTTGCCTGGCTTCAATTTCGGCTCTCGATGAGCATTTTGCATAATGTTTCAATGACATTTGTCCGACTACCATTAAAGTTCAGACGTTTTAAAAAGTAAGCAATGATTTTTTAACCAGAAAAACGATATGAGGAAAAGGACTTAACCGTTCTTGGATGTGGGGAATCTCTCGGTACTGTTGACAGAGAGTCGTTCAGAAGAAGATTGGATTTCCCACGCAAGTCCGTTGTAGATTTGTAAGGATGAATAAATTGCAGAATAGAATCGATTCGTTATGCCAACGAGCTGTGAGGGTGTTTAGTAGACATATATCGCATTAAAGGTAAATCCCCAGGAAGTCGAATATTTCAAACCAAATTCTAAATGCGAGGGTGTCGCATAAGTACCAAAATTTTATGGATCCAACTAACAGTTAGGATTGAGAAGTCAGCGGTCAAGGGTACTAGTCGAGTCCTCTCATGGGTCAGAGGGTGCGAAGGAGGTGTCCAACAAATAGCTAGATTTCTGCTCTGTTGCTGTAGTGTGACTTGATATGTGTGAACATGCCTGCTGTGTTAGTATTCGGCCAAGGGAGCATAAGGGCCTGTAAAAAGGCTTTTTGCGAGCATAGGGTTGGGTTGGTTAACTATCTGGCCCCTATTTCTGCTGTTGCTGACGCAGGAACATGGAGTGTTTCATTGGCACTTTACAGACGACATGGAATGCTTGATTGACGTCTACCCGACTAGCGTTGGCAACCAAGTGAGCCACACTTGCTCTAAAGGTGGACCGCCCCATTAATATTATGTGTATAGAGAGGCTACTATTTTAAGAAAAAACGATTTATTCCGAAAACTTCAAACATAAACCTAACTGAGTAAAAGTAAATATTAAATGTATAGATAACCCGCTCAGGCAAAAAACTAAAAAAAATCAACACAAGTGGAAACTCTTTTGAAATAGGCAATCAGTACCTTTGATAATTGAATATGTTTGTCAATGTTTTCATTTATTGAGATATTTTTGGCTAAGTCCATAACGTTTTCATTTGCCTTGCTCATAGGAACATCATACGCATAGCTTTCGCTATAAAAGCATTTGCTTAACGGCGGGACAGTAATTTATATATTTTAATATAATTGTCGGATTTCATCGTCAAGTTTTTATTGTGTATGTTAAAAGAACGGTCAATCCGACAGATTTCTTTAGAGATATTCTTGATATTGAACTATTACGAGTTTCAGATCATTCTTGAAATAGTGGTGAAGACTGTACGAATTTCAATTTTATCAATTGATTGCGCATAAACTACAGATGCTGTACTATGTGCTTATAAAAGAACTTTAACGTGAAATATGTTCTTAGAAGTACTTAGCCGAGCTAGTGAATTCGTGTACATTCCTTCTAATATAGACGGCAGTCAGGGTCACAAATTCTAGTCTCATCCAATCATAAAACCTTCTCGCATAGACGCATAAACGTCCACAATGAAATTACAAAGTATATGCCATTAAGCCTAATAAACCTTCTCCTTGAGTAGCACCTCTGTAATTTGTTTCTCCGTGGGATATTTGGGTTCGTAACCTATTCCTTGGGTTCCGTCAAGTTAAAATAAAGGACGTTTAGTCCTTTTACTTCCCGCAAACATTGGAGACAATGCTTCTGCCTTTGGCGAAAGAACTGGCCTTAATTCGGAGTATTCATGGTATAATTGACTACCTTCAAAGCTCCATTCTGAAGTTATTAATGCATAAAGGGTCCGTATAAATCTCAAGATATTGCAAAAAGCGCCAGTTCTATCTGTTCTGTTTCAAAATTTCGAATTATCTGAAACGAGAACATGCAAAGTATCTTAGCCTCTCCTTCAAATTTAACTTTACAATCGGTAAAGGCCCCTCCGCAGTCAGAAATAAGAGAAGTCGCAAAGGACAGAAAAATTTCAAAACACTTAAACACAGAAGTTCCGGTCAAAAACTCAATTTGGAAGTCTGCAAAATTCTTTTAATTAAGCGCTTAAGTTTTGCTTTATTTCTGATCATAGAAAAACGCGCGCAGATGCACAAACCTAGTCTAGGTAAGCTAGTAGCAAAGGAACCCACCAGCATACAGGGCAAAGGAACCCACCAGCATACAGGGCAAAGTAGATTTTCACTCAAACTTGTAAAATGTTTGACTGGTCAATTGCTTTATAAATATATGCTGCATTTTTTTCCGGCAAAGGCTAGCCGAATAACAAAAATTTTTAAAGGTTAAGTCGTTGACACTTGCCCATGTCAATTTACATCAGTACCTATCACGAGTTAGCACACTTCCTGTAAGGTTGACGGTAAAATTTAGGATAGGGTTATGGGCGGGTTTATTCCTAATGTTTGAGGTAGTACGGCTGAGAGGCAAGTTTAGCGATCGGGTTTGGGCACGGGTATATTTGCCCTTTTATCACTCTACCACTTGGTTACTTCTGTTATGCAGGCAGTGTCCACATTGCCATTTTCAGTTGGCGTTTGGCGCTGAATACAAGCAACTCCGCGCCTAAAGGCTGCTTATAAATTTAAAATAAAGGTGGAGGTAACACTAGCGAGTCTGCCGTTGCCCTCGGTGATTCCCTCCTGTAGAGTAAGGCGTGCAAGTGTTTACCTTGTGGCCTCAACTGACCACATTCAAAATAGATTGAATTGCCCGGATGCAGCAACCGTCGAATAACATTCCCTTTTGATGCCGATGATATGAATAAATACCTGGTCAGTTTTGCAACCACAAATTGCGTTACATAAAACTGATAATTTTCTTGCGTTCGGAAACGTCCTCAGGTCCCATGTTGTATCATCTTTGACAGTATTCATTCTCGTCCAGCATAAGACCCCAAGCAGGATAATCTAGCATAAAACGTAAATTGGGGATACAGAATTGTTTTAATTCATAAGGCATTATAAAAATTAACGAAAGAAGCAAATTGACCCATTTCAAGACGCAGTTCAGAAGAAGAAGATGCAACAATATCTGCTGATGGGTTTGAGTGCGAATCAAAATCATTAGGGTAATAATCTCCAGATTTGGCCAATACCCCTTCTTCAATTCCCTAGACAAAGACAAATTAGTTAAATATTTATAAATAATGTATTAAAATGTTGCTGATCGATAGCAGGTGAACTAACGCATGCAATGTGTGTTTGAAATTTGAATGAGTTGTTAAGCGTACAATTGGTCATGTTATTTTGGTTTGTTGAGTGTATTTGAGGCTAAAAACGACTTTTACTAAAGAACCCTACATGCTTAATCTTATATATTGATAGAAAACAGGCAGGATATGGGTGAACTCGGTGTTTTCTGGATATCCAAAGCATTATATGCCATACAACATCACAGAGCTCATAGCACCATTTTTAGGCATTGTCCTATGAAAGAACAGTAATATAAGTTAGAAGAGTTTCAAATAAATAACTTCTAAAAACCGGAAGCTTCGATCTTAAATTCATTGTTAATCAAATATACGCAAGTGTAAGTAATCATTATGTTTTCCATAAACAAGCAAAGAATTCGGCTTTGAAATTAATTTGTGCAAATCGCTGACGTGCTTTGCCATAAAATGCAGGATTAAACTTGTTAACCAGGATAATTGTTTTACTATGGTGAAAAAGAACACCCTTAACCAAATACGTACATAATATTGTCGACGTGAACAATTGGAGCACTTATGTTGGATTGGATTTATGCGATAATATACTTTAAGTAAAATATACTTGCCACGTATTCGCAATTTGGGAAAACTAGGGACAGAATATTAGCACTTTTGGCTAAATTGTAGTACATATTGAAATAAGCTGTTGTGTATTTTGAGTCTTAGAACAGGTCATTAAAGTAAACAAATGTAGCAAAAAAAACGCTTCAATATAACGCAAAAAGTGATTTTTATAATTAAGGCTGAAATCGTTTCATTTTTTTTCAGATAATTCACCAAACCGTTAATACTTCCACATGCTCCCCTTGGCTTATCCTTGGTAAAAGGTTAAGTCCACATATATTTGCCAGCTACGCATATAACTAGGTACTTTGTAAACGGATAACTTATTATAAAACTTTTTGGGATTGCTGTTAGTGATATTACTCGTTAACTTTTGTTTGAGGTGCTCATTTATCTCGGCAATGAGTTTATGTTTTTGTGAATCTACAAATATTATGCAAATGTCCATCTCCATTAGAAGGAATATCCAAACGCTTACAACTTGGACAGATGCTATTAATAAAATATCTTATTTTAAGGGTTTCAATAAACAAATAGAACAGAGTGTAAGTTTATTCCCAATCGATTGAAAACAGTGAAAATTGTTAAAAAAATTACCAGTTTTTCAAGGACGATCTGGAATTAATTTCAATCCTATACAAGAAATACCTATAGAAAACTTTGACTAAAGGATAGTCTTCTTTATTAGCACAAAATATACGCTTACACTATCACCTGACAATTCTATTTAAATTTATTCTTCGCATTTAAATGGATTTTTCATGCTTATAAAATTTGCCGCTTTTCCGCGAGCAGGGTCATGCACTATACTCTCCAGCCCATTTGTTCTGTTCATTTACAAGGTAAAAATCATGGCTGGTGAGGTTTAACCCATTTCTGATGCACAGATTGCAGCAGAAAATACAGTACAGATCATATAGAGCTGGAAGTAGTAATTTCATTGTTAATAGATGGCGGTAAAGCGACTGGTTGAAGGCATAAAATAGCGAATCGAAAATAATCATATGAAGCAATTCGTTCCCGATAGACATTTAAAGCTAGCATAAGCATGATGGTTCCAAAATATTTCGCGAGAATTTAATCAACTGCTTCTTTTCGATTCCCAACGTGGGGAAAGTTTTGTAGAATATCAATGAATAAACAAGTAAACCTTAGTCTAAAATATTAATTACGACCACACTTCACTCTCATTTCAGGATACTGAAGACAAATCCTCGTCTACCCTATTCAGAACGGCAAGGAACACTTGCCAGATTTACTTAGTAGATTCTGCATTGGATTGCTCCGAAAAAATACAAAATAAATGCCATGATCTACCCCGGTTCAAGCAGAAGCATTTAAGGCAAAACTTGGTTACGAACTTGCCGGTTATAATCCGATTACCCTTAAGGGCTACCAATATTTCACTTGTGATGCGTCGTTGAAATCACTACTAGTGCATACAGGCATGCATGCGCATCGGGCGACCAGAAAAATGACAGAGAGTCAAGTCATTTGGGCGCGTTAGTACACTGTTTTTAACGTTCAAAAATACAAATTTTTATTTGCTCCTTAATTAAATATTTCCTTGCAAAAACATATTTCCGAGTAACTTCAAGTAGATAACAACTAGGACGTGGCGTTACGTGGAAATAGTCAACATGTGGAGGGAGGATCCCGTCCATAAGAAGAGCAACACCATGTGGGAAATCTGAACTGTTAAACCTTTATTTTAAAACATGTTAAAGTAAGCTATACTCCTCTTTCTCTTGCGGTTTTAAGTAACCCCTTGCATTGGTTAGACTGTGCTCAAGCATAATCTTCTTGCACTCACATTTACTTTTAGAAAAAAGTGAATTGTCTTTTTGCACCTCACTGGCAATCGAGATCACGTGCAGGTGACATCAAAGTACCTTTTTTTGAAAATTCGATTTCAAGCTATAGGGCACTTATACTTATTTCCAGTATAAAAGTGAAAGTATTGATTGACATAGCCTTAGTTCATCTTAGTCGTCAGTAGCAATATCTTTTTCTTCAACCTAATGCCTGCCAATATTCGTGTGCTTATTTTTAAGGCTCTCTTATATTGGACAAAATGCAAAGAAATGTGTACATCCGACTTTGTAGTGACTTGCTCACTCAAAGTCCATGCATATTGTGAGCAGTATAACTGCAAAGATAACAGGCAGCTGAACATTGCCGGCAAAGACAAGGGAGACTGGAACAGCCATTTCTGATAAATAAGTCGTTACCAGCCAGTGTCTAGGATATTAACTGCCTCGCGGCTGCTGGTTGGGCTCGAAAAGTGAGCCCCAAAACATGACAAGACAACTAAGTGTCGTTGGTGATCGATGAACTTTAATCCACGAGTACAGGCATCGTTGCATGCTTCATTAGTGATCAGTGGATAAGTATGAATAAACGTGAATGCACGCTCCTTCGGCCTAGAAATGCATGTATAAAAACATTTCGAAACCCAAAAATATGCATTTTTCACGTTTAAAATTTAGGGGAAATGAGACTTGTGACGATATTATTATAAGAAAAGATTTGTTGTATGGTTTCAATAAACTAAAATACATTCGAAGCATTTATTTATTTTTACTGCATGCATATCCTGCATTCCGGTACAAAGCAACTCGTTCAAAAGCTGGTATCTCTTCATGACTGAAATATATTGGAATTATGTTGCATGAGGATAAATATTGCAAACCCGACAAAATTATCATTTCTACGCCAATTAAGGTTAATATTTCAGCAAACATGCCATTAGCTCTATGTATGGCACAGAAAATGACGAAGGGACTAAGAGATGGGACCATATAACAGAAATTCTGCAGCGACTGGCCGTGTCCCTTATTATAACGCTGATACACCTCGTTGATGGACGCTCACTGATCGCACAGTGATCGCCGCACAGCGGTTTGTATAGTAGGCAAATAAACAAACGAATTTCAATATTTCCTATCTGAACCGGCAAGATAACGAACTCGAGGCTGAATTGTTAGAGCGTTGAACAGGTCGCGGGCTCGCGCCTCGAGTGAGGGCACGACTTGAAGTTGGATATGACTGGCTGATGAAATCTAATGAACTAGAACTGGCCATTTTAGTCCCCTTTGTATTTGCCAGAAAAGTCCAGCTGGCACTGCTATAGCTGTTTAAAAGTTTACATAGAACTACAATATTTTCCTTCCGGTCTGAATTATGAGCAGTACTGTTTCCTTAATGGCATGCAAGAAATTATGTAATGGTGGCCCTTTTTCTTCTACAGTCAATTGGTGAGGCCATCCATGGGAAATAGCATCCCATGGTGGGTCCTTAACCATTCAGGTTAACAAATAAACTGCTGGGCAATATATAACTTAACGTGATTCTGCCAATGAAATCTCGTGTTTCCCTTTTTTGACAAACGGCTGAGTGGAGATCCCACTGCCCATCTGTGGCTCAGGCTCAACGTATTTCCTCAAGGAAAACCATTAATTTGGACTCTCGGTGCCTCTACGGTTATGGATTTTCTATGAAGCGGGCCATTTGATTTTCAAATTTTGGAAAGACACTCCATGGGGTTATGATCTAATTGAACAAAATAATTATATCGAGTAAACCTGATTGCACTCCTTTTTATAGGTAATTGCGAGGTTGGAGGGGTTTGCAAAATTGCAACCATGAAGAAGTATAAAAGGCTCTTGTAGAAAATTGACATGTAATCTATTCCGCCCCTGAACCATCCTCAGACAGTGCCAACTTATTTTGCATTTTACATGTGAGACCCCAGCTTTGATCTCCTAAATAGCTCCCCTCGCACAAAACATCAGACGGAGGAAGAACATGCTTGCTTTCCCGAACAAATTGTTAGTTGGCACCCACTAAAGGACATCTAGGATGATTAGGTAGCCCTTTCTGAAGTAAGATAGCAGACCATACTGCTGGTTACATGCCTGTTCGCTCAACCGATAACTCCAGTCAAGTCACTCAGATCCTCTTCCATCCAGCTTTTATCGCCGGGAAAACGGTAGCCACATTAGGCAATTTTTCAGCTCACTTGCATAGCTAACTTCTTGTGTATTTTGTGGTCCCGTGGGTTTTGATTGGTCAAAAGTCTGTGTTATGTAGAAGACCAGTTTCACTCCAAAAGATGAAATTTTACTTTTAATAATTCAAAAGATTCTGAAAACGCTTGAGTAAATAAAGCGGGCTTTCAACCAGGGGCGATTAAAACAATTTTTATAGACGTGACTCTCTTCCTTATAATACTCCTGAGACTGGATATTATATTAAAACTGTTTCTTGTGTTATCTTCATTACCATGGTCAGTTTAAAGGTTCTATAAGTATTACGGAGTCGTTATGAAGTGCGTAGGTTAAGCTGCACATTTTCATGTTCTCTTTCACTGCAAGTTATTACATATCCTCCTTAACAGAACATCCGCGTGTGGCTATCCTGGATGGGCTATTTCTTAGCTCGAAGCATATTGTACCTCCCCAAATCAATTCGCACAATCTGGCAGGTGGAAAACTACGTCCATCCAAACATCCATGGAGTTCTTCAAGAGTCAGTTTATCCTTCCACCTCCTTTCTCTCCAAAATGACGATTTGAAATTGCCAAAGGACTGTTTTTGTGGTAAATATGCTCACCATACGGTTTTTGGCCATGCTCTTTAAATCAGACACATCTCCACCTTTTGAAGAATGGCACTGGTCACGTCTCAGAATGGTCGTAAATAAATGGTCTTCTACTTAACAATCAGAAATCTGTGAAGTATTTTTCAATTGCGACACTCCTCCAGTCGGCAATCCTTGGATGTGCTTCCCAACGATGTTTCCGCCTTCCAGTACCTTGGAATTACTGTGACGTCCATTCATTCATTTTCATTTTAAATCTGATATTTAATTATACTAAAATTCGTAAACTTTTAATTATATTCGTCATTATTGTTCCTATCACAAACCTCAATCTTTGATCTGGCGATTTATAGATGTTAAAATTCTTCCTCTCCTCCTTTATATTTTTCTCTAATGATTTTTTCAGCTTCCTTAAATAGTATTTGCTAGTATTAATAAGTTTCTCCGAATGCTCTCTTCTGCTGTCAGTTTTCTTATATTGTTTAGGTGGATACGATAATAAAGCAACGCATCACAGTGGTCCCGCAATTTTCTGAGCGTACTTTTGATGATGTTACTCATCCCCTTCTTTCAGAGCTTACTGCCATGAAGTCCTCCCGTCCCATGCACCGATACTTTCGTAATATCACTTGCCATACATCGGCATATCAACTTTCTACTTTAGCATTTCTAGCACACTTACTTGCGTGTAACGAGAAAGAAATACAGAAACAGAGATTGAAATTGTATCCTATATTAGTTATCCATGTACAATTTGTATATTTATTCTATGTTCTCAGTGAAAGGAGCCATTTTTTGCTGAAAAAGTTAATTGCTACTTTCAAAATAATGCGTATTGCTCTCCTCTGCTCCTCCTTCATATTTAGGCTCCTGCTCAGATAGAAAATACGCTGGTATCGGACTATGACCACGGCATACACGGCTCACTTGGCGTGAGCAGCAGGAGTTTCAGTTCGTTAGGTGTTTATTTTGGTCTGGCTGCCAGTTTACCACAACTTGCACTGAGAAATTCCCACCGCAATATTTTACCCTTTAAATCTTTCGAACTACGTTCCCTTTTGGTTCAGTTTGAGCAAGTCATCTTTCTGCGCAGGCCAGGCTTGCTTGTTTGACCTCGCTTTGGGGACATGCTACTAAATGTCCGTCACTCTTTGTGTGGTTTATTAGTGGACCACGGGAGGCTGGAAAAGGACTCCACCGACACTGCGTAAGTGATTCTCACTGTAAGTTAATTACTGAATAAAGCGTCTTTACCCACTAAATCAGGTGCCGTATATTCTGGTTTAGAGTCGTGATCACTCCGGTTAAGGAGAAATAGTATACCTCAAGCTGTACAGCTGACCTCCAATTGTCTGGCTCTTGATACAAAGGGAAGTCCATTAAGCTAATTTTAATGCCTGGGTTACCTAACTCTTCAAAAAAAGGATTTGATAGGAAAAGGGTTTGACTATAACTTTTGAGAATGCCCTGCAATTGAACAAGGTAAATATTATAGGCTGCAGGTAATGCCTATATCATTACAGTCTGCATTTCAGTTAGAAGCTTTTTAAATCAGCCTAATCGCATAGTTTAGAAGAAAGTGCCGCATTTTTACGCGAAACGTTTTTTATTTGCCATTTAAAATTATAAAAAGCTCATTTCCTGGGTATGTTTAGGTCGGTACATCTGCTTACAATAGCATATTTGAAATGCATTAGCACTCAGGTTTGTAAACAAAAAAAAAGAAGAATTTCGGGACGTCCGAAGGACAATGAGTTTTGACTGCCTTCCCAAAGTTTTTGACTTTCTCAATAACTTGAAGCAGTGAATTTCTTGCTTCATGAATTTGACATTCAATCTATAAAGATTTGAACATAACTGACAAAGAAAAGGTTGGCTAGAAGTGATAATTCCATTCCATACCTTATAATTCGGCAACCTTCATCTGCCTATACTAATAACCACTGTGTGTCTGCTGGCGTGACTCGAGAGGGAGTCCCAAGCCAGAAAGGGACACCTAGTCCCCTAACCGATCGGTGAATCCTCCATCCGCTAATGAAATTATATTTTTCTGTTTCTTATATAATAGGTGCCAATATCGGTATCCTGTAATTTTGGGTTTGTGAAGGTGGGCTCGAAGAAGGTACAGCCGCACTTTATATCTTCCTCTGTAGTAACGTGGGACCCTGTATTTGCAAGTAAAGACTATTCCAGACAGGTGCATTCTTTGCATGACAAAACAGGTTTCCTTTCACTTTAATACACGACTTCGAGGCAGGGTCGCTCATCGGGATAAGTAGCCATCCTCACTGCAAAGAAAATGTAATTAGGAAATATTTGCATCTGATACTCACGACCTAAGATAAGATTTCCAGTTTTTCGTAACCCCTTCCCCTGACCAGATTTACATCATACTAACTGGCATGGAGACAATGGACGATTTTCTCACCAAACTGCAAACGTTCGGTCTTGACTATTGTATCTAAAGCCGCTGCAAACTTGAAAAACATAACCAAACCTCTGTGAGTGAAATGTAAAAGGAAAAAAATATAAAAACTCAGACGTGCACGGAAGGGTTCACGCACTAAAATTTAGCTGGCCATCGCTTTCTCTGTAAAAGCGAACGATATGGTTCCCACTTATGCATTCTCTGGACTTCAGATGCATTCCATAGACCACATTAACACTTGGCGATTTCCACGTATGTCAAAAAAAAACAATCTAATGAGCCATTAAGAGTGCATTTCAATAGTAAAGATGAATTTGAATTGAGGAAATCAAGTTCCATGTGACCTTTTGCAGTATTGGTCGTTGTGGCGAGTTAAAGTTCCTAGATGCTGGGGTGGAAAACGGTCTCATTTAGTTTTAAAAAATTAGGTCTAAGATGGTTTGCGCCGTTAGAAATTCATTCTTTCGGGTTTTGTGACCTATATGAAGTCCTTTTGTGTTCTACATAGGTCTATGTTGCATCGCTACATTGGAGAAACTTTCTTTATGCTCATTGCATTGTTATTCTCCTCTCCAAATTATCGGAAAATTGCTCAATCGCCTACCTAAGTGGCTAGTAGAATGTAATGTTTTTATAACTTTGATCCCGTTATTTGCGATTATCGAAGTGTAGACATTTTTGAAAATTTTCCACACTCTAACACCGGAGGTATAAAGGATCAGCTTATGATTCGGTAGCCTTAGCCATGCAGGTTCAATTTTCAATAGCACTCAAACACTATAGTTTGACAGCAGCGCTATGCATGAAACAAGGAAGTCGAGCTGGTAGACCGACTACTACGAAATGGCCTTGTAAGTGGTTGATAAATACTTAAAGTATCATGGCACTTAAACTCCTGATTGCTCACATGAACGACCGACATTTAATTATATATCGACTTTAAGAAGTCATCGTGCCCCAGAAATCATTCACGGTGATGAAAAGTTTTTGATAATTAATAATTTTTTTATCATTATAAACTAGATTAATTCTAAATTTTCTATAATCCAAATTCCTATAGCCTTTGAAATGGTTGCTCTCCCCAGATCCTATCGTTGACCCATTGCCGTATAATTTACGGTTTTACAAAACAACTTATGTTTCTTGCTTGTTCCATATTATATACTGTAATATAAGCCCGAACTAAGGCTTGTCCTGGCAACTAAGCCCGAATTTAATACTCTTATTTTGTGAGTTTTCTAAGAAAATTCCAAAAATTGAGAATGTTGAAAACAAACTTTTTACGACACTAGAAAGTTTGCCCCAGAAAAATACCAATAAAATAAGTGTTACTACAGAAGACATTGGGCTTATTATCCAAAATCTCCCACTGTTTTAAGATCAAGTAAAGCATAGAGGTCTAAAATAAAGCGATAGTATTATGACGAATACTATACACTCCGCTAAAACGCAGATCCTGTTCTTATACATTTCGAAGTCCTGACTAGACATTTTTAATTATTTACAAATTATTGGTTTACTTTACTGCTAAAGTAGGCATTATGATGTTTCTTAAGTTTGTGATCGTTAATTCCACTGGGTTTACAAAACTGCTCAAAAAGTATTGAAATCTTCAGGCGTCCGTGATGTTTCCTATCCCTGTTACAGGATGACTCCAACCTTTGAGGTGGTCTATCAGTTTCCTTTGTGCTACAGCTGTCTACATTCCTGGAACGTTTTCTTGAACTTGGTACTTTTCTCCGCTGGCATTCCCAATTCAGTAAAGTCAGTTTATGTAACAGCTGCTCTCATCTGTCGGTTTTTTTTGTTTGGGCAATTTCTTCTGCCACATAATCTTCATAAGCACATGCAATAAATCTCCTCGGGTAACAGTATACTTCTGGATGACAAGTACTCGGTATGATTCTATCCATCTACGTTGGAATTTCTAATGAAAATCAAACCAAACATTTTGTTTGTTTGGTTAACTTTGTGTACTTTCTACGGTTAACGCAAGTTTATTAAAAGTTCATTTTTGGGGATGCTGCCTAAAGTGTAAGAAAATCGCAAGGGGTACCAAGAGTTATGATTTTCGTGTACTTTTGTTTATATTGAAAGCACACAGAAGCTTTATCAACTTCACTCTCTTACCATATACACCATGCTCCCATGGCAAAACCTGGTAAAGGCGACAGATGCTGATCGCGGGCGTAGTGATGACAAAACTGAACAGGGAATCTACAAATGTCAGACGTGAACTGGTCCCCATCCCCCATTTTTAAGGTTAAAATTGGATGATTTCCGATTTCATCTAAGTGAGATATTTCATACCCACGAAAGTAAGACTTAGGCATTGCAGAAAGAGAAGATGCGATCACTGGAACATAATGATTCTGACGTTCGAATTCTCACTCGATCCCTCAGCAGAGACGGTTGCAGATAAGGGAAGTGGCATCATAACGAGGGTAGCATTTATAGTACTAAGTGGCTGCGCGACCACATACATACTCTAAGTCACAGCTCTCCCGATCCCCACCGGGAGTCGTAATCGATGTGTGATGGCTTGGCAGTCCGCATCCGAGTCGGAAATTGCCACAATTATACCATCCGCATTGGATGCTGGTTTGATAATTACGTGGCTATTTGGCTCGCTGTCACTGGAAGTGTTGGCCGCTCGCACTCTCCCCACGTGACTGATGCCCTTGCTCTTGTTTGCGACCGTCTCTGGTGATGCGTTTCAGTAAGAATCCCGAACGCCGGGCCATTAAGTTTCTTGTTCCAGCGATAGCGTATTCTCCTTCTGAACAGCCTCCTGGATCTCGCCTTCATTGCGTCTGACCCACCATCTTGTAAATGACAAAATATTTGAATTAGCTGACTATCCTCCAAGGTATGGTTTTTATCTCACCATGATAGGCTCAGGCACATCTGAAAGCTTACTCCCAAAGAACTTCCTCCAAAGGACGCATATTATTTTCTGAGGAGATTAAAACGTTTAAAGAATTGATTTTTACAGGAGTACATAAATCGATAGTTTCCTTGCAAAATATGACCCAGTAGCCTAGGGCATCCTTGGAACGCTCGAATTAGTGTAAACGAATATGCCAATTCATTGACAGTAGGATTGTACTGAGTCGACTGATCAATGGCTTGATGACCACAGATCTTCTTGAAATACACGAAAGGTTCTTGATCAGCCAATGGACTTGACTATTTTTTGTTCTCCAGTACGCGTGATTTCAGCAACGGATTTTGGGCGGCGTAATAGGCATCGTTGTGTTTTTGTTGTATAGCCTGTGTAGGCGGACTTCCCCACAGCCCAGAATGCCTACCTGGTTGTTTCCCTCTATCAATGCTGGTGTACACAGTGGCATATATGACACTTCTAAGTATCATCTCTCTTTTCTCTTCGATAGCACTCTTTTCCGGGTAAGGGATCGGCCTAATCAATTCGCCCACATGTCAACCAAACATGCACCCACACGTCATGGGCATTCTGGTGTCAGGCGAGCTCCCAAAACCATTAGTGTTTTGCCCAATTCGTTAAATGAGTCAGAGGTCCAGCCAATATGCTGATGACTAAGAGACAATTCCTTGACTTGTTTTGACCTTAGATCATCCAGTAAGTTCCTCTTTCGCCGTAAGAACGCTGTACAATACGGCGTTGTATCATTTCTTTCGTCCTGGCTACTGAGATTTATGTTGGGGTTTCGAGCAAGGAGAGCTATTGGACGGGGAGACCAACTAGGTGTGTGACAATCCCCTAACAGTTGATGACAACGTTATAATCGGGCCGGTATTTTGCGGCGCACATCAACTAAATCACTAGGGCATGACACTGGTCACGCCTCCAGACGAGGGTGGAGGTAAGCAGTTGACTGCTGCGTGAGTGTGTGCATTCAAATTGTATTCTGCCGGATGAGAAGGTCGAAGGTGTTGTTGAGCAGAAGATTGCGTCCTTCGCAGTCCCTGCGATTGCCAATATCGTAGCGACTTGAAAATTTCCCGATAAAACCGCGTTATCTGTGACTAGGCAGGCATTAAACTTACCGAAATTGATCAGTTTGTTCCATAGAGACACAGTCTCGGGTAGAGCACACAGGGCTTCGCTTGGTTACTTGGGTGGAAACAAAGGTACTGACTATTACTGTAAGATGGATCCTGCGTACGGTCGTTGGGATAATAGTTGATCCCTTGTGGGAAATAGAGCAGTAATCTTACAATATCCTTCTCTACGGCAGATTTAAAACCAAGTTATTGTCGTTCTGCCTTTGGAAGTAGTGACTGATCGATCATAAAATGCACACCCCCAAGTTTCGGTGCCCCTCTTTTTCTATCTTTCTTACTCATACTCATCAAACTTGATTTTTCGTCATTATTGTTTGTTTCATTTACTGGTCCTAGAAAATGCATAACAGGTGTGACAACTTTCACACAGACAAAAAAATGGCAGATACCTGTACCACAGGAAAATAAAATTGAGTAAATTCTGTCCCCAAGCATTGTATGTCTTCAATAATAGTTAAAAAATTCGTTCTGAGATCTTTAGTTGCCGTTATTATGCATATATCTTCCATCAATGCGATACTCAAAGAATTATAAATTTGACGGAAGATTGAAACACTTTATTGTCTCCCATACGATATACATTTAAGTACATTTGCTCCATGACATAACAGGGCGCCTTCTTTAAAATTCCTACCTTAACAGACATCTCGCGTGTCCATCTGAACTATCCTGGCAGCCTATTGCTCTTCCGCATAGTCATTGGGTAAACATACGAGGAGTCCTATTTCGTCCTACGCTATCTCTATTTAATGAAAAGCGGGCATAATGGGAACCTATTTATTTATCACTATATTGTCTAACGCGACAATCAAAGGATTACGGCATAAAACATTAGTTCATCAAAGTCTGCCGTTGATAGTTACCTTGCTGACATTATGAATTAATAAGTAATGCTCATTCCATCCTCCCACGAGTCTGTCCATAATTCATCTCTTTTACGGTTATATTCACCAGACGTTTGCCGAACTGAACTGAACATCGGAGGGCCTTCCACCAAGGGATCAAATTTGGTTCAAGCAGGCATTACTTATGGATTGAGCAGTTGGTGGATTGTGAGGTCATGGGTTAGCTTCTATATTGCAGTATGATTACGCTAGTAGGAGTCTCTCCTTTTAGCGTTAAATGCGGTATCTCGTGCAAATTCTTTCTCATTATGGTTTTGAACACGTCTTTATCATCCTAGCATTATTGCACCTCAAGCGCCTTTTGGTTGGATATAATGCTTTTATCCTCTACGTTTCTACTGGCAACCTTATGTGATAAGGGATTTCTGTGGATGTTTACTGTGTTTTTAAGTCCACTAGGTGGCTCACTTTCCACCAGTTGTGAATTAAATATCACAAAGGTGTATAACATCGCATAAAAAATTTTTTTATGCACGTTTAATGTTATATCTGCAGGTGTTTCACGATTTTCCGAGAAATGAATTGTTTTATTCAGTGTCGCAGCAATCGTTCATCCCTGGAAAGACATGGAAATGAGAACCCCTACCCATAAATATAGGTTGTCATGTGCTTAATCCCAGGGAGGATTATTACATATTCCTACGTTCTAGCAATAATCTCAACGTTTAAACAAACCCAAATCTTAATCCAACTCTTCATTCTAACCTCCTCCTATAAATGTATTGTACTTAAGCGCAAAGGCCGCATACCTACGCAGATATATTATGATAGTGTGGCGTTCACCAATCTGGTCACAAAACATTTATTTCATGCTGTGCCTTGGAGCTCACTTTTATGCCCTCGCAGGCAGTCACTAAGCGACTTGTGATGTGACTGACTGATGAAGGCTCTGAAACCAGAAATTTTCATTTCGGTCCCCCTTATCTTTGTCAGTTCCAAATCATTAAATATATTTATATATATATATCTTCTGAATGGTAGCAAATACGCGAGGCCAAGGTAATTGAATAGAAGAAGAAGATGACGAAAAGACTATCTTCAGGGATCAGTAGTTTTTTCCTCCGACGTTTCGAACGCGCATTTGAGCACATCCTCAAGGCATAAAAGAATTGTAAAAATTAAGGCATATCTAGCTCTCCTTCACCCGGAATGGCTTTCAGTTGATTCATTGAATCTAGCAAGTAATGCTTGATAAGTGGCTGGGAAATAGATATGCCTATTGATTTATTCCAGGGTCAAGTACCATGCTTCCTGCAGTAGGCGCAAAATCCAGAAGTTCGACTTGCCCGAGTCTTAAGCACTCGAAGTCTAAACTGTGACCTGGCGAGGACGCGTGGGGAGCTAGGAGAAAGAATGCAATAGTTGTTGAGCCGATTACGTTGGTCAAAACCGACAAACAGGTTCGCAGGAGATTGCACAGATACGAGCCGTCTGTGGGACGTAAAGATAAAACATCCTTTGTAGCCACCCACGCGACTTCGCCAGGGCACCATTATGACTGGCTGACTGGCGGATGACGGTTACTAAACTGGAAATGGCCACTTCAGTCTCCCTTGTCCTTGTCGGCAATTTTTATGCCGCTATATTACTAGCCCCTGTGCGGATGCTGACGGGGCTAGTGAAAATATACAAGGCAGACCAGGACAATTGAGTCCCGTAACTGATCGTTGCAGCGTCTATCCGCCAATTACATATATATATATATATATATATATATATATATATATATATGATAGTGTGTGGCTCACCGATCTACTTAAGGAACATTTAGGTTCTGTTGTCCCCTGGAAATCAGACAAGAGCCCTCACAGGCGGTCGCATAGCGACGTGTAGCATATGTTGATAATTTGGAACCGACAAAGACAAGAGAGACCGGAATGGCCATTTCTGGCTTATTAGCCGTCATCAGCCAGTCATACCGAATCCCATGTGTGCCACACTTGGGATTGGCTATATTCAGCTAATTAACTAATAAGCCAGAAAATATCCATTCAATCTCTACTGTCGATTCCAATATCAATATATATATATATATATATATATATATATATATATATATATATATATGATGGAAGCCTAACTTATGAAAATATCTAAATTACAACTTGAGATGGTAGTTCGGCACACGATTTCGGTTTCATTTAATTTTTTGTACGAATCGATGCACTGAAAGTTGTTTATTAATTAATTGTACACTTCAGGTCTGTTTATTGAGGAACAATCCTTGCCAAATTTGACGTATCTTGATAGTTCGGGAGATTTCTTATGCTATTTAAAACCTCGGATCAACAACTTCTGTCTTTACATGTTGTACTACAAATGAAAACATAAATACGGCCATACTCTATACAATTACTATATTAACTATATATGATCTATGTTTAATCGAAAAATATTTAATATATCGTTAATAGAAGTAAAAGGATGGTTTAGTGTTCACGAAAAGCAGGTTAATTCACGTAAGAGATATCACGTTTATTTCTGAAAAGAAAATGAGGGCATTTTCAATTTGAAAATTTCGTTTTCACAAACTTGTTAAGATTTTGTCATAGTGATCAATAATTAACTTTTCTGATTGCAGTTTGTTTTACCACATCTATATTTTGGATGGAAAACAAATGTTTATTTCTAAAGCCACGACATTTAAGAGCATTTCTCTATCAATTTGTACGTGAGATATGTACAGATACTTTCTACCTGCGGTTGATTATGAACAAAATAGAAACTGAAATCAGAAAAAGCAAAAAATTAAAAGTTTTCGCAAATCTAACTATATTTCGCAAACTCTGCTGGACATTTCTAAACTTAAAAGGCCGTCCAAAATGAAACACATATAGCAAAAAAACGCTCCAATAGAAAAGGGGCTAATTTCTTCACTTGCAGCCGAAAATATATAAATTATTTCCAGGGATGTCTGAAAGGCGGTCAATGTTCCCCATTTTTACTTTTTGAAAAAGGTGAAGTTTGCAGATATTCGACTGAAATATCTAAAAAAAGGTTTGTCAAAGAAAAAAACATATAATAGAATGGTTCTTCAATTGTTTGTCGGCAAAATAATTGTCAAATTGTGTCGTGGGCAGTTAAGATTTTTGGCAACTGGTTTGCATGTTTGGGTGAATCTACAAATATGACCCAAACAGCCACCTGCATAAGAAAAAATAGCTCAAATCTCATTACTGCGGTTACTCCTTTTAAGAAATATCTTATTCTGAAGGTATTGATAGGAACATGGAACAGAATCTATATTAATGGGCAGTCGACGGTTAACATTAAAAATCGTAAAAAATTTACAAGTATTTCAAGGACAAACTGACACTCATCCTGATGAAACACCGAAAAACTTTTAAAAAAGTTAACGAAAGGAAAGTCCTCTTAATGTACACAAAATGGTTCACTTACGATTGCACCTGATAATGCTCAGTTCAGTTCAGTTTTATAAAGGGAAATATAGGCGAAGCCTTTGAGCTCCATATTGATGTCAATGACACTGCAAATTCAAAAAGGCTGACATATAATGGACGTTGGACAAAGTGTTATCTCCCCGTCACACTACAGTGCATCAGACAAACAATTATAAAATAATGTTTACTCACAAATAGAGAGTAGAATGTTATATGACGCAAAAAGATGTGGGTGGACATATGTTTCAGGAAATGCGTTAGGATCGGATGTCGTGGCGGTACTTATGGCTGTACTGGTCAAAATTCCGCTTAAAAGTGTCAACGGATTGGGACATGATTATGTTCGCAGGCAGAGAATTTCAGGCCTTAATCACTCTGTTGGAGAAGAAGAACCTTCTTGTGTCTAGGCTGGCACCTGTCACACGTAGTTTAATGGGATGTCCTCGCAAAATAATGGTAGTGGCCAGCTCAAAGAAGTCGTCAGATGCAAGGCAACAATCCTGACCTCGCAGCATGCAAAAGGCTTGCATTTGGTCGCCGCGTAGCTGTCTATAGTCCAGAGGAAACAGATCAAGATTGTCTCGTAATGCAGGCAGCTTTCACATTGAACAAGCTTGGTTGCACTTCTTTGGACCTTCTCAAGTGTCTTGTGGTCTTTGACAGACCACAGTCTCCAGGCTCGTATGGAAAATTCAAAGTGTGGTCGCACGAACATCCCGAAAGACCTTATTAAAGCTCTCTTTGTCGAACTTTGCAAACGCTCGCTTAATTAGATACAAGATTGACATGGCAGATTTTGCTACTTTTGAGCAATGGAACGATGGCTTCAGTGTGGTCGTGATCCATACTCCTATATCTTTCTGAGCCTCTACCTCTGGTAGCGGTGTGCCGTCCAGATAGTAAATTCTCTGGTGCTCGGAGCTGGTTCTGCCGAATCGCAGAAATAATGTACTTCGTAGCATTGGATGGGAGGATCTAGTTGTGCGACCATTCTCGAGTCGATGCTGCGTTGTGGATGACCTTCCAAAGCTTTATATCGTCAGCAAACATTGCGGTGTCACAGTCCAAGCCAGTTACGCAGTCACAAATGCATATAAGGAAGAGGATAGGGCCAAGAACGGAGCCCTGAGGAACCCCAATCTCAACCGCCACCTCCGCTGATTGTTGATCACCAAGACGGACAATCTGAGATCGCCCAATCAAGAAGTTTTTCGATTTACTTCAAAAGCTTGCCTCTTACCCCAATACGGTTGAGTTTGTAAAGAAGACGTTTGTGAGACACACTATCAAAGGTCTTTTTGAAGTCTATGTAGACTGCGCGCACTACATTTCCTTCATCGACCGCTCAAATCCATCGTTCCAGACAGTAGAGCAAATAAGTTAAACAGGACCTTCCTCTGCGGAATTCGTGCTGCGCGTCAGAGAGAAGATGATACCGCTCCAGAAACTACATCGGTTCACGTTTAATGATTCACTCCATAATCTTGAAACATATGGAGGTGAGACTTACAGGCCTGTAGTTATTTGCGGAACCCCGGCTGCCACTCTTATGTATCGGGGAAATCCACGCGGTCTTCCAATCGGGTGGCAATCTGCCTGCAGCGAGGCATGCTTGGAAGAGTAGACACAAAGTTTCTGCCAAATCTACGGCAAACTCCTTCAACAACTTTGCCAGTATTACATCAGGACCTGGCGATTTGGTTTCATTCAGCTTCATTAGTTCCTGCAGAACAATAGGTCCTGTTATGACCACTGAGTCAATTGTCGGGATCTCTTCCGCACTATAGTTATCAGCGGTTAGATTGTCTTCTCTCGTAAAAACCGACAGAAAGAACTCAGATTGATACTCAGCCTTTCCTCGTACTTGCAAAGTTCAACGCCTTCATCCGTTTTTAACAAAGGGATGGGGTCTTTATTTCGAGTGCACTCCCTAAGGTAGTTGTAGAAGAGCTTCGGGTTTTCTGCTGCACGGTTTATCAAGTTACTCTCAAAACTTTTATCCTGTTCCTCTGCCTCTTGTACATCTTCAGGGATTCGACGGTCTTTTCCCTGAGATAAGTTTGCCACAGCTTTCGCTTGCGTTTTACTCCACTCTTCAGTGTGGTCGTTAGCCACTAGAGCCTGTTGGTGACCTTTTTTCGAATAAGGACAGTATTTGGTGATAAGTTCCTGTAATACGGCCTTAAATTGCGACCAATTCTAGAGAATACACCCGGTGAATGTTTCATTCCAATCTAAATGGTGCACATTAATTTTCATTTGGGTAAAGTCTCCACGCCATAGGTTGCGTTTGAATGTGATGCTTCAATCGGGGACAGAGAAGAGTGAATATTCCCATTGTAGGACTACGTGATCACTTTTGCCCAGTGGGGATAGACAGTTCACAACATCTACGCTGTCAGGCGCCTTTGTCAATACAAGGTCCAAACAATTAGCTTGTGGCCCCTCGCGTATTCTGGTGGGAGACAGGACGTGTTGAGTGAAGAAGCGTTTGTGTATAGCTTCTAGGAGGCGGCAATCGAAGTTTAATTCCGCGCCTGGTGCCGAGCTCAGTCTCCAATCGATATTCGGAGCGTTAAAGTCGCCCATAATCATGACTTCGGATCGACTAGCAATTGACTTAAAATCAGCTATCAGTCTAATGTCTGACTGCGGATCGTTTCTCGGTGGTACGTAGACCGTTAGGATCTCAAGTGCTTGGGACCCCTGCGTTCTGATGGTGAGCCAGATGGCTTCAGTTTCGCACGCGAGTTTTTCCTTTTTTCTGACACGAGCAGGCCATATCTGGCATAAGTCAGCATACCCCCACCATGACGTCCTGCTCTATCCTTTCTAAATGACTGATAACCGGGGATGGCAACTTCACGATCGTCCACCTTCGCAGTCAGCCACGTTTCAGTTATGGAGATGATAACTGGTGAAGTTTGGCACACGTATATCTTAAGCTCGTCTAATTTAGGAAGTAGGCTTTGGACATTGGTATATAAACATTTTAGTTTATTAGTGTGTTTTAAGCCGGCTATGTCGCTGCCTTCTTCTTTTGAGGCAGCTGGACCGACATTCGCACAGGATGTGTCCATAATCAAGAGGATTTGCATATTTCCACAGTAGAACAGGATTTTGTGTAGATTGTTGCATTGGATTAGTTGCCCCGACCGTTAGACTTTTGTCAGAAAGACGGGCGTCCTCCACAGAAGGGGTTTCTGTACCCGAACAATCACTCCGAGTACAGAAACCCTTTCTGTGGAGGACGTCCTTCCTGTGAGAAAATTCTCACGGTCGGGCAAATATAAATTAAATTTGTTGGTTCATTGGTTGGACTTTCAATATGTGAGTTTATGGAAATATTTTTTCCTGTGACCCCCTATTTGGCGTTATCAAGCGAATATCTGTTTGTTTCGGTTAAAAGCATCTAAAATAATGTACAAACGGAAGGAAGCCCGGCAATTCTCGCGAAAAAGCCGGCGGGCTTTTGAATTTTAGCCGCCATTTTTGTTTGCTGCCGTGCGTACGCATTCGCATTTCTTGACTACTCCTCTGCCTTCAACACCATCCCGCGCCATCTCCTTAATAAAATATCCGCGTCTGGCTCCCACGGCTGGGTTGTCTCTTGGCTAGAAGATTATTTAAATTCCCGCACTCAATTCGTACAATCTGGCAAGCGGAAATCTACTATCCTTCCAAAAAACTGCGATGTTCTTCAAGGTGCCATCATATCCCCTCACCTTTTCTCCCTTCATACCGATGATTTTAGATCACCAAACGACTGTCTGTACATCGAATATGCCGACGACATGGTTGTTGTCATCCTCTTAAAAATCAGACACATCTTCAGTGTCTGAAGGATGGCCTCGACCATGTTTCAGCCTGATCGTCAGATAATGGTCTTCAACTCCGCCATGAGAAGTCTGTCAAATGTGTTTTTCACCTGCGAACATCCCCTAGTTTTCAATACTAAGCCGTCCTCTCCAACGAGGTATCCTCTTTTCGGTACCTTTGCGTTACTCTGACGTGCCATCTTTCATTCTCCCAACATATTGATACTCTTTTTACAAAAAATCGTAAAATTCTACATTATATTCGCCGTTTACGTTCCTATCACACACCTAAGCCCTTACCTGGCGATTTATAGAGGCATATGTTCTTCCTCTCATCCTTTATTGCTCTCCCGTGATTTTTCTAGCTTTGCTTAAAAAGGATTTTTTGATGTTAAAACGTATTCTCTGAATGCTCTTTTCTGCTGCTGGTGTTTGTTATACTGTTTTAGTGGATTTGATAACAAAACGGCACTTTACGCCAGTCAAACAATTTTCTGGGCGAATCCTTGATGATGTTACCCATCCCCTACACTCTGAGCTGATTGCTGTGAAGTCTTCCCGTCCGATGCGCCGAGGCTTTTGCCATATAGCCAGCCGTACAACGGCATACCAGCGCTCCGTTTTGCCATTTCTAGCACGCTACCTTACGTGTGAAGAGACTGAAATAAAAAAGCTGAGACTGGAACAGTCTCCCCACTAGATGTTAATTTTTGACTCTCTGATTCTTGCATATTATGTTAACTTAACTTATTAAAGTGAATGGAGTTTTTTATATTTTTGCTGAAAATTTTGAATGATACTTCAAAATAAAGCAGATTCCTTTCTCCCTCTCTCTATGTTGGAATAGACACTCAAAATTAAGGCTGCTTTTTAACGGCCATAATTTACATTGCCCATATCTGGCAGAAATCGTATGTAATAAACTTAATAAAGGATTATTTTTGAACGCATTTCTAATTTTTCTAATTAATTCACTCTTTGTTTTGCAAGACAGGCTTTTTGTAAATTTAAAACATTAGTTTGCTTTGTTTCGTCGATTCTTCATGCTTTCAGACTTTGCCATTTTTGTTAACCAATGATTAGTTCAACGCATTAAAATATATAGTTGTAAACCACTATATGCTTTTTATCTTAAGAACGATCGCTTCTCTACTGCCATTATACATTACGGGACATACCGTGAGTTGCATTTTGTGCAAGAGGACATTTTTTGAAATCGAGATTATTTCAGAAGTTAGGGCATCTTCTCTATATAAAGGCTTATAAGACAGAAAAGGTCATTCTGGGCTCCCTGTTCTTTCTCGGTCCCAACGTATCTGCATTTATATATATATATATATATATATATATATATATATATATATACCTGTGCATTATATGTGGTATAAGTTCTATGACACATTGTTCGTTTATCGCGAGTAACTAGCTGGCGAGCGAACGGACAAAATGGGATTGAGTGAGATCCTTACTACATCAGTGGGTGTTACGCACTTGTTTGACTTGTTTACGTACCTCACTGCACAAGGCATATGACGTACTGATGATCGGAAACAACCGTGAAACAGCTGTCTGCGTCTTGCCTGTTGCAACCTTAGCAACATACATGTGCATTATATGTGGTATGTGTCCAATGACACATTTTTAGTTTATCGCCGGTAGCTAGCTGGCGGATGGACGGACAAAATGGGATCGAGTGAGATTCTTACTACATCAGTGAGTGTTACGCACTTGTTTGACTTGTATATATATATATATATATATATGAGAGTGTGCGGCTCACCGATCTGCTTAAGGAACATGTATGTTCCGTTGTGCCCTGGAGCTCACATTAGAGCCCTCGCAGGCGGTCGCATAGCGACGTGTAGCATATGATAGAGTGGAACCGACAAAGACAAGGGAGACCGGAATGGCCATTTCTGGCTTATAAGCCGTCATCAGCCAGTCATACCCAATCCCAAGTGTGGCACACCTGGGATTCGAACCCGCGACCTTTGGCATTTGAGTCGAACGCTCTACCTTTGAGGCACGGGCTCGTTGTTTTTGTCGGTTGTGATCGCGAATATGATGATAGTGTGGGGCTCACTGATCTGCTTAAGGAACATGCATGTTCCGTTGTGCCCTGGAGCTCAGACGAGAGCCCTCGCAGGCGGTCGCATAGCGACGTGTAGCATATGATTGAATGGAACCGACAAAGGCAAGGGAGACCGGAATGGCCATTCCTGGCTTATTAGCCGTCATCAGCCAGTCATACCCAATCCCAAGTGTGGCACACCTATATATATATTTATATTTTTGGAAGCTCCTTTTCCCAGGTCACATTATGTGTTCTTTTAGCGGCCGAAACTGCTTTAGAATGTGATTTTTATCATCAACTGCCAATCCTTCAGTGTTGCATTGTTTCTGGCGACCATGTGATCTTTTCAAGTATTCTGAGAAGCCAAGCGAAGTAAAATAATGTTTTGAGGCTATTTTAGAAACTTTTACTGTTGCCAAATTGGTACTCAGAATTTGTGGGTTATGGTGTCAGCGGAAAAATCTGTACGATCTGTTCACGAGTTTTCTTGAGCAATGGATACTTATTAGGCTTCAACTTAGCATGTGGGTCTATAAAACGCTGACTTCTAGAAATGCGAAGCCAAAGAAGCGAGGGTAGTATATTGTATACTTATAAAGACAAATTTTGAAACCTTTACCCTTAATCATAATGGAAATCAAATTTATTCACATAAAAACGCAAGATTCTGAATTCTCATTTTGGTTTTAACGTTTTTGTTGCGTGGAGAAAGGATTACTAAGCATGGGTCCCCTAATTTTTTTATTCATTTAAAGCTGTGATAGGCAGTTGGAAACCTCTGCTGAAATTCTCATGCTTCGACCTCCACACCACCTCCCACCTCCCACAAATGATTCTTAGTGTTATACTTCAAATTCCTAAGGAGCGTATGGGGTAACACTTCAGTCACAGAACCACTGCTTTTTTTCTCTTAGGGAAGTTAGGCCGTAAAGTCAAAGATTACTCATCACTTTCGTTTCGTCAATACATTTGTACGTAGCTTATAGCCCAGATTGTCTCTTCTGGCTGAAAATGCAAACCTTCATCTCGTACTTTCCAGCAAAGTTCAGTAGCTGCCCTAGCTGACGAAATATGAGGGATTTTAAAAGAAAGGTGCTTTATGCGAAATCAGCCCATGCTTTTGTCTCACAAAGTGGTTAATAAGTTATATTTGTTTATTTTTCGACGCGATTCTATAATTGCAAATTCACAACATAGTGCCCGAATATATAGGAATATTTTGCAAAATAATGTCAATTTTCTGCCCTTTCTTTTCAAGTTTACGCATTCTTTCATATTCAGTTGCAAATAGAAATTTGTATGGACATCTTTTGCCTACACCGTGACAGAGAAAAGTGATGACGTGTCGCGGTGTCTCATATATATGCGTTTTTAAGGCCCTTATCATCGGTCTCGTAAAACAAAGTCACGCAAGTTTACTACTGAGGCACAAATTTGCAGAACTTATTTTTTTAACTGTGTCTGTCCTTGTTAACCTGACATAATGCGATTTTTCATACTTGCATTTACCTGATTTTCGTGAACGCAAAAAAACCAACTTTTTATTCTCTGAATGGCTATGTCGAAATTTTTCCAACTGATATTGACGTTCGTTTAAAGTATTACGCAAAAATCAAATTTTTTGATCCGTAGTTTTTCAATAGCGTAGCACAATTTTGGATAGCAATAAACTTCGGATTCGGCCCCATTTTTCCATCAATTAACAGACCAGAAATTGAACTCCTCATTAGTATCCAGCTTTCTGCGGAGCAGTATACTTCGACAAACAAAAATAACACCACGAAATGTGTGTCAAACTACAACCTCAAATATTGATCTGGACAGTTCGCGAGTTAGGCAATCTACTGTTTTGGATTCCAGAACAAAATTCCAGTAGAAAAACAAAACAAATTAGCTACCCAACTGCGTACAATAAGTGGTTAGTTATAGATTAGTGTTAGAGTTAAGGGGTAGGTTTAGAGTAAAGCTTTAATGTTGTATTGTGGGTTTTGTTAGGGGTAGGACTGTGACAGGTGCATCACCCCTGGAAGTTTACTGAAGGCCTCCTCTCATACAGAGAGGGAGTACGAATTCCGGTTTATTACCCAAAGGCTATCTTCACATTTCATTCCTGGAGAAGGTTCTGATGAGATAGCAAGGACCTGCCTGATTCGTTTTTTTCTAGCAAGTTCCCTTTTATCTTGGGCGAGAGGAACAACCGTTTGCTTCCTGTGGCCAGTTTCTAGTGACCAAGTGCGCCTGGTAGTACCTTTGAGCCAGGTTTGGATGGCAATGAACACTTCCAAGGGCTTTTAGCAAATCAAATAGGATTTTAAGGACTAATTCGAGTATTCGGCAGAAGCACCTATCATGCCGGCCCATAATTGCTTCATTGATTTTCAGAAGTTATAAAGGCCAACTTTTCATAGTCCAACCTGCAGTGCAAAAAAAGGGAACACATGCATTTGCTGTCTGAGACCATAAACGAAAAAATAACGGTGAATTTAGTAAATTGATGGCATTACTACGTACACCGTTATTTGTTGTCCGTCACTGTCAAGATAACTGATCTTTATATGATGAGAGAAGTTCCTGCATTGACAGACGCACTTGAAACTACCCAGCCACAATGACCGTTAGAGGAAAATCTGTCTCTGGGTTCGTAGATATATTACATTTTAATAAAGGACATGGAAAAATAAAAGAGTAAGTTAAAAGAATCGGGGCGTGGTGCAAATACCCCAGAAAATATGATTCATTCCAATTTAAATTGAACATTAAGAGCGAAGCGAGAGCCTGCTTTAAAGCACGTAGTGGGTGTCATAGAACCCGACGATTGAAATTCCATCTGTGTTGACAAAGGGGCAACCACGGTACATTTTTCGTGGATGATAACCTTCTGCATTTTGGAGCCTGTTTCGGCTTAATTTTAGGAAAACAGTTGTCATGACAGTGTTTTCACGGTCTTGGCCGTGAATTTTATACAACCCGAATAGACGTGTCATTTTTTCCTCGGTCGAGGGCTTTTGAATAACAGAATCCCGAGAATATATTTTTGCTTTGATACTTATTTATGTACGAAATTGTAGGAAATATACGAGGTACTGTTATGCATAGATGAAACTAAAAGGATTAGGGATACCTAAAGGCACAGTGGTTTGAAAAATCAAATTTTTATGCAACATAATGTGAAACCGTTTTCAATTCTCAGGATCCGACAGTCTGTCAAAGAGACTAGATCTACCAGAAGCAGAACAAACCAAATGACGTTAAATTTACGGAAAATTACCAAATTATATGGAGACTCACGGAGATGGTTAAATTATTTTAAACACTGATGTGTAAATTAAACGGAAGGGCTCAAATATGAAGGTTTGAAAATTCCTGGGAATTAAAAGCTACCGGAATTATTGCGACCTCATTGATCTTTCACCAAATTTTCTCTACCCGAATGGTACTGAGACATCAAAGATAAATACAACAGACTTCGGAACGAGCATATGGTTGAGTAACCTTAGCAAACCTGCAGAATGCGAGGGATCGCATTTTTTCCAGACACAAGTAATGCATTTTTCTTCAAAATTAAAGTTAAGCCACAAAATACAGTAATAAACTTCATTGATCGTATTTTGTTTTACCGCACCGAGAATAAGGACAGTACACAATAACGTTTATTTTACTGAAGAGATGGATGCCAAACAAACTGCCCTTAGTTCGAAACATGTGGTTATTACTTATTGTTTAAAATAGGTTCCATTACGGTGTAATTAAGCAATTGAATGGATAGAATATTTGCAGTTATCTAAAATATATATTTTTATATTTGGCCACTCTGTTATGCATTTTCTATCTTGGAATAGGACCTAAATAAACAAATACAGTGAAATATGCTCTTATATAAAGAAAAAAATTGAGTACTCGCATTAGCAGCAGAAATATGTTAACTGATTCTCAGAGAAGTCAAAAAAATTGTTAAACTTCCTCATGTTTACATCAAAAAGCTAAACTAGACAGACACTCCTCAGTGAAGCATCTCATTAAAGGGCGGTTCCTAGGGAAAACGACTTCTAAAAAATTAAATTGTTTGAAGACAAATTAAGTACTGAGTTTTGGTTTCAGATGTTAATTGATCTCCGTAGGGAATTTTTAGGTTTCAATGAGCCTACAAAATATGACCCAAAGGTTCATTTGCATTAGGAAGAATATTCAAAAACTCAATAACTTAGAAATATTTTTAAGAAATATCTTATTTTGAAGTTTTTGACAAACACAGAACAGAATCTAGATTTATGACCAATCGGTTGATAACACCGAAGATCGTGAATATTCAGCGGAATTGCATGGACTTCCTGAACACTTATTTTAATCTATAATTAGAAATATATCTAAAGAAATTTGACGAAAGGAAAGTTCTCTTAACATAAGCAAATGCTATGTTTGCGATTTCTCCTGAAAATTCTTTTTACATTAAAAAGTCACAGTTACGGGGATTATTCACTTTTCAGAATTTTGCTGCTTTTTGAAAATTTGGTATTTCTTAACTAAATAGCATCACTCTTCCTATTTCCTTTAGTTTCAATTTAAGGTTACTTTTATATTATTTCGAAGCTTTGTAACATGTTAAGGTGCCGGTTTGCGACTGATTATCAATCTCTCCTAAATATCGGCGTTAAAACTGAGTAAGGGCCTCACTGACCGATAAAAATAACCCGATCCTCAGTCTCACTTAACGCTGAGCTTAACCTTACCACCAAATCTAAACCTTACGCCAAAAATGAAAATAAACGTATCAGTAATTGTCCGGGGAATTCGGCACAAGGACAAATGTATCGTCGGTTTTTCTTGTTCTAAAGGTCATGTGAAGTGGGCAATACAATTCATTCTTACCAAAATTTGATACATTAGTGCAACATTTATATTGACTGCAGATGTGCTGCATCTGAGGATTTGCGACAGTACTCACAGTATATTTTATTGGAATTTTAACTTTCATCAAGGAAAAAAGTGCCCGTAGCTCAGGTCGGTTACCGACTGTTACCGACATATTGGCAAGTTTCGTTTTGAACTCCTATTCTAACTGTTTTTAAATTAAATGGCAATCCTCTTACCCAATTATTAGCTGCTTGATATATAATTGCTTGAAATATTTTGAACAATCAAAAGTAAATGGCAATATGACGATAAGTAATACATGATGCAACCCCTGTGGTAAAATGGTGCATAATAGTTTACTTCAATATGTCTGTTAATTTATCTTGCGTTTGTTAGTTGTTCCTCTTGCTTGGGGAACAGTCAGTAGAAAATATTGCTTTGATGCATTTCTCAATTATATTTCGTTTGACTTTCTATATCAACCCCGTGCAGTTAGGAAAAAATTATTCATAATACTTAAAAATGGTGAAATTGCAAATACATTCAGGCCTGCTGAGCATTCATTTAAGCAATTAATTGTTTACTTGTCTTCTTATGAATACTTATTCCACAATGTACACAATCAATTGATTGCAACAAAAGAACGTGCAACTGCGGACCAGAGGAAAATTCCAATCGACCCATAATAAAGCATATCTTTACACTTCGATAAACATTTGAAAGCAACTATGCTATGAAAATTTTCCAGGATGTTGAGCAATCTTCCTGAAAAAATGCCACCTAAACTCCCCGAGTACTTGTTGGCATAATAAAATGTATTTTTGTCCACTGTTTTGAAGAATAGCTACTGACAGCTGCCTTAAAAACAGGTTTGAGAATCGGGAATTTCCTCATTTGTGTTATTTCACATTATGCTATCGCTGCTGAGTGGCAATAGGGTTATAATATCTCATGTGCCGACAAAGGGTTCTGTAAATATCAAGTTCCATTATAAAATACATATATTATTGCTGAAATTAATTAAGTAGAATTAACCCTTATAAGGTAACTGAGATCCACCGCTAGACATGAGAAATTCACAAGGAAGGAAGGCTAGGAATTAGTATTAGCCATGTGCTACAATTTTCAGTGAAAATTTGGCTTTTCAAATAAAATTGAAGTCGAATTTTCTCACGCAAAGTCGTTTTTTGACATCTCTGCAAATTCCCTGAAACATGCACTCTTTTTCAGGGTGATTTTCTAACCAACCCTTAAGAAGAAGAAGCTGATATGTCTTTTTTCGGTTGCGTGCGCTTTTTAGTTGACCAGTAAGCGATGCCAGTTGCTGCGTGTGGTGAAGTACTGCCTCATCTGCTGAATACCCATTTAGCATCAGATTTATGATAAAAAGTTTGCAGTGAGCACAAGTGACGCCGTAACTGTTGGTCTTTTTCACGTGATCAAGAACAGCGGTTTTAACCAGCTGCCTCTCTTGCACATTGCCTTAGATAAATTTTTGCCTAGCACTGAAGTTTGGAGAAATCCATTGAAGCTTTATGGTTTATAGGAAACCTCAATACTTTGAAGGACAGGTGGATGCTCGTAAGTTGAGGGGTTTATTGCGTGCACGCGCATCAAATTTTCTGATAGTCTTGAATGCTATCAAGTTTTTTTAAAGAACGAGTAGTTTGACATAAAATTGCCCGAATGAAGCACTATATTTAACTAGGCACTTAGTAAGGTCAGTTTCAGTTACGAGAAGTCTGGCGCATCTATCGAAGTCGATGAATAGCATTTACGCGTCGTGTGAGGATCTTTAATTGAATTCTAAAAAGTTTTGTTATCACTTAAATTTAACCAACCTTTTAGTTTTTTCCAAAAGAAACAGCGTAAGCACACATAAGTGAGTAAATTTTATTGGTTCTAATACAAGGCAATATGGAAGATCTTTTAGAATTCTATGTACTGCTTCGCTTACCCGCGAAGCCTTCGTCTCCGGGAAAGCCTAAATAGTGATTTTCATTTGCATAGTTATCAACACCTAAACATTTTTTTTATTTTTCCATGTAGCCATACCAGCCAGACGAATACTCCACGCCAGGCGGGAATCCCTGCCAAATATTTGTGAGTTACGTCTGCCAAATTTGCACATTAAATCTATTTTTCCTTATCAAATTGCCTCTTAATAAGACCAACCCCTTCTTTATTTATACTTTTGACATAATGCTTGCAAGATTCTTTTATTTAATGCGGTACCTCACCATGTGGTTAAGTTGTTCTTTATAGGTATTATTGTGCATCTTCGATTTAAGATAGTTTAGTCACGCAGAATGCCAGGCTTTTAATGAAAATTTATAGAAAAGGGCTACTAAGGTAGCATTACATTAACCACTAGCTGTTGCTTTTGTTATATATTGAAACATATTTTGTCAAAAAAATCCTAACAACATTCTTCTTTGCCATAATTTGGTAGGAAATGACATCGTCATCTTACCTAATTGTTGTAGAAATGGTATACGTCGATTTTTAAAGTGTTTGGATTCACATATAAATGTGAACGTAATCTGCCACTGAATTTGCGTTCAGGGGTCAGAATATGCAAGTTTTACACATCCGTGTAAGGAAATCCTACACTTTTATATAAAATTAGACATACACCACATCACTTTCATAAAATATTGCGATTAATATGACAAATTATGGAAACTTCATAAGGATTATTAACAAACGTGTAATGCAGAGACTGATAAAGTGAATAAGCTAGTTCCAGATAGCAGCACATAAGTATCTGCGATCACTGAAGAAAGACTTTTATTAGCCTGAGAGCAACAGATGGAGCTTGGTTTCGCTTTTGGATTAAAAAATTTAGGTGAATTAACTACCTGTGCCATCAACCGCGTCTACGTCTTTTAGGATACTTGAATGGTAGTTTTGAGATTTAAAATCTAATCAATTAAAACTTTATTGAAACTTAACAAGATCCCGTTTTCCTGTATAAACTTCCATAAAGACATGGTATGCTATTACCTTGTTGCAAGAAAGGATATTTTGGAACCCAGCGTTTAAGGCCTATTTTTTGAATATCCAAGGGTATCAAAATGCAAATGAAAAATATTCATATTAATATAATGATACTTTTTTGTCAAATTTGTTTTCAGCTGGGGCTTTAAATGAAATGCACTCAAAAGCTGGCATCCTGGCGGGACTGAAAAATCATTGGGTTAAGCCACATGATAATAAATATCATGACCGCATAATTAATCGTTCCTTGTCTAAATGCACTTAAGAATTTTGGATAAAATTTCATGACATTGTTCATTGATACTATTTTTTACGTTTAATACTCTTTGCAAGAAAGAGGGTATTTTCTCTTAAGCAAGAATCCTACATGAGACCAAACCTTAGACAATCACCTCGAATTACGATTACGGATCGGTTAGCGCCCATCTACGATTGTTAATATCCCCGTTCAAAACTTTCAATACAGCGAGCTCGTGGCGCACTGGGTAAGAGCGTTGAACTTCTAACCAAAAGGTCGCGAGTTGTAGTCTCGGGATCGCAGCACCTGGGGTAGAGTAAAATTGGCTGCTGACGACTAATAAGCCTAAAATTGTCATTCCAATCTCCCTTGTCTTTGTCGGTTATGCCATTCGGCCTGTATCACTAGCCTTTATGGCTGCTGGTGGGGCGCTATAGTGAGCTCCAATGCCCGAATGGACGATTGAGTCCCCTAACCGCTCAGTGAGCACAAATCTACCATTGTTATGTATACTGTAGAGCTATAAACAGCTAAGATTTAAGCATGTACGCATTCTTACGTTCAAATACAAATTTAATCGGGGAGGAACTTGCTGAGCTGTATTTGCATGCAGAAGTAATCAAGTTTGACATAGGCCTACTTTATCACTAACACCTGGACCACTCGATCATCATAACGTAGTGCAACCATTTGCGGACATGGAGAGATTTGGGAGTTGTACTCCATTGCAAATGGTAGAACTGCAACCTACCATCTAACTTCAAACTTACCAAAAAACAAGTAATGTAAAAGGTGTTTAACATAATGGCAAAAAGTGTACTTGCTCCACGTAACTTGTCACTAAGTGATCGCCAGGAGGACAGGTGATAAGATTCACCTTTCTAATAAACGCTACAAAACATCCAAATTAAAAGGATCCATAATGGCTGCACAAAAGATGCTGATTTGTTTCATTTGGATAGCTCGGGATTACTGAGCCCAGTGAACTGACTGATTCCTGATAACAGGTCAAGGAGAGCGACTAAAAACGTGAAATTTTCTTGCATTTGAAGGGTAGCCATTGTAGGGCACGGGTATGACAATATTTGGGATTTTAGGAAAAGCCCCTTTGTAACCACTGAACACACAACCGTTCCTTGTGTTAATAAAAAGAGAACAAATACCTAACACATACTTTTATCAGTGAGATCACCGTAAAGCTTTGGTGCAGCGAAAGTCTCCCTGTCAGTGAATTTTTGTACTGGGTATTTTTTATACCTGAATGGGCGTACGCCAATCAGAATTGTCTGACTAGGCAAGATACGGGAAATAGGATGCCCACCGAAGTACAGTTGGCCTGGGTATAAATTATGGTAATGGTAAATGTTCTTGTGACCTAACTGTAAGCCTACTACTTATGCTCAACTTAAATCTAACACTAACGCTGACCTTTCTCTTCAAACTTTCCCATAACCGTAGGCACAACCCTAATCTCTCGGAAATGCAGCGCAATAACACCAGCATTATGAGGGGTTAAAGTTTCCATTTCAGTCTTATATAAAAGGGACTTAGGTGTGTTTTTTATTTGGATTCTCTAGCCAAATTGCAGGCTAGGTGGTCGTTACCTAAATATTTTTGTCGTTTTGAAATATGCGGATATCCCGACTGACTCGTTCATTCATGTCATCGAGACAACTTCTGTGCAGCATGCATGGGAGCAATATGCCCTAAGAAAGGAATTATTTTTTTCTGGTTCTACAGGAATGCAGACCGGCGGAAGAATAAAATTATTTAGTTTAGCAAAAACATTCCAGGATAGAGTTTTCAGGGGCCATTGGCGCCCGCCTCAATCCAGTCACTTTTATATTCAACATTTGCTATGGTGTGCGGCACCTATTTTCTCAGTAAGTCCAGTCCGTCTCAAAATTTAAGCCAGCAATTTATTCACTGACTTTTTGTGAAAATCTGTTAAGATTGATTTTGGAGCTGAATCCGCTCGTATCAAAGGAGTTATTGACTTTGAATTGCAGCCAGTCAGTGCAATGAGAAAAATATTCGTATTTAAGGAAAAAGGGTTGGATAGGAAAGGTAGATTATAAGTGTGAAACTTCTTTCCTGGATTCAAGACTAAAATTTTAAAAAGTTTTCATGCAGCCCAATTTTTAATTATTATAACTTTTTTTACCTTTTTAAAAAAGTCAACCAGAGGAATACTTATTGCTTCCCCTGTATACAAAGTCATGAAATCCAATATACTTCAGCAGGTGAGTTAATTTTGAGTAAAATATAATTGTTTGATATTTTTAAATCCTTTGGGGTCAACATTTTTGTGGCATTTTGGTCCTACTGACGTTCCATGACTAGCTCAAGTTAGCTGTATAATGAGAATGGATAGAAAAATTGTTTATGTTTCTTTGTGTGGTTTTCAGTGGAAAGTTAACCATCTGTAGGGAAGCAAGCTTGTAGACTGATTTCATGCTTTAAACGTCACACAGAAAATTTGCATCATAATACACTCCCACAAAATGAAACCAGAAATTCAACCTTCTAGCAGTTATTTTTAATCAGTTTCGTTTATAAATAGGTAAAACCTTTCGAAAAATCTACTTTTTATAGTGCTCATTATTGACATCTGTTTGCTCAAAATTCCATTCCTTGCAGTGCATTTCATGCTCAGATTATTTTATGTGGTTAACAGGGGGTGTGTGGTAAAAAGTCGATTGTGAGAACTGACTGTCAATCATTAATTTGACTTCTTAGTAGTCCCCATATTTCTGCAAGTGGTAAAATGGTTGTTAAAGATCTGTGCTTATTATTCTCAAAACCTGGTCCGTAAAATGAGGTTAGTTTCTTCGGGGTGGACTCTACAGGGAAATCCTAAATAGTTAAACCGGAAAACGAAAGGTTGCTTACTTTTACTTTGGCCCGGGTTTCTGGGGATTATGGTCATTTTCGACTGACAAGTCCACATGTGTCATCTTTGGACCTACATAATAGACCTCATGCTATAATGGTGTATTTGAATCAAGTTATATATATGTGAGGACTATTACGGAAAACCAGGGTGGGAGAGGGGACACGTAAGCGCTTGAAATCGCTTAGACTGTCCCTTAAACCCATAATGGTAGGTCGCACCACACAGGGTTTGCCGACGCGCATGGGCTGACATATTTATATAATACCGTTTTTCCTCGGCCGCACGCATACACATGTGCACTGTTTAAGTTTGCAGTTTCGTCATTAGTCGTTGATGTCGGTGCTTTGTGTAATAACTGTCTAGTGGCCCATCTCCAAACAGCTATTTGCTGCGATCCAATCCTCAATGCTCTTTACTGAGGTTCTCTATGGGTCCTCCAATTTTATCACCGGAAGGCATTTTTACCTGTCCGTTGACTGTCAAATGACTAATCGGTTAAGATAAAGTATGAACCTCCTATCACCACCCACTCCATTTGCTTATGGACAGCGAGCCGTAAAGTCACCGCAGCTTTCTCAGTGCCGTCTTAAACAACTTCTTTTAGCCCATATTTCACACACACACCAGCAATCCAAGCAATCGTTGCTGAAAAGGCATGTGGGTTAGAAAGAGTAGAGCTGATTCCCGATGATTTTATCATCTTTTGAGGTGACAAATTTATAAGGGAGATTTCGTGGCGGCAAAATCTAGTTTTCGGATAGGCGAATACCAGGAGTTAGAATCCTGCCTCTGAGAAAAAAAAGCAAATACGTGTGTGGGGAAAATATTCTGCCAGAAATTTTCCCATGAATAAAACTGACAGATTGAGGCCAGTTCTTCTTACGCTTAGCTTTTACGAGGCCAGCCGCCAGGTTCTTGTGTGTAAATTGCCTTCCCTTAGTCCACATTTACGATTGTAAAATCAAAACAACGCAGACAGTACACGAAGTCTTTTGGACCTGAAGCAGGTTGCACTGGCCTATAGCTTCCCACCACCAGAACGGTGCTTTCTACACTGAGCCAAAAAGAGGATAACATCGGCCCATAGAATGCGTTGGGTCGAGCTGTGGTGAGTCTGCATAAGTGCTGAACTACTGAGAACTAATCGGAGCCACTCATGTCATAGCAGGCATTGCGATAGAGGGAACCGTTTGGGCAGACAAATAATGTGTGGCATAGGGAAAGGGTGGTTGATCTTCTCCTGTATGTAGGTCTACAGATTTTGCTTTGCTACGAACAAGGACATCGTGTAAGAGCACTAACAGACAGAAGGGAGAATGCATGAAGCACAAGAACCTAAAATTGGTAGTCAACAAGCAGAAAGCCAGATTTACCGTTGAATCAAGTGCACCCTCTTTCTATTACTGCCCAAGGGTTATTGCGTTGCAAGAGATAAGGTTTGGCACTAGGAGTCACATCAAAGATCAGAAAATGATAATTAATTTGTAAAACATTCCAGTGGATGCAAATGAACTGAAATAATGTGGCGTAGAGTCACTCGTAGTCTATGTGGTCCGAAGGTCTATTGCAAGTGGAAAGTAAATAAGTCCACCCAATCCTATTTTACTTGCCATGAACTCAAAATATCGACAACGATACCATTTCTGCGTCCATCATTGAAATACACAGCTTCGCAAGCAACGCAAGATTGTGCCTTCGAAATACTCATTGCTATAAAGTGCACTGCTTTTAATGCTTTGCAGCTCGTTGCTTGTTTATAAACATGGAAAATTGTAAGGTATTTTGAATGTAACGTCGGGTTTTCTGGCGCCCGGTGGGGCTTCCTAGCTTGGTTGGTTAGAGCGTTGGCTTGGCCTAAGTCTTCCCGTTACTGGCGTAAGTTCGAATCCTACCGAGTTTTCCACAAATGGGTCAAATTAATGATTCAAATCTACCAAAATCCCCTCCTTATTGCTTTAACCTCCTAGAGCTCGCTTGAATCAAACCAGACTTTGTAATATCTGTTGAAACATTGATCAAAAACGCCTTCATCTGGGGCTGGGTATGACTGGCTGATGACGGCTAATGAACCAGAAATTCTCATTCCAGTCTCCATTGTCTTTTTGGGCATCATTCATCTGCCTTTGCTACTAAAAGCCATTGTGCGGCTGCTGGTGAGGATTGAGAATGAGCCCACAGGCAGAACTGGCCGAATGAGTTCCGTTAGCTATCGGTGAGCATTCATCAACGAAATTTATCTGTGTTATTTTACAAGTTGTAGCCACGCTCAATCTCACACTGCACAATGTGGGTTATGCCTTTATTATATTCACCCTTCCTGGAATTGTGCTTATCATCACCGTTATTACCGGAGACGTTCCTATTGATGGCTCTCACTCACGCGCATAAACTAGGAATTTGAAAAAGTTGAAAATCAGGCCCAATCAATGGGGACTGACCGTCGCATCTCAAAAAAAATCATGATTCCATTAGAAACTAATGCACTTATAATTAATGAGAATGTAAATAGCAACGTAGATAAGATGGCTTGTGTGGTAACAAATACCTATACAATTTTAATGCCAACCAAACATTATGGAGAAAAAAAAACAGAAAAAAGCTTTTTCTGAGTTCCAAACTACTTTGATAATTTTTTTGATTTTTTATAATAAAGTTGACTTTATTCAAAAAACTGATGCAGCCTTCAAGTAGTTAAGGCTGTTAATCGTCAGTCATAAAGGGAATAGTTCCTATTATTATGAATGCCAAACATGGTAAAGTTCCATTGAACACAACTCTAAAAAAACACTTTTAGCAAATTAATTTGGGAATCAAATAGAGTTCTGAGTTTCATGCGAATGGAATGCAAATTATAATCCTGATTTTTTCATAAATGTACCTAATGTATCATGAAACTGGTGCTGAGGCTTTCACTTGGTGGAGTTGCTCATTTAAGGGTAAAGTATGCAGAGCGATTTCAGCCTTTAAATAATCTAATTAGGCGCACTTAAAGCGTAAAACAAGAAAAAAACAGCGAAAGAGATATCATAGGTAATCCGATAATATGGAAGCTTATATTTCTTTTCGAGACAATTTTCCACTATTTCGGATCACTTTTAAAGGAAGACAGTGCGCCAGAACTGAAGTATTTTCATTGTCCTGGCGTTTCGAGTTTTATCAATAGTTTCTCTAAAAGAGGTAAAACATTATCCAATAAAATTATCTACATTAAATACTTCCCACTAGGGAAGGTTCCAAGATTGTAAAATAAAAATTTTGATTGCATTGGTCATCATCAGGGTTTTATTAGCTTTACTACGTAAGCAATTCAGTAAGTGACGAACAAGAGCAATCACAGTTATAGTCCTTTTTAGTGGGAAAGAAAACCCGCAAACAATTGGTGAGCACCTACCTACCCATGTTACTAATCCCCATGGAAACCGACAAGACAATGAGCCCGTGGCGCAGTGGGGTAAAGCGTTGGACTTCTACCCAAAAGGTCGCGGGTTCGAGCGAGTGAGTCCCGTAACCGCTCAGTGAACGGGAGCCGTGATTGGTGATATTTAAGCGGTTTCAGTTCGTTTATCTGGCTTAATGACCCTGGGCATTCGATGCCAAACAGTGCGCATCAGGTTCACCTTGAAACACCAGTGCCACTATCGGTGTCACCGTGCACAAATTATTCGTGTCAGTTAGCCAAGACTGTAACTAGCCAAAAGTACTGCATAGCAGCAGGTTAAAAGGGTAGAATAATTTTTCAACTGGTCTCCGGCATTAGGAGACATATGTGAGCTTTGCCTCAAAATTGGATGGCATCCTCATGGAACGCCTTAGAGGCGCCTGATAAAATCTTTCTCCGGATCTGCAGTGAATACCTGCTGGAACTTAAAAAACACCTCTGGGATTTTCTGAGCTACCATGCCCAAAGGTGGAAGCCCTTATTCATAAAGTAAGTTTCACCATCTAAGTACCATGGAAAACAGCGCGTTAGGTCTAAGGCCAGTGTTCTGGAAGGAAGAGAAGAACGACTGCAAGACAAACACATTTTGACTTACAAGCTATGCATAAAGTCCGTATTCTTGATACAATTTCGTGTCTATTTCATGTGGTGATATTTTTTCTTGATACATCGTTCCGCCTTACTCACTATCAACGCAAGACAATGGTGGCATCCTATCTAGTAACGCTAACCTCACGTTAAGTGATAAGCTGGTTGACAATGCAAAGGCTGGGACTGAAGATCGGAAGTGGAGGAAAGGTTAAACGCATGCATAACAAAGAATCCAGGCATTTGTCTAGATACGGGAAACAAGCTAGGATGGCCCGAACTGCTCCGAAATACCGGAGGACAGTCCCGGTATGACAGTTTCCAGTAGCAAATAATATTCCCAGGCTAGCAATGCCAGCATCGAGTGCAAGGCGATCATGATCAAAATGCTCCGATGTTCAATCCGACCGAATGGGCGAAGTCCCAGAATTATGGGTTTCGTCAACTTCGCTCTTCTTATAGTATCCGAATGCAGATCTATCCCGAAATTCAGGCGAAGTGAGGAGATGCCTTTTTAACCAAGGCAACTAGTACAATTAAAGTTATTTGGCGCCCTCTGAAGTTTCAAGCAGTTCATGGGTAGGGCAGATTTTGATGAGTTTTCTGGGTGAAAAGACCAAAGGCCGAGAAATTCTGAGTTGCCTAATCTTCCAGTACTTTCGCAATGAATAAATGTATTTGAGTACCCTGGGAACTGGCGTTGAAAGGCATATTTTGGTTGCTCGACCATATGCGTTTTGTTCTCCTTATGCCTTACGACGGACACTCATTTAAGAATAATTTATGTCGACAGAGAAGCGGGTCTGATTTCTTGTCTCCGTCTAGACCTCATAAGTATAGACAGGAGGGTTGTATAAAACCAACTGAAACATTACGCGAACAGTGTGACCAGATGAGTCGGCACATTCAGGAGTTCCATACTTTTAAGGTTGTGGTCGTGGAACTGCTCGAGTCAGCCAAACCAATGCTACATGTGCTCAAATCTGGGAGCAATTTTATTTGAGACTGCGCAATACTTATCCATACCACAGTTCACCTCTGCATTGAAGCTAAACCGGCAGAAGTCACATTCGAGTTGATTTTTCTATTGGCCGTTTCCAGGACATTATTCAACATACCAAAGTACGCTATTTGGAAATTAATTGATTTAAGTGGAATACAGCAGCCTCTCCTACGAAGGTTCTACACATGAAAAGTTCAGGGTAACATAAAAATGGCGCTTGCTATTTGTATTTTTTGTTAAACCCTTCTGATTGACTGAATTCCTGCTCGCAACTGCACATGCTCGGTTCTCACGTCGCGAAGGGAGAGGTCTCCCGTGTGTCCCACGATGCGCTGCATGCAAATTGGGCTTGAACGTGATTAAGGCGATCGTGATAGTTGGGAGTCCTAGCCTCTACAGCACTCTCGTCTTTTTTGCCCTGCTGGGCCCAGTGACTGGGTCAGACGTGGTAACTCGCGTGGCCTAGAAACCCGTCCCCGTGTTCCAAGCATTACCTAGTCCGCGCACAATGGACCACGTTGTCTCATTGTAACAAGGAGGCGGTTTGGCTCCCACCTGTGCAGGAGTCCCATGGAGGCCGCAATTCGTGGCAGCCCGACCCCACCACCACCACCACCCCCCTCCCGATTGGCAGCCTTCCAGCCAGGCCAGTAAACGCGTAATGAGTGTTTCAAAAAGTATGAGATTGCTCATAGTTAAAAGATGCGCTGAAGTGTCGTGCGGATGGAGCCCGTGAGTAGACAGTACTCTCTTTTTCTCCTCTTCCTCCTCCTCCAATTCACCAGCCTGATCCCTGAACCGTTCAATAATCTGTTGCTATTGGATTAAGAAATAAGGTCCATTTTACACAAAGGAGAATCTATATCATTAAATAACTGTCCTTCCTTCCTTCTTTCAGTTGAGGACAATTTAGAGGCCCTCAGGATCGGATCCCGTGCAACAGAAGGTAAATTACAAGGTTGTTGGGGTTTTAATTTGCTGTCTCGGAAATTAACTGGACACAAAGTCTCAGAACTTACACCCTCCTTAGTTTTGACCTTGGTCCGATTGCATATTCTTACATTTCTGTGAAAACGATTGGCTGCCGAATTCGGCAGTCTGTGGTTCAGCTACCGTAAACCGCATATTCTCAAGTTTGCACTACAAACAAGGTGCCGAAGACTGTGAGTCGGCTGAGATGCTATTGACCATGTTCCAGGGGATTTCTCTCAGGCTTCATCCCCGATAGAAACTGAGAGCTGTTTAACTACTATCCATTCTTGAGAAATCGCAAAGATAATACTTCCTCTTGTAATGCGAATGAATCTGTCGGTTCGAAGGAGCGCGTCTTTTGCACTAAGACTGTTCCTGTAAATTTATTTTTGCGTTTCGACAAGTGATTTCTCTTCTTCAATATTGAAAGTAAATTGCATTTAATACTTTTTATCTCACATATAAATGATTAAAATTTGAAAGTCAACTGTAACACTATCGAAGGTTTTAGGAGAATACATTGAAAGATGTTAGCTTGACTGCTTGTGGTTACGGCCTAACGTGTTACTGATTAAATTTAAAATGTGAGCTTTAGGAAGCGGTTCTGAATAAGAAAGAGCGGTCACTGGAATAGTAAGTTTATAAGGCTGCCCTTTTAGATTCTCACTCGAACCCATCATCAGAGACGGTCACCGGCTGTCTCTCATGATATGTTCACGGGAGAATCCGACATATCAGGCAAGCAAAATTCTTGCTCCAGTGATCGTACCTTCTTCTTTGAAATTAATTTGAGCGCATAAGAACGTTGGCCGACTGTGGACAATTTAAGAGAAGATAGAAAAGGCCGCAATTTCAAAACTTTACCGCTAAAACATTTTTCCATAATTTGCTTCCTATCGATTTAGTCACTGTATAAGAATTTAACCTACTGAAATTTGAAAACTTGGTGACGTTGGTGAGATAAGAAACCGGAAAACAATGAGCTACGCTTAAGAACAATATCCCTCTCACCACCTGAGCTACGAAGCCCCAACCGACCGATTCGACTTATTCTCAGATGGGCTGATTTACTCACCCAAATTGCTGCAACACCTAGAATTCACCAATCCGATATCCACAACATGACTACTACTCTCATTTCTTGGTAGGTAGTCGTCGGCAGCCTCAAATACTTTACGTGGTTAACTATAAAATACTCGGCAACTCCCACTTAAAAATGTGTTACTTAAGCGGTGCACTACCCAGTACTGTAGTAAGCTGGAGATACTGGAACGTAAAAATGAAGACTGAGCGTTATATTTTTCAATATTTATAGCCACATTCTTTCGGCTTCAAGGCCAGAGAGTCATTCTTATAAACTTCAGAAACAATTTTTCTCGCCTAAGTTTCGCAGGATTTCACCATAGGTCATCGTAGGGTCATTTAGTTACTAACTTAATTGCTAGTTTATTTAATAACTGGTCGATTGTTCACACAGGCTAAATCATCTTCTCTACCTGAAGCTTTGATCCTACAATCCTTAATAATTGGGTCTGCCGAAGATTCGACTAGTTGTGCTCATGACCAAAGATTTACTGTATTTCAGGAAAGCGTAGGAGTCAATGGACAATTGAAGTTCCCGATCGTACGTTAACCCCTGAATATCTGAGTATTATTTGGCGTTTAAGGCAGGTAATGATTTGTAACAGCCTTTTTACTATGTTTTTAGACAGTGACGTCGATTTAATTATTCAAGGTAGGTCGCATGTTATTAATAAATCATTGTTTGCGATGCGATCGAGGTACCTTGTTTTCTCTAACCTGCTAAAGGACTAAACACAGTTAGAATTAGGTTTGCAGTTAATAAAAAGGCTAGTCTTTGCGATGAGATTAGTCATTTCTACCAGAATGTCTTCAAGTACATGTCTTCCACGGGTAGAAGATTGTATCAGCTAGCAAACAATTTTCAAAGTGATTGAGATATTTGAAAAGTACTCACTTTCGAGCCACAAGCAGGACATTGCCTTAATTCCAAAATGCGGAGTTAAATTAGAACATGTTTTTATATCGTTGACCAATTTTCATGCATCGCGAAGTGTCTTTATGTGGACACGAATGGCGAAAATTTATGAGCAGGCACCATAGATGGCGAAACTGCTCTTATTCACATAAACATTTGGGTTAAGCGACGCTATAATCAGCGGTCTGTTAACCGCTGGTTTGCCAGAGACAACCAAGGGAATTCTGGTGAACCCAGTGATGAAATGTGTCTTTTATAATCGTATCAATCGTGTAAGCACCCATCCCTTAGCCGATACCGTTTAGAAGTAATTTGTTTGTTAGATTCTTCGTTGAGTGCACATTTTTAAACTCTTTGAATAACAAGCCCTTGGGGTATATCTAAGAAACGCCACTGATTAAACAAGCAACTCATTCAAAAGAGAAAATTTAATATATGGCATTTATATGTTACTGCACGCTATACGTGGACAAAGCCATAGGTAAGGCGTATCAACCTAGGCAATTACAAGTCAGAATGGGAGGCTGTCAGTTCTAGCATGCCTACTCATGCCTCGGATACGGCCCGAAGTAATGAATCGCATGCAAATACGGACGATCACGTGCTACTTTTAAAATGGGCGAGGGCGCGTCACAAGAGAATTTCAATGTCCTTACAGATGCAGGCGATTCGACTTGACAGCGGTTACCAAGTGGCAAAACACTAGGTTGTTTCTACTTGCAAATCGGAAAGGCTTACTTTTAAATACAATCGTTATTGTGGCTTTGGAGTTACTTGTAGTGCCTAACCGAGAATGGGGCGAATGGAAACAGCATATTGACTTGATTTGAGAATCAGCGGAAGGAAAATTATCGATTTGTGTCACACATCCGATGTGGGATGAGACCTCGGTTACCAAAGTATGCGGGCATATTTCGACCGTCGTGTCGAAGATGTTCCCTGTATGCTGTACAGGGATGGTGACCTGCGCTAGATTTAAGTTACAAAATACCTTCACTGAATTTACCTCACTTTCTGTTCCACTCCCCCAACTGAACCTGCTCCCAAGACAGAGAAAATAAGACCGGAGATGGGAGAGGACGCAGGCCCACGCACTGTGGTCCAACACCAAACAAGAACACAAGAGCACAAGAGAGGACGTCTAGGATCCCAACTGAGTGGAAGTGCCATAAAGATCACATTTAAAAGGAGCCATTGCAGCCTGTCTCTCCGTCCACCAGTCGTCCATTGCGCACAAACTGGGCTTACCACCCGATCTGAATTATACCTTCAGTTGGTAACCTCCCATTCCACAGATTTTAGAGCTTGAGCTTGTTTATAGTGAGTAAAATGTGTGGAGCCGTTGACCTCACTACACCCCCCAACCCCAGAATCAAATCGCCATCCAAGTTGTCTGATGTGGGAGTGTGTGCAGGCTGGCGTACCCGTCCTCGCGTTCCATAGTACGACCTGACCCCCATAACTGGCACAGCAAGATTAATTAAACCAGGGGATATGGAGGAGCCATCGCCTTCTCACTCCTAGTCCACTGGTCAACCACTCAACGCAGAAGACACACTGGGCAGATGGCGTGGTCTGGTGTAAGCGTCAGTTGACAGCCTTCAAAGCCACGGTTTCTATGAAACTGTGGTAGTGTCAGGAAAACAATGCTCCCCGAATCAATGTCAACGGTGCTCAACTCAAAAACGTGGAAAAATTCGCTTATCTAGGAAGCACGCTCACACGCAACACGAGAATCGATGACGAGGTTGCACAATGGATCTGAAAATATAGTCAGGCCTTCGGCCGGCTGCAGGCCTCCGTGTGGAATCACCACGGTATTTACCTGAACACCAAACTGAAGATGTTCATGGCCGTCGTCTTAACGACACTCCTTTATGGAGCGGAGACCTGGACCGTCAACTTGAACCAAGCCAGGAAGCTTCATCACTTCCATCTCAGCTGCCTCTGCAGAATACTGAAGCTGAGATGGCAAGACAGGATTCCGGACACAGAAGTCCTGGAGCGGACCGAAATCCTCAGCATCCACGCCATGCTGAGGCAAGTGCGACTGTGATGGAGCGGACACCTTGTAAGAATGGACGACGAGCGACTACCCAAACGACTTTTCTACGGATATGTCGCTACGGGGGCTCGCGGACAGGGAGGTAAAAAACGACGCTACAAGGACACGTTGAAGAAATCGCTGAAGCAACTGCAAATCAAACTGGTGACCTGGGAGGACCTCGCCCAGGATAGAATGGCATGGAGAAGATCCGTGAAGACTGGCTAAGCAATCTATGAGGCCAACTGGATCACCACCGCCAAGGCCAAAAGAGTGGGACGAAAGTCACCAGCGCCCCGGACCAACACCGCCAATGCCCAGACCCTGCCAACATGCCTGCGCTGTCAATGCATCTTCAGCGCGCGAATCGGCTTGGTTTGATTTTTTCGGACGCAATGCACCAAAAATTCGACAATGCCAACTTCTGCGTCAAATTCTGCCAACCCTCCTTCAGACTCCCCCACCCTCACTCCTGTCATGAATTCCATTACTCCCACCATCATAGAGACCACATCCCAATACACGTCAACTGTATCCCCACCACCGCGACCACCACCACCTTCGCCTTCACTACCACCACCGTCAGCGATTGGGAATCTCTCCTAAACAGTCGTCAATGGGACCGCACATTTACCTCACGCATCGGCCTGGTCGGTCACTTGCGAATACATCGTACAGAGACTGGTAAACCAGTGCCTGGAGCACCAAAAAACAGCAGAGAGCGCCGCCTCCACTGCCCTCACTGTCCTCGCACATTCACTAATCGCATGGGCCTATTCGGTCACATGCACATCCATGACAGCGGAATTCACCACAGTGCCGACAACACCGATACACCATGCACACCCTCCGCTCCAGCCATTCTTACTGCCACTGCCAGCCCACTACCGTGAATGAAATCCCCCCAGCCTCTACCGATTTCTCCTGCCCACACTGCGCCCGCAACTTCAACCTACGCATCGCCCTGGTCAGTCACCTGCGAATCCATCGCACGGAGGCTGGTGAACCAGTGCCTGGGGCTCTGACATACAGTCGACGCGGCTGCCTTCACTGATCTCACTGCTCTCGCACATTTACACACCGCATGGGCCTATAAGGACACAGGTGCCTTCGCGACATCCTGTGGTAAACCACCGGAGGCTAAGTCACATCAGTGCCTGACATCTACACTAATACATAGATAGCACCGTCAAAATCATCATAATTCACCTGATAAAATCATGGTTTCATAGAAACTGTGGCTTGGAAGGCTGCCAATCTGACGCTTACACCAGACTACGCCGTCGGCCCAGTGTATGTGCTGTATGTGTCGAGTGGCTGACCAGTGGACTGGGAGTCAGACGGTGATGGCTACTCTATATCCCCTGATTTAGTGAATCCTGGTGTGAGCGTTATGGGGGCCAGGTCGTGCTGTGGCGCGCGAAGACGGGTACGCCAACACGTCAGCCAATACGCCCACTCCCATCTCAGACAACTGACTGGCTCAGGAGCGGCTTTGGCCGTGCCAGCTACCTGCGCCCTCTCCCGCCTCCGGTCTTATTGTCTCTGTCATAACTCCGGGTTCAGGTGGGGGAGGAGGAGAGAGGGCGGTAGCTGCAGCGCTAGACTACTATCACTTAAAACTAATTCACGCGCAAGTTACCGTCCCTGCACCACCCTCCGTGGAGCATACGGTGGACATCATCGAAATCGACGGTCGAACTATCGTGTGCTGATGGGGTTAAGCCTATGGTGCTTTACCGCAGGTTATCGTGGAGTCACATGTGACCTAATAGGCCTTTGCGGTGTGTTTACGTGCGAGAGCAGGGTGGACAGTGGAGGCGGGCACGGCGACTGTAGTTCGGAGCCCCAGGCACTAGTTCGCCAGTCTCTGGACGATGGATTCGCAGATGACCGACCAGGCCGCTGTGTGATTTGAAGTTGAGGCACAGGGAGGGCAGAATTCAGAGGGCTGGAGGGTAATCGTTCGGTTTAATGGTGGTGGCAGAGCAGTGAGAATGGTAGGAGCGGAGGGTGTACATGGGGTATCACTGTTGTCGACATTGTGGTGAATTTCGCTGTCATAGATCCGCCTTTGACTGAATAGGCCCGTGTGGTGAGAAATTGCGCGAGCATAGTGAAGGCCATGGATGCAACGATCTCTACTGTGTTTTTGATTTCCAGGCACTGTTTCGTCAGTCTGTGTACGATGCATTCGCAAGTGACCTACCAGGCCGCTGTGTGAGAAGAATGTGCGGTCAAAATGGTGACAGGTTAAGATCAAGTATCCATCACTGGTAGTGCTTGTGGTGATTGGGAGGTCGGTTGTGTTATCAAATGGTGTGTAGTCGGATGAGGTTCTTCAATGGCACGAGTGTTGAAAGTGGTGGCAACGTTGCTCGTTGTGGGCATCCCAAAGGAGTTTGTAGAGGAGATTTTCACTGACGCAGCAGCCGATGTTGTCAGATTGTTTATGTATTGCATTCTAAGATGTCCGACCAGGCCGATTTCCCCTCGGATGTTGCGTTGAAAGTGTGGGTTTGTTGGCAGGGTGCTGTTGATCCACAGCGCTTGTGACTTGCGAGTTGCATTTTTGGTCTAAGCAGCGGCGATCCGGTTGTATTCGTATATTGTTGAACCAATCTTCACCGATCTTCTCCAGGCCAGTCTGTGCTGGGGGAGGTCCTCCCAGGTCGCCCAGGTGATTTGCAGTTGCTTCAGAGAGTTCTTCCAAGTGTCCTTTTAACGTCGTTTTTTCTCCCTGGCTACGAGAAACCATAATGACATCTCCGTAGCAAAGTTGTTTTGGTATTAGCTCGTCGTCCGTTCTCACCAGTTGGCCGTTACATTGCAGTTGTACTTGCCTTAGCACGGCATGGATGCTAGAATTCTGGTCCGCTCCAAGACTTTAATGTTCGGAATCCTCTCTTGCCATTACAACTTCAGTGTTCTGCAGAGGCAACTAAGATGGACACGATCCAGCTTCCTGGCTTCGTTCGAGTAGAAGGCTAGGTCTCCACTCCGTACAGTAGTTTCTTCAAGACAACTGCCTTGTAAATCTTCAGTTTGTTGTTCAAGTGAATACCATTGGGATTCCACACGAAGGTTTGCAGCCGGCCGAAGGCCTGGCTGGCTTGGGAGATCTCGTGTTGCGTGACAGCATGCTTCCCAGATAAGCAAAGATTTTCATAATTTTGACTTGAGCACCGTTAACATTGTTTTAGGAAGCGTGGTATGCTGCGCTCGGTGGCAGTTAGTACAGGACCACTGTTTCGGCTGTATTAATTAAAAGTCCAAAATTGGTGCAGCCTGCGGCGACGAGTTCCATGCTTTTCTGCATGTCCTCTTCCAGCATGGTGCTTAGGCCGTTGTCGTCTGCGAAGCGCAAGTCATGGACTAAAGTCGTAGACACACGCGTCGGTGCCTGCATAAGCCGACTTTCGAGAAGGTACTTGTGAGTTCTGTAGGCGATGTGGATCCCAGGACACTTATCACAGCAGGCGTTCTTCAGCAGGGCAGAGAACCTAAGACTGAGAAGGATGGTGGCCAGTACGTAGCCCTGCTTCACTCCGTTAGTCACTGCGAATTCTTTGGAGACAGTCCCTTTGGCATTGACGAGCGTGGAGCTGACGGAACGTTTGTGTCAACCGCTCAGAACTGCCAAATTTCTGCATGATTTTCCACAATCCTTCGCGAGTCATAACGTGAAAGGCTTTTGTCAGATCCACAAAGGTAGTTTAGGGGTGAGTTCACATCTCCTGGCACTTTTCGTGCAGCTGACAAGTGGCGAAAATCATGTCAGTTGTTCCGTGGTGTCGGCGGAATCCACAATGGCTTTCCGGGAGCAGTATCTGTTCTATGTGGCCGTTCAGACAAGAAAGACGGATACGGGCGAAGAACTTCCTGGCAATTTTTAACAGCGAGATTCCTCTTTAATTATCACAGAGTTGCTGGTTTCCTTCTGCGTGTAGTGATTGACGATGTTCACGTCTTTGAAATCTCGAGGAACTTGTCCCTGGCGCCACATCTTCTTGAAGAGCGTTGTGAGCTGGCACATCGGTTGGAAGCCGCTATTTTTGTAAATCTCAGCAGGGATCGCGTTCGATGCAAGTGCTTTCCTGGTAGAGAGTTGCTGGGCAGCCCTGATGGTTTCTTGGAGAGAGAGTAGAAGTTCGAGGTCGGCATTGGTCTCAATTTGAGGCAATCAGTTGTACAAGAATCGAAGGAACTTGGAGGACTGCTGAGCGAGATATGAATTGACCATGCTGCTCATTTTCACTAGTTTGTCAGTTGCCATGATAACAGTAGGCACTAAGCTGCTTTACAACCTGAATAGTCCTTTAATTAAGTAAAGGTTGAGGATAGAGGTTTCATTGCTTACATGCCGATTTCCTGACCTGTCCCAGAGGCGTCAATGTTACTATTCGTACCACCTCAAATCGCCTGCATGCTTCTGACTTAGCTACCTGCTGCAGAGTGACACCAATTGGTACTTGTTCGTTTGTTCGTTGGTTCCAGACGAGCGTTACATTTTCGCTCCCTCAACTGGTAAGGATAATTTATATGCTTCGTAAATAAAACAGGACAATAGGAACCCCTCATCCAAGTTATAAAGGTGACCCTGCGCATAATACGGGAAATATAAATGTTCTTATGTTCTAGACCTAACATTAGCCTAACATAAACCTAAACCGAAACCCTCATCTTAACCCTAACTATACAATTGACAGTTACTCTAACCCTAAACGTGGCACTAACTTTCCTTAATGTTAACCCTAACTCTAACCTTAAATCATACCCAAACCTTATTTCCCTGGAATTTGGCTCCAAGGGTCTAACCTGTATTGGAGGTGGTGTCTGTTCTCAGGATCTGTTTAGGGGGGTCATATAAGTCAGTATAACCCTGTTACTTGCTCATTAGGCGCTTGCTTCCGAGCGCCTTGGTGTTCACTGACGCAGTGAAATTCGTTTCTACGATTTCAGGCCTCTGCTTAGTCACGAGGGAAGTTGGGTACTGTCAGTTGTCTTATGCAGAAAACATAATGTGGAGAGAAAGGCATCTTTGATGACTTCACAGTACTTTAAATGTTGGAAAACGCGGGAGCAACAATTTTAATGAAAAAACATTGATCCAAAGAACATAGTGGATGCCTGGGTCTCCCGAACTTTTAAATGTTGTTTCTCAATTATTATGTATGCAGAGTGAAAAATACCAAATTTCAGACATCCCGAATGCAGTATTTTCTTTAAGAACCTATCCTGAAACAACACTATACTAAATGTATGGCTTTTCTCAATTTTAGACCGAAGAGGACGAGTAAAAGAATTGCGAGTATCCCCCGATAGTACGTGTTTTTTTTGTTTTCGAGCTTATAATATTTTCCATAAAAGTATAGTTTGTTGGTGAACGCTCACCAATCGCTAACGGAACTCACCCATCCTGTTATACGTTGAGGCTCACTATCGAGTCCCACCAGCAGCCACACAGCGGCTAGAATTAGAAATGGCAAATGAAAAGTGAGACTGGAATTGCCATTTCGGATTCATTAATCGTCATCAGTCAGCCATACGCAATCCCAGATGGTGCACCACCTGTAGCTCAAACTAGCTGTCTGTGGATCAGAAGTACAACGCCCTGAGTGAGGTTTAAATGGTTACTTCTGGTTTAATAGTCGTCATCAGCCCACCATACGCAACTAGGTTGTGAACCCTCTGAGGCTCTAACACACGACTTATTGGTAAGAATTTCAAAACCCAAACTATTGAGGCAGGTGGGTGCAGGTTGTATCCTCAGGGTAAGAAAAACCTGGGGTTGGGTATAACTGGCTAAGGCCGGCTGGACAGCGGTATATATATATATATATTCCGAATGTTCGAGAATATGCGAGGCCCAGGTAATTGTATTGAAGAAGACGGGAAGGTGTTCTCTGGGACTAGAATTTTATTCATCCGACGTTTCAAACTCTCACGCGAGCCCATCGTCAAGGAATAAAAGACTGTACAGCTCAGTGCTTATTTAACTCACCTCTGCCGAGTATGACCTTCATCAGCGCCATTGATTTGTTCGCGCAGGGCCTGATATGCAGCTGGCAGATCGATATGTCTATTGATCGATTCCGCGGTCGAGTGCCACGATTCCTGCAGCAGGCGTGAAATTCGGTCGTCTGACTGGCCCAATATTCTCACGCTGCCAAAGTCAAAGTCGTGCTCTGGCGAGGATGCGTGAGCGGCTACCAAGGAGAGTTTATCCTTCCTTCTCACAGCGAGCTCGTGCTCGTGCATTCTCGTGCAAACCCGTTTACCGGTTTCGCCAACATAATTTGCTCGACCACAACGGCAGTCTATCCGGTAAATGACGCCAGATTTTTGGTTGAGGGGATTGGGTCTTTAGGTTGCATGAGTTGCCGGCGGATCGTCGCTTCCGGTCTGTGAGCCACGCCAATCCCAAATTCGCTCACTAGTCTAGCAAATTCTTCGGATACACCAGTTATGTAAGGTATTGCACGCCAGTACTTCGGTTTTGGCTGCCCCTTCGGATTTATTCTCTTGGCCTCTCGCCTGCATTTCTCAAAAAAACTCCCAGGATATCCGTTGACCGTGAAGAGTTTCCGCAGAAACTGTACCTCGGCCTTCTTGTCGGCTGGTTCGGTGCAATGGGTTTCCGCTCGACGGTACAGTGTTCTCACACAGCTGCGTTTGTGCGAGAGGGGGTGGTTGCTAAAATAACTCAGAATTCGAGAGGTATTCGTCGCCTTCCTGTAAACCGTCGTTTTGAGTTCTCCATCGCCCTTTCTGTATACCAGCACGTCGAGAAACGGCAACTGACAGTCTTTTTCTTCCTCCATCGTGAACTGGATGTCGGGGAAGATCGAGTTCAGATTCTTTGTGAAATCCCCAATTTTTTCGCGACTGATGATGACAAATGTGTCATCAACATACCGCACCCACAATCGTGGTCGATAGTGGTCGAACGCCAGTGCCTCCAGTCTCTGCAATACTGCTTCAGCAATCAGGCCGGACAACGGCGACCCCATCGGCGTACCTTTGACCTGTTCGTACACGGTTCCATTAAAGGTAAAGAATGTGTTCAGACAGTGTTTCAGGAGGTCGACAAGGTGCCTCATTTTGAGTTTTGTATCCGCCTCGTTATAGTGCTCTTCTAGCAGGGTTTGTATGGTTTCGAATGCGAGATGTTGTGGGATGGAGGTGAAAAGTGACGTCACATCGAAAGATACCATCACTTCTTCGTCCGTAAGTCGAATACCCTGTAACTTTCGTATAAATTGTTCAGCTGAGTGGAAGGTTGTCGTGGAACCCTGGGTTAGAAACTTGAGACGTTGAAACAACCACTTGGCTAGACCAAACGTTGGGGTGCCTCTTAGAGAGACGATGGGCCGTAGGGGGGTTCCTGGTTTGTGGACCTTGGGGAGGCCATAGAATCTCGCGAGCGCTGTGTCCTTTGGTTTCATCTTTTGAAAGTCAGTCTGTGTTATTGCTTTTGACTTCCGAAGACTTGCCAGGTCTTTGTTGATATTGTTTACTAGCGTCTTCATCACGTCATCCTCGCGAGGTATATAGGCAGTTCTATCGCCCAAGCTTCAACGTACGCTCAACTGAGGTTCCTACACAGGTGCCTAGACTCCAACACTCTGCCGAGATGCCTCTCGTATAAATCGCCAGTCAACACCGAGCTAGGTAGACGAACGGTCTTATAACACGGACGCCGAATGATTCGGGTCTTAATTCAGGATTGTCATCTGCGTCTGCGCAAGTATAAAGCAACAATCGAGGAGGAACAAACCAAATGCTCAACGATTCTTGGAGAAGTGCTGACAAATGCTTTGCACCGTAGCATTTCTTTTAGTGCCAGACGAATTCGCGATGCACGTGACGCCAAATAGACACAGAAATTGACCACGTTGAGCGAAAAGAATGCAAACATTTGCTATGCTAATGTCGTGCACAACCTTTCCTCCAAACAACTGACAGCAGAGCAGGTAAAAGTCCTGAGCCACGATGCATGTTTCAATACCATGGATGCCCAACCACTTGACTTCATTGCAGCTGCGGAATCGGTCATTCGCGAGGCCCCAATTACCGAGGAAAGCAGAAATCTGCTACGACAGCGAATATCTTCCAGACTGATATCCCACAAAAAACGCAAGACGCTCTCAAAAGCAGAAACTGAAGCACTTCGGACGCTAAAGGCCGACAAAAACATTGTCATACTTCCAGCAGACAAAGGACGGTCGACTGTAATTTTTAAACAAAGAGGACTACGTCAACAAAGTTGAGGCCCTCTTGGGCGATAGAACTGCCTATATACCTCGCGAGGATGACGTGATGAAGACGCTAGTAAACAATATCCACAAAGACCTGGCAAGTCTTCGGAAGTCAAAAGCAATAACACAGACTGACTTTCAAAAGATGAAACCAAAGGACACAGCGCTCGCGAGATTCTATGGCCTCCCAAGGTCCACAAACCAGGAACCCCCACGGCCCATCGTCTCTAAGAGGCACCCCAACGTTTGGTCTAGCCAAGTGGTTGTTTCAACGTCTCAAGTTTCTAACCCAGGGTTCCACGACAACCGTCCACTCAGCTGAACAATTTATACGAAAGTTACAGGGTATTCGACTTACGGACGAAGAAGTGATGGTATCTTTCGATGTGACGTCACTTTTTACCTCCATCCCACAACATCTCGCATTCGAAACCATACAAACCCTGCTAGAAGAGCACTATAACGAGGCGGATACAAAACTCAAAATGAGGCACCTTGTCGACCTCCTGAAACACTGTCTGAACACATTCTTTACCTTTAATGGAACCGTGTACGAACAGGTCAAAGGTACGCCGATGGGGTCGCCGTTGTCCGGCCTGATTGCTGAAGCAGTATTGCAGAGACTGGAGGCACTGGCGTTCGACCACTATCGACCACGATTGTGGGTGCGGTATGTTGATGACACATTTGTCATCATCAGTCGCGAAAAAATTGGGGATTTCACAAAGAATCTGAACTCGATCGTCCCCGACATCCAGTTCACGATGGAGGAAGAAAAAGACTGTCAGTTGCCGTTTCTCGACGTGCTGGTATACAGAAAGGGCGATGGAGAACTCAAAACGACGGTTTACAGGAAGGCGACGAATACCTCTCGAATTCTGAGTTATTTTAGCAACCACCCCCTCTCGCACAAACGCAGCTGTGTGAGAACACTGTACCGTCGAGCGGAAACCCATTGCACCGAACCAGCCGACAAGAAGGCCGAGGTACAGTTTCTGCGGAAACTCTTCACGGTCAACGGATATCCTGGGAGTTTTTTTGAGAAATGCAGGCGAGAGGCCAAGAGAATAAATCCGAAGGGGCAGCCAAAACCGAAGTACTGGCGTGCAATACCTTACATAACTGGTGTATCCGAAGAATTTGCTAGACTAGTGAGCGAATTTGGGATTGGCGTGGCTCACAGACCGGAAGCGACAATCCGCCGGCAACTCATGCAACCTAAAGACCCAATCCCCTCAACCAAAAATCTGGCGTCATTTACCGGATAGACTGCCGTTGTGGTCGAGCAAATTATGTTGGCGAAACCGGTAAACGGGTTTGCACGAGAATGCACGAGCACGAGCTCGCTGTGAGAAGGAAGGATAAACTCTCCTTGGTAGCCGCTCACGCATCCTCGCCAGAGCACGACTTTGACTTTGGCAGCGTGAGAATATTGGGCCAGTCAGACGACCGAATTTCACGCCTGCTGCAGGAATCGTGGCACTCGACCGCGGAATCGATCAATAGACATATCGATCTGCCAGCTGCATATCAGGCCCTGCGCGAACAAATCAATGGCGCTGATGAAGGTCATACTCGGCAGAGGTGAGTTAAATAAGCACTGAGCTGTACAGTCTTTTATTCCTTGACGATGGGCTCGCGTGAGAGTTCGAAACGTCGGATGAATAAAATTCTAGTCCCAGAGAACGCCTTCCCGTCTTCTTCAATATATATATATATATATATATATATATATATATATATATATATATATATATATATATATATATGATAGTGTGGGGTTCACCGATCTGCTTAAGGAACATGCATGTTCCGTTGTGCCCTGGACCTCAGACTAGAGCCCTCGCAGGCGGTCGCATAGCGACGTGTAGCATATGATGGAATGGAACCGACAAAGACAAGGGAGAACGGAATGGCCATTTCTGGCTTATTAGCCGTCATCAGCCAGTCATACCCAATCCCAAATGTGGCATACCTGGGATTCGAACCCACGACCTTTGGTATTTGAGTCGAACGCTCTACCATTGAGCCACGTGCTCGTTGTTTTGTCGGTTGTGATCGGGAATAATATGATAGTGTGGGACTCACCGATCTGCTTAAGGAACATGCATGTTCCGTTGTGCCCTGGAGCTCAGACTAGAGCCCTCGCAGGCGGTCGCATAGCGACGTGTAGCATATGATGGAATGGAACCGACAAAGACAAGGAGACCGGAATGGCCATTTCTGGCTTATTAGCCGTCATCAGCCAGTCATACCCAATCCCAAGTGTGGCACACCTGGGATTCGAACCCGCGACCTTTGGTATTTGAGTCAAACGCTCTACCATTGAGCCACGGGCTCTGTTTTGTCGGTTGTGATCGGGAATATGATGATAGTGTGGGGCTCACCGATCTGCTTAAGGAACGTGCATGTTCCGTTATGCCTGAGCTCAGACTAGAGCCCTCGCAGGCGGTCGCATAGCGACGTGTAGCATATGATGGAATGGAACCGACAAAGACAAGGGAGACCTGAATGGCCATTTCTGGCTTATTAGCCGTCATCAGCCAGTCATACCCAATCCCAAGTGTGGCACACCTGGGATTCGAACCCGCGACCTTTGGTATTTGAGTCGAACGCTCTACCATTGCGCCACGGGCTCGTTGTTTTTGTCGGTTGTGATCGGGAATAATATGATAGTGTGGGGCTCACCGATCTGCTTAAGGAACATGCATGTTCCGTTGTGCCCTGGAGCTCAGACTAGAGCCCTCGCAGGCGGTCGCATAGCGACGTGTAGCATATGATGGAATGGAACCGACAAAGACAAGGGAGACCGGAATGGCCATTTCTGGCTTATTAGCCGTCATCAGCCAGTCATACCCAATCCCAAGTGTGGCACACCTGGGATTCGAACCCACGACCTTTGGTATTTGAGTCAAACGCTCTACCATTGAGCCACGGGCTCGTTGTTTTTGTCGGTTGTGATCGGGAATATGATGATAGTGTGGGGCTCACCGATCTGCTTAAAGAACGTGCATGTTCCGTTGTGCCCTGGAGCTCAGACTAGAGCCCTCGCAGGCGGTCGCATAGCGACGTGTAGCATATGATGGAATGGAACCGACAAAGACAAGGGAGACCGGAATGGCCATTTCTGGCTTATTAGCCGTCATCAGCCAGTCATACCCAATCCCAAGTGTGGCACACCTGGGATTCGAACCCGCGACCTTTGGTATTTGAGTCGAACGCTCTACCATTGAGCCACGGGCTCGTTGTTTTGTCGGTTGTGATCGGGAATATGATGATAGTGTGGGGCTCACCGATCTGCTTAAGGAACATGCATGTTCCGTTGTGCCCTGGAGCTCAGACTAGAGCCCTCGCAGGCGGTCGCATAGCGACGTGTAGCATATGATGGAATGGAACCGACAAAGACAAGGGGAGACCGGAATGGCCATTTCTGGCTTATTAGCCGTCATCAGCCAGTCATACCCAATCCCAAGTGTGGCACACCTGGGATTCGAACCCGCGACCTTTGGTATTTGAGTCGAACGCTCTACCATTGAGCCACGGGCTCGTTGTTTTTGTCGGTTGTGATCGGGAATATGATGATAGTGTGGGGCTCACCGATCTGCTTAAGGAACATGCATGTTCCGTTGTGCCCTGGAGCTCAGACTAGAGCCCTCGCAGGCGGTCGCATAGCGACGTGTAGCATATGATTGAATGGAACCGACAAAGACAAGGGAGACCGGAATGGCCATTTCTGGCTTACTAGCCGTCATCAGCCAGTCATACCCAATCCCAAGTGTGGCACACCTGGGATTCGAACCCGCGACCTTTTGGTATTTGAGTCAAACGCTCTACCATTGAGCCACGGGCTCGTTGTTTTGTCGGTTGTGATGGGGAATCTGATGATAGTGTGGGGCTCACCGATCTGCTTAAGGAACATGCATGTTCCGTTGTGCCCTGGAGCTGAGACTAGAGCCCTCGCAGGCGGTCGCATGTTCCATTCCATCATATGCTACACGTCGCTATGCGATGTACACATAAGAGATAACCGATGTGCGTCGACAGATCATGGCAGGTGTTGAGGCACAGATAAGTTTCGGTTCGATGAAGGCTCGTCTCCTTCTGCTAATATAGGAAAATGTAAATGCGAATGGAGAACAAAATAAAATTGTTGCTTATCTCCTAACGCTCGTTCAAAGGCTTTTTGACTTTTATTTGTCGAAAAATCAATCCCAAGATTTCGTCGACCGCCAATTCTCGCTCACAAATATAAATACACATGTATGTACTAATATGTGTTAAGATTCCAAACCCAGCCACTCTATCGTAAGTATCATATCCCTGATCGTGAGTTATTCAACCTTGACGCCTATCGCATATTATATCAGGGTTCGACGCAAGAACTCTGACCTGTCTGGCTGTTGCTTACGCACTGCGTGTTAGTAGGGGCAGACTAACAATGCCGACAAAGACTAGGGGGACTAGCTTGACCATTTCTGGCTCCTTAGCCGTCATCAGCCACTATGCTGCTGCTAGTGCGGCTCTAAAATGAACCCCAAGGATTAGCGGAACGAATGAGGTCCGGAATCGATCGCTGAGCTTTCATCAACGAATCACTGGGATTTCTCCCAGGTTGACGCCGGCGAGCTCACCTGAATTGTGTAGCCTCGTCAGCGCGCTTGTTGCCCAACCGCCCCCCTCTCCCCCGTCATCAGGCCGACTGACAGTTGCGGGTGCCCCGAGGCGGCAGTTGCTAGTCTGTCACGTGACGTCCAGGCGTCCCTTCCTTCAGTTCTGCGGGGTGCAGCGGCCGCCTGTCCTATTGGATCGATTAGCCGGGGGGGGGGGGGGGGTTAAGACGGTGACTGGCTCTTAGCCGTGTCTGTGGCTCGTTGTGATAACTCGATCTGGCATGAGGTGTGAACAAACATGCTGTGTTCATCTTGGACCGGGGGCCTTATGGCCAGTATAAACCCTTTATGCGAACACAAGATGGCGTTAGGGCCACTGTCTCTGTCGCTGCAGATATTCGCTGGCGCTGGATGGTTTCGCCGGTACTTTATAGATGAATCTGAATGCTTGCTCGATGTCTCCTCGTCGGCCGTTTTCAACCCAGTAAATCCCAATTGCGCTAGAGATGGGCTTTTCTACGCCTGATTTGACCGGGCAGGAAGGAGCTCTCGCATCCACTTGGAGAATTGTTTTGTTGTTTTACCAATAAAACCTGCTCCACAGAAGCGCGTAAAGGTGTAGATGCACAAAGAGAAGGTCGGAGAAGACAGTTCCGCCTTACCTTCAAGACGAGGAAGTGGTGCTTGAAAAAAGTCTTTTTTTAGTGGCTGGGTATGTGCGCGCGATAGCAGCGTTTACGCGACCATATAGACGTTCTGAAATGCGTTTCCGATTAGAAAGAATAACTTTAGTTGGGTTTTCATACTGATTATTGCACAGCTTATTTCGACGATATTTCAGCCACGTAGATTCAGTAGCATTTACTTGAGTGACCTACTTTAATCTGCTATATTACGCAGTAAGTAGTCTGAAAGCGTACGAAACTTTTTTTCCTTTTTAGGATCCAGGGCAAACAGACAAACCCTTCCGTTACATTCGACCTCGTCAGATGACTACACCGCAGGTACGGTCTTAACTGCATCCCACTTGGAAGGGGTAATGACCACCCCTAGAGATATTTGGTTTGATATGATCTTCTTGTCTAACGAAATGCCCCTGATTTAAAATGTGTGGAAGCGGCAGGTCTATCTCCAACAGTACACCAGTTGCTTCCTAAATACTCGCCTAGAAGCGACAGATTTAAATGAAGTCTATTGGCAGCGCGAAAAAACGAAAAAAAACAATCGTCTGCGCTTGCTGCAGATGACATGGGCTCTCAGAGGAGCTTGCATCTCATGTGAGTGAGAGAACCTAATAAAAGCGAAGAGGCGAGTTCTAGGAAGAAGTCGCGAAGGCGGAGACACGATCACTGAAACAAGATCTTCACCAGCCTGATATTTCGGATTATCTCTCCAACCCATCATTAGAAACAGAGGCGGTCGCATAAAAGATTGATATGGGGCACAAGGGGTGTAATATTTATAGGGCGTTTTGTCCAGGCAACTCCACGCCTACCCTATTTGGCAGTCCTCGTCAAATTCGCTGGGGGTCGTAGTTTATGCGATGATTGCTTGACGGTTCCTCCCCGAGTCTTTAATGGCCTTGATTTCCTCATCGTGTTTGATCCTTGGCGTGACGATTTTATTCGGTCATTCAGCTCGCTGTCACCCGGACCGTCAATCGCCCGTATCCTTAACGCGTGGGCAATAATTCTGCCCAGGTAAAATCGCAATAGATAATATGCAGGTGGAAGATCAATGCGCATGTTAATTGTCTGTGGGCCGGAGAACCAGGACTCAAGTAGCTCATTGCTCACGCGGTTACCACCTCTGGTGAGAATTTTGACCTCATCAAACTTGCAGATTTGGTCGGGTCCCGTCGAATGAACTGCGATCTTGGAGATAGTGTCCTTCTGCTGCCGCGTGCTCGGTCACTCGCGTGTGGAGTAGTTTCTTAGTTTCTCCGACGTAGTTGTTTTGTCCGCAACTAACCCAGACCCGGTAAACGACCCCAGACGTTTCCTGCCTTGGCATTAGGACATTCAGCAGCCTGACCTGGTGCCTACAGTCTGTGTGCTACTCCAACTCCGAGTGGTGTGAGGTGGCTAACGGTTTTCGAAGCGTTCTTCACGTACGAGAGCGCTCCCCAGAGTTTAGTATTGGTTGAAGTTTTGCCTTCATTGAGAGAGAATCCGAAATGTCAGGTTAATAAAGCTAATGTTCCAATGACCTTGTTTTCTTCTTCTTCTTCTTCTTCTTCTTCTTCACTGAGAGCACAGTACGGCCACACTAAAACGAGGTCATGGAGCCTGACTATTCGTCCTTCAATCTGCCGCTCCATCCAGGCACATAGTACTAACCACGAGCGTTATCTGTACGACAACAGCCTTTTACATTTTCAGTTTCATGTTCAGATGGAGGCTGGGACGGTTGCAGACGGAGTGCTGGAATCGGTCTAAGGCTGGTTTGACTTTGGAGACTGAGCAGGATTTCATAGTCGAACCTTATACTTCTAAGCATCGGCTACCAGCCCCTAAACGGGCCGGGTGGAAGATACGCTGGACCAACACTGGGGACTAATCAGGGCGTGGCAGGCGTTATTATCTGGGATGAGGTCCCATAACAAGTGCCGAACATGGGCACGCGTAGGTGCAGGCTCATGCTGATCACCCACTTTTGCCATTTATGGCCATGGTGCGATATGATTCACCTGCGTCCGACCCCGCCTCCAGTCTTCTTGACTCTGTCTTGGAGGGGAGGAGAGAGATAGAGAGCAAGAGAGAAAGAGAGAGAGCATAAGATGCATTGTAAGTCTAATATGACTTAAAACTAATTTGCACACAAGTCACTGTCCCTGCACCACCCTTCTGTGGAGCATACAGTGTACATCGTCGGACTGCGACGGACGAACTCGCGCGTGTTATCGTACTCTCCAGATACGCGAATAGGAGGTTATTTCAATTGACACTACTGTCATGTTTGTTTCTCCCAGTTGCTGCATGATCACTTTCTTCTTCGCGTTAGTGGGCGTTTGGTTGTTAGATCAGCCTTAGACAAAGAGGTGCATGTCATTTCGAATGTCTGGTGTAGTCTTCGTGGTGCTGTCACGCACATGAGGTCAGTAAATTGCACTTGGGATCTCCTGTAGTTTTCACCATGCGCTGGAGGTTGAGCTTGATAGCGTGCACACAAGCCTACATCTTTTCATATGTCACCACCAGTACGTCAGAAATTGCCCCATTGTCCTTATCGTGGGCGTCATCTCATCGTTTAGATTTGCCTCCACTGGTGTGATTTACTGCGATATTGCGACTTCCGGCAGAATTTTTCAGTTCATCATGATACCCAATATTGAAGGTCCCTGTCAGATAAAGGAAGGTAGTTTTGAAACCTATCTGCGTTTGCTGACACACTTCGTGCAGTTATCCTGCCACGAAGCCCATGTTCTTGGTTCTGTAGGGGTCAAAGCAGTGGTTGTACTCAGAGCCCTACAATCATCACACTCTTTTCTGTATAGGAAGAGAAGGAAAAGACCAGTTGGAGTTGTGCAAGCTCAATGGTGGTCAGAAGCTCCGTAGCGCGGCCAGCTCGGTGCCTACACGCGCGTCTGTCCGCTAGCGTGATGTGGGCATGTGTGAGGGAGATGTCATGTGAGTGTGATTGGCCGCTTGATCAGCTAATGACAGTTTGTGGAAGCCTGTAATTGGCTTGGTTTACCCAGGAGCTGTGTGCGTGTAGCAGCTCGATAATTGTCCTCACTGCGCAGCATGCGTGCAAAGGTGGAAGGGGCTACAGTTACACAGTGTCTCCGGGATACACATTATGTTTCTGGGCCGGCTAACAGCCCCAATTGATTGAATGGGATTCGAGCCATGAGTTCGCTCGAAGTATTGAGGGAGATATTTTTTGCAGTTTTATCTGAGTTCTCGATTCTCCTTGCGTTTTATATGTTCATGGTGCTGGAGTCCTTACAGCCCTTGTGCTAGTCTCCACTTCTTCTGAAATGGGCTTATCCATAGACTGCAGACCGATACATTCTTCGCCAGGTGTGTACAGTAAACTGTCCAACTTTCTGTCTAAATTGCTATCTACCTTTAGTGCAACCGCACTCATTCCAGCATGACATAGCCAATTATTTTGCCGTGTCAAATAGATCAAAAAGTCGACCTGTTTCCCCATAGCCACTAAAGCTGATCGAATTAACGTCTACTTTTTGAACTCTCCAGTTTCAGAAAATTTAAAAGAGACGGAAATTTCAGATTTCTCTACTTCATCGGGTTATTCTTCAGTCAGTAAGTTGATTCAGCGTCACTTTTCTGAAGTCATTATCATAATTCTAAGGTCAAGGTGTTTGTTTAAATTCCAACACCTACCAGCTTGCTGCAAGGCCTTTTTCAATATTGATGCGGCGGATCAAAATCTAGGTGTTTGTATGCGTGACAATGATTTGGTACAGTTTTGAGCACTATGACCAAAAGAGAGTGGGTTCGAAGCTCAAATGCCGTAAACCTGTGTTCGGGCAAGGCTGACTGTTAAAGGCAGAAAAGTCAGAAGTGGTCCTTCCAATTTCCGGTGTTTTTGTTCGTACTCTCCTTCTGCAGGTATTAGTAGTCGACTTACGACGGCCCGCGGGGCTTCGCATTGAGCTCCAATGTAAAACGGGACGAGAACATCAAGTTAAATGATCGGTGAACTCACCTCAAATATATATTTGGACTAAATTACACTAGGCACTGGGGTAGGAAGAAGGAGACGCGATCGATAAAACTTCGAAGTTTAGGATTCACAGTCGAATCCACCTTCAGAAACAAAATCAACTAGGAGTAATGTTCTGCACAAACGTTGCAGTATTTATAGGACGCCGTTGCTATGCCATTGCATTCCTATCAAAATTTTGTGATTCCCGCGTTCCTGAGAAATGGCTGCTCGCGATGAAATAATGGCTCGAGCTTTTGCAACTGAGTCGTTAATTTCTTCTCCCGCCAAGCACCCCTCCCCTCTTCTTCGCTTCTCCTGGAGTACTTCGTGAAACATAAACTATAGAACCGGCTGCCAAACTATGCAGCCTTTAACCACTAAAATGAAAAATGGACTTTGAAACCACTCTGGATGTACCTGAGTGTCTGTTTCCAATTCTTTCTACTTTTAATTGTGCTGGAGTGTTTTGGTTGTTCTTGTATATAAATGACGAACACAATAGGCAACCTCCGCCTCTTGTGAAGAAGCAATCCTCAGAATACTCGCAGTCAGATTTGGTTGGGGAAGAGGCTGCTGCTTACTGAAAAATGTCGGTTTTACGTTTTCGTGTGCTGAATTGTTTTGTGTGAGAGGGAAATACGCTTTATTTTGAAAGTATCATTTCAAAATTTTGCCGTAACAAGACCTCAATTCATCGTGTATAAAAATTGGTGCGCAAAGATAACAAACGATACATAGTGACAGAAAGCTGTACCTATCGGACTCATGAACAGTCGTACGTAATTGCGCATGTTTTCTCCCTTAAAAGATGGTGAAGGCGTCGTTTACAAATAAAAGAGAGATATATATACGCTTTGTTTTGAAAGTATCCTTTCAAAATTTTCAGCAAAAAGGCCTCCATTCAGTTTGGATAAAATTGGTACGCAAAAGATAGCATCTGACGAAAACACAAGATACAGAAAAATTGAAAGCTGCAACTGTCGGCAGCATAAACGGTCGTCTGTGAATGCGTCGCATAATTGCATCTGATTTTCTTCAAAACGGTGCAGGCGTCCTTTGCGAATGACCTTATCGTGGTACATAGAGAAAATTGGGCCAACCCTTGTAAGTATAAAAAATCACGTGATTAGTGGAGAAAAAATGGCAGCTCAAATTCAAAAAACCGTCTTTTTCATTATTTTAGTTGAAATAAGCAAACAGTTGCAAATGGCAGTATCTAATGAGTGAAACGGGCCAAAGCATGCACATATAAGAAAATTCACGTATGAATGGAGAAGATAAAAAATAAACGGCTCAATTTCAAAATTCCGTGAAAAGCGAGTCGAAACATATTGCAGTTGAGATAAAGGAAGAAATTTGTTTTATTTTTTGGGATATTAAAAAGCCCATTGTTCTGGAATACGTTTTATTGGAACAATATGAACGAAACGTGAGGAATAAAACGACGTCATAAATGTCGGAAACCACCTGTTCCAATGTGACTGACACTTGTGGTTTTGTCAAACTAGGAGTTCAATTGGAAAACAGTCGCTGGATCTACCACATACAATTTAGCCCCTGGATACTTTTCTAATTGAACATCAAGGTACCTCGTTTTCCTTTCGGATGAAATATTACATGTGGATGCCAAGTTTTTCGTCAAATACAGTCAAGACCGGACTGGGGCTCGTGCCTGTTCAGCTGAGCTACTTAAATGTCTTCCCCAGAAATGCTTTGGGCGAGATTAACTTACTTAGAGCCGCTTAACTTAGAAATAGGTGTCCAATTGAGTATATCAATAAGTATCGCGAAACCAGACAAGACAGTCAAATACAGATGCTCATGTCGCCGAGGCCTGCAACAAGCACTATCCCGTTTAGAACCGGGGCACAAATGAATGAACCCACGCTTACAATAGCTTCTCGATTCTAAGTACCACAGCGGCTGTTCAGGTTAATCAAATTAAACGCGTCCTACCGGTGCAAACTACGTCAGGCTGGATCTATGACCTTAGGTGTAATTTCGGCTTCAAGTACGTTGAGCACACGCAAATTCAGTTGGAAAATCAAACAATGTGGAATTTAATCAAAGAGCAACTGATGGAAACTGGTCCTATGACAGTAGCCTTTAAAGTTCTGCTTCGAGCGACGACTTGGTGTAGTGACCCTACTGTGAAACTGCCTCTCATGCATACTTGCACGTGCGCACCAGTGGCAGTCTGGTTCTCGGCCAAGTAAAAACCGGCAAGTCTTCTTCAACGTTGACTCGGGTTTACTATCGTCCAAGGCGCTGTAAATTTTCCCCAACTCACACTCAAGACGCTGCTCCAGCAGTCCCGGATGTGTTCTCGTCTGGAAACAACTTCGTCTACCTTTTCAAATGGAACAAATGGATGTGAATATGCAAAATCCTCTCAGCTGGCGTCCACCGACTTCTCTTTATTTTTTTGCGACCGGAGATGAAGGTCGTAGTGGGTGGGGTTTCCGTACTGGTTTGCGTTTCCGCGACAGCAGCACATCCTATGATATTCAGAAGTTGGAGCGCTAAGGGGGTGAAAACTCTAATTGTGCAAGCAACGAATATCACGTCATCCACCTCGCATTAAAATCAGGGAGGGAGATAACTCCATACCCCCTCCCGTGTGCCACCTGTTATAATTTTAAATTCTTTGTAGTAGAAATCATGTTTTACGAGGTTTCTTTACAACTATAACTCGCTCAGCTACACGAATCCCTCGCCCTTTAAAGCTGGCCTGCCCGCACTTTCGAGCACCATGCCCTGCAGTTTACGCACCTACCTCGTTTTATCAATCCAGGCTGTTTAACTATTATATTGCCAATTTTATAAACCGTTGGTGATCACTCGTACTTTAGGATGAGATCACGAACCGTCTGATGTCAGTTAATTGCTCATATTCTGCTAATGCACCTCGTTCAAATCTGAGAGTTGTCAGAACTGTTTTGGTTGGTTAGTCAGTGGTTTGCAAGCAGTCGTTATCTCTTAAGCCTGGCCTTCTTAGTTCGTGTCTTAATTTCAGTTATGGGTGCTTGGGAAGGAGGTAGACTCAAGTAAATTCCAAACGTTACTTGGCATTAGGACGGATCGCACGTGTTATATCCCACTGCTAAGCAGTCGGCTGTGATGACGAGACCTGGATGTGACATCAACAAAGAATTTAGTACTCTGCACTGCTATTATGATGTGCATGTGTTCGTATCCATGCAGTCAGTGAACAATTTCACAGAATTTTAACCAAAATGCTGGTGTCCTCCTGTACGAGACCGAAAGCTAAGACCACCCCACGTAATGTCTCAGTGATCGCACGCTTATCCTCCATGCGCAAAAATATCCATCACTGTTATCATTTTATCGGGGCTCAGGTCTTCTTTTTATACTCTAAGAAAGTTTAGCTTCCTGTTTCAAAATAGTTATCAATTAAGACACCTGTTAATAACGATCAATGTCCATTTAAATCGCATCAAATCTGTTCGCTTAGTAATCCACATCATTAAGTATAAAATAAAATTCATACTCTCCAAACCTTTTTTGCGCGTTGTCTGGTAGCCTCATAATGGCATAGAGGAATGTATGGTATTTGTTACACGGACATTATGTAGCTCGTAAGCTGTAATTCTTAAACTCAAATGCAACTGTAGGTGGGGTTTACATTTATTACTGAAAAATGAATGGCTGGTAAAACCAAAATATGACTTGTTTTTTAAATATATACCTGAAGTAATATGTGACGTGCAATCAATTTCGTACGAAAAATAAGAGTTTGTTTACGTTTTCTATAAAATATTTTTGAATTTATAATAGTATCGAAAATCAACAGCAAAACGCCTACTACATAAATAGTCAATTTTTATTGAGCGCGCTTTTGTTCACAAAGGGTGATATCTTGGTGTGTTTGAACTATCTTGGTATTGAATTAAGAAATAATAAATATTAATAAAGAATAATACAAGAAATCAAATAACAAATAACGTAATGAAAATAATAAAAAAGAATAAGTTGATAACTATTACAATTCAAAATACATTTCACAATGTTGGTTAACATTTCATAATATCATTTGCATCCCAAATATTACTTTGCCTTATTAGTTGCACCATAAGAATTCAAAAAAATCTCATCTTTTTCTCCATTAATGACAGGTTTCGAATCTCGAGATGAGTGCTCCAGTGTGACGCCCACGTCCAATTATCGTATTTGTAGTAACTTGGGTGAGAAAACAGTAATTTTCCAATTACTCCATCATTAACGACACACTTGAGGGGCGTTTGTTTAAGTAACACAATTCAGTGACCGCTGCCAAACAGTCCGCTACTGCAAACCTCGCATGGCACACACTCTTTCCTAGTCTTGTCGGCCCGTTTTACGGCAGTAGTCACTGCGCAGGACAGATGATACTCGAAACTTCCGAAGCTGTCAAATCTTCTTACCAGAACGAAAAGGCAGCTGTAGGAGTTCCTCGTCATTCGGTTCGATGAGAGGTTTATCGCTAGTAGACCACCACCTAGTCTCTACACGATTCTCCACAAGATATACTGACCACACCGAAGCGAAGGATATAGGGCACGAGAATTCGACCATTGTTGTTCGACGAGGTCCACCGTGTGCTGCACTGAATTTTGGTGGAGGAACGGTAACTTGCGCTGCAGCTAGTTCACACCCTCCCACTCTTCCCTCACCCACCTGTGAAGAGAGAGTCATGAAAACCAGAGGCAGGTGGGTATGCCATAAAGGCCACAGGTGGCTGGTGTGGCTTGAGCCTGTACACATAAGCGTTTCACCACGTCTCTTCCTCCTCCAAAAGTTCGGCATTTCTTATCAGATCGCAACCCAAATAATGCCCACTATGCCTTGGTCTAGCATCTACCACGCGACCCATTCAGCGGACCGGAGAAAGAGGCACACAGCGAGATATACAAGCAGTGACAACTCATATGCGATTTCAACCGACTCTTTAAGATGTGTTTTTGAGCCGAAGTGGGGTATGAAAGTATCTATTATCGTGCAGCAAAAATTTAAAATGTATTTGACTCATGCACGAATGCTGCTGCGTTCTTGTACTCCTGAGGTCCCTTGTGGTCTTCTTTCTGGGCCACAGGCCCCGAGACAGCTGGCTGCAGCCCAAGTTCGTGGGCAGCATCTCCGGTAAGGTCGCAAGGGCCAAACGTTTTGGAGCCACATAAAAAAGTGTGCACAAATAGTCTCACGAGAGGGTCAGTCCAGCGCAGATAGTTTCGTACTTGGTATTGCCGTGATCAGGCCTGCTCTAGCCGGTCTCGATGATGTCACGGACTTCAACATGCCACTCTTAATGAGCCCTTGCGCGAGATTTTTAGTTTAAACCATTCTTTTTGCCAGCGTCTGATACCGAACACCAAAGATCCAGAAAACCTGTCTTGAGGAACTGTACCGAGCCACATTTTGAGTTGACCCCCATTTCTGCGACTCTTAGTGAGTAAAGGTGCCGGATCGAGTGCGAAAAACGCCTTTGTTAGTTGGACGACGAAAAACATGTCCAAACCACCTAAGTCGTTCGTCTTGAATGTCCTAGAATCTTGCTGCGATTTTTTTTGCAGCCATTGTGGACTGGCTCATGAGAGAGGAAGTCGTCACACCTCAAGCAGTGGTGATAAGATACCTCAATCCTTCGCTCATCGTTCACGTGCACAGAAGAATTTACAGCCATAGAACGAATGGATGCACTTGACACGTGAATCGTCGTGGCCTTGATGTTGCGTCGGATTAAAAGGCACTTTACATGTTTGAGAGAACCCGGCGATCCGCATCGATTCGGGAAAGAATGTTGTTCTTACTCTCTCTCTCTCTCTCTCTCTCTCTCTCTCTCTCTCTCTCTCTCTCTCTCTCTCTCTCTCTCTCTCTCTCTCTCTCTCTCTCTCTCTCTCTCTCTCTCTCTCTCTCTCTCTCTCTCTCTCTCTCTCTCTCTCTCTCTCTCTCTCTCTCTCTCTCTCTCTCTCTCTCTCTCTCTCTCTCTCTCTCTCTCTCTCTCTCTCTCTCTCTCTCTATCTATCTCTCTATTCTTCAGCAACCTCGCCCCGAGTATTTTGAATAACTTTCTTCAAGCGGTTAGCCAGTTCTCCCAAGAGGTGCATTTTCCTCGTCAAAACTGAAGTTGAAATGACTTGTTCTTTCCAGCGTTTATGGATATGCATTTCTATTTAGCGAACTCATTCACCCATGACACCACAGACTACAGGAGGGGAAATTCGGCCTCTATACGCATACAGGAGGGGAGAAAACCTACCTTAAGTTGCATATCCCATACATACACCGGAAACTGGACAGATTGTGCTTGAAAATTAACGCGCATTGTTGGTGTTTACCCACATTATAATAGCCGAGAATCTGAGAATGCATGCATTAATTAACATATAGATTTAGACGCCATGTACATTAATCAAAAAAAAGGAAAAGAAGACAGCTGATCATAAGAGGATGTCAGTCCATAGCGTCGACCCATTTACAGGGAGAACAAAGCACTATCGATTTTGTACGCATATTTAAATGTTAACTGATTTGCGCACTTAGCGCATGTTGGCCAACGAACCGAGGAACCAGTCGAAAATTAAGAAATTGAGATTACTGAATTTCTCCAAGGACTCATTTCCTTCAATAAATAAAGTAAGTTCCAAGGCACAACGGAACCTAGGTGCTCCTTAACAAAATCGGTAAAACACACACTATCATAATTAATATTCTAAATCGCAACCGACAAAACAACTGGTGAACAAAACCAGAGATTGGTTATGACAGGCTGATGACGACTCATAAGCCAGGAATGGCCATCCCGGTCTCCCTTGTCTTTGTCCATTCCACCCTATCAAGATATATATGCAGTAAGGAAATACGACAGAAAATATGGGTAGATTAATAACGTCTGTTTCGGAGTTATTCTGCCTTCATTCAACCAATCATAACCCTAACAGCTGGGAATGGAAACAAAATCATGCGCTCGAGTACGGCGAAGACATTCCACAAAGTGGGTCTAGAAGATGGGTCATAAGCACTTCCTCGAACCGAAGTTTATCAGTGTCTCCCCACCTGTTATTTTCTCTCGCTGCAGATCGGGTATTTAATCGAATAGGAATAGGTGCACTCCGATATATTTGCTTCCCGAAGCAAACAAGCTCCGTATGGGTGGCAAAGGTCACGAAAAGGCAACCAAATATCCGGCCGAGGTCCCCCAAGTTATAATTGCAGAGAGGAGAGACGAAAAAAATACGAATAGATTAATACAATCTGTTTCGGGCTCATTCTGCCCGCAGACAACCAATCATAACCCTGACTACCAGTAGGGGCTGAAAACACAATCATATGCTCGAGTACGGTCAAGAGAGTCCACACACTGGGTCAAGCAGATGGGTCATTAGCATTTCATCGAGCCGAAATTCATCAGTTTCTCGCCCCCAGTCATTCTCTCTCGTTGCAGATCGGGTATTTTTGCGAACAGGAAAAGGCGCACTCCGATCTATTGGCTACCCGAAGCAAACAAGCTCCCTATGGGTGGCAAAGATCACGGAAAGGCAACCAATTACCTGGCCGAAGTCACCCAGGTTATAATTGCAGAGATGAGAGACGACAGAAAATATGGATAGATTGATACAGTCTGTTTCGGGCATATTCTGCCTTCATTCAGCCAATCATAACCCTGACTACCAGCTGGGACTGGAAACACAAACATGCACTCGAGTACGGCGCAGACAGTTCACACACTGGGTCTAGCAGATGGGTCATAAGCACTTCATTGAACCGAAGTTCATCAGTGCCTCACCATCTGTCATTCTCTCTCGCTGCAGATCGGGTATTTATTCGAACAAGAATAGGCACACACTGATCTATTGGCTTCCCAAAGCAAACAAGCTCCGTATGAGTGGCAAAGGTCACGAACAGGCAACCAATTACAAAGCCAAAGTCGGCCAAGTTATAATTGCAGAGAAGATAGACGACAGAAAATATGAATAGATTAATACAGTCTGTTTCAGGCTAATTCTGACTTCATTCAGCCACTCATAACCCTGACTACCAGCTGGGACTGGAAACACAATCATGCGCTCGAGTACGGCGAAGACAGTCCACAAAAAGGGTCTAGCAGATGGGTCATTAGCACTTCATAAGACCGAAGTTCATCAGGGCCTCGCCCCCTGTCATTCTCTCTCGTTGCAGATCGGGTATTTTTGCGAACAGGAAAAGGCGCACTCCGATCTATTGGCTACCCGAAGCAAACAAGCTCCCTATGGGTGGCAAAGATCACGGAAAGGCAACCAATTACCTGGCCGAAGTCACCCAGGTTATAATTGCAGAGATGAGAGACGACAGAAAATATGGATAGATTGATACAGTCTGTTTCGGGCATATTCTGCCTTCATTCAGCCAATCATAACCCTGACTACCAGCTGGGACTGGAAACACAAACACGCACTCGAGTACGGCGCAGACAGTTCACACACTGGGTCTAGCAGATGGGTCATAAGCACTTCATTGAACCGAAGTTCATCAGTGCCTCACCATCTGTCATTCTCTCTCGCTGCAGATCGGGTATTTATTCGAACAAGAATAGGCGCACACTGATCTATTGGCTTCCCAAAGCAAACAAGCTCCGTATGAGTGGCAAAGGTCACGAACAGGCAACCAATTACAAAGCCAAAGTCGGCCAAGTTATAATTGCAGAGAAGATAGACGACAGAAAATATGAATAGATTAATACAGTCTGTTTCAGGCTAATTCTGACTTCATTCAGCCACTCATAACCCTGACTACCAGCTGGGACTGGAAACACAATCATGCGCTCGAGTACGGCGAAGACAGTCCACAAAAAGGGTCTAGCAGATGGGTCATTAGCACTTCGTAAGACCGAAGTTCATCAGGGCCTCGCCCCCTGTCATTCTCTCTCGCTGCAGATCGGGTATTTAAGCGAACAGGAATAGGCGCAATCAAATCTATGGGCTTCCCGAAGCAAACAAGCCCCGTATGGGTGGCAAAAGTCACGAAAAGGCAACCAATTACCCAGCCGAAGTTGCCCAATTTTTAATTGCAGAGAGGAGAGAAGACAAAAAATATTTGTAGATTGATACAGTCTGTTTCGGGCTTATTCGCCTTCATCCAGCCAACCATAACCCTGACTACCAGCTGGCATTTGAAACACAATCATGCGCTCGAGTATGGCGCTAGACCCAGTGTGTGGACTTTCTGTGCCGTAATCTAGCGCATGTTTGTGTTACCAGTGCCAGCTGTAGTCAGGGTCATGATTGGCTGAATGAAGGCACAATAAGCCCGAAACAGACTGTATCAATCTACCCATATCTCTGTCGTGTCTCCTCTCTGCAATTATAACAGCCGACTTCGGCCTGGTAATTGGTTGCCTGTTCGTGACCTTTGCCACCCATACGAAGCTTGTTTGCTTCGGAAAGCAAATAGATCAGTGTGCATCTATTCCTTTTCGAATAAATACCCGGTCTGATCGCTTCTTGGTCCCTCCTGCATCACTTGGTCTATTGCACCTAGCGTCCGCTTGCCTTTGCCCACAGAACGTTTTGTATGTTTAGCCAAAATTTCCTCCTAGCCCAATTACGGAAATGATATACTGAAGCAAGTAGTAGCCAACAAGGAAAGATTTTAAATCTGCGTATCTGCCAGCTATGTTTATAATATCCTCGATATTTCAACGGTTACTGAATTTAGGCAATGCTGTCAGGAGCAGTCTGCAGTGTTTCTGATCGGTTCGTGAAGACGCAACCTCACTTTCGACAGTTAAAGAGTCCGGGGGTTTACGGTGTTTTCGATGGTTTAAATATCCTCTCGAGTTTATGGAACTTTGTTTCACTTCCAACTAAATTTTCCATGAAGCTGCTTCTCCCTCGGCATAGTTTAACGACGGTCAGTTGATGGTGGAGGATGAAATTTTATCTGCATATTACCGAAATGCAGCGCAATAAACGTCTACTCTATTATGATTGGCTTATGTTAACACAGTCACTTTGAAAACATGCCCTTATGCAATTGCGCCTTTCCCAACGAGCGCTCATGCAAGAATGAACATCCTTAGATCCCTTGTTGGAAATCAAGTATACTTCCAATTGAGTTAAATGTAATGTCGTATTTACTCAACATACGGAATTCATAGACCTAACTATGCATCTTCATTTTGCCGTTTCAGTGCCAATATGCCTTCGGAACTCTAGCCGACGCAGTATCCCATATCCGACTTTTGGTTCGTCCAAAATACTGATTATCGACTGGAATTGTTTTGATATAATTAGGAATTTTCGGTCAAACTTTACACCTATCACAATAACTGAAATTATATACTGAAGCAAGTGGTAACGAACTAGGAGGGATTTTAAACCAGCGCGAGTCTTACAGTAACAATAAGACCTATGTGGTTCTGCCCCCGATACGTCAAAAATAACTGAAGCAATCGTATGAATATCGGTAATCAAAGCAAATATACCAAGAGTTGTGAAAGAGATGAAAGCGACGTAGAATATACTACTTTAAAACAGTTAGAAAGACGTGAAAGACATCTTATGTATCGGATCAGAAAATTTTCAGACCATCAGAAAACGTCACTAAAGTGTTCTATCGGCTGAAATGAATACACACCTCAGACCAATGCTGTACAGAGTCTCTAGCAGTTTTTTCCTAACCTCTTCTAAATTCTAAAAAACCTTGTCACGTGTGGTTATTTTTGCATTCACTGGATCAAGAAAACGTCGCAGGAACAAGGTCGGGTGTCGTGCCATTTTTCACCAAAAACTGGTTGATTTTGAACGCTGTGTGAGCATGTGCGTTTTCCTGAGGAAGCAGTCCGTACCCTGATCGCCACAATATAGGTCGTGTTTTCTCACTGTCTCATGCAATCGCTTTAGCACTTGCAACTAGTTAATGTGCTTTCGTTATAGTGCCATGGCGAACAAGTTCAATGTGCATGACTTTGTTGATGTTGATAAAAAAAATCCTCACGGATGGCTTCCTCTTAAAAATTTGTAATCGCAAAATTGCCAAGAGGAGGTTTAATAAAACAATCCCTCAGTTTGCTGCTGATTTTTTTTCATTAACGCAAGCAGGCCGTCTGAGCCGAAAGGGTTTCGAGTAACCAAACCTGGTGGGAGAATACAGCAGTGCCACTTAACTTGCCTAGAGAAACATATTCTCGCATTTTGGCGGATGGCTTGAGGATATTTAAATACATTAAGTTCAGCAGGCGTAGTTTATGCAAGTTGATTAAGCGCTTAACATGTGCAATGTCTGTGGAAACGGCTCGAAAGTAACATAATGTTTATTTGAAGATGACGAATTTCCGTGAAAGCAAAAAAATTAAATAGAAAATGCAGCATGTTACTTGACTTTGAAGGTTTAAGCCAAGGAGGATAAATAAAGAAACTAGAATTCTCAACTAAGCAGACCTTTTGAAGGATTGTGGATTAACTGGCAGGTACTATTATCCCAAAGATATTTCAGTCATGAACGGACGCCTGCTTGTGAAAGAGCCTATTTCTAACCACCTGCAAAACTACACTCCGCAGAAAATGCGTACCTAAGTAGAATGAATCGTTTTCATTAATTTTGGATGCATTTTTACATGTACAAGCACATTCTTTCTTGTTGTCATTTGTTAGCAAATTAAACCTTCTTTTAACTTTATACTTAATGGCCGTGTTAACTTGCATTTGTAAAAAAATATTTTACCTCCTGATTAAATTTGAACCCAGCGTAACTTTATGCAGGCATTCAGAGTTTGCTAACTACATTTCAAATGCAGTCTTTAAGGAAAATCACATATTTCTGTATGCTGTTAGGAAGACGTCATATATTGCTCACACCATTGCGCAGTGGATGTGAATGCTGTGGTACATTTTACAAGTAACATCGATACATGGACAGATACCATGTTCTAAGAATAAGGATATGAGGATTTTGAAACTATCATAGTCAATCATAGTCTTCAAAACGTTATAAGAAAGCATTTTAAAAATCGAAATAAAAACTTTCATCCCGCAAAATGCATTTGAATTTATAAAAGCAGTATAAATAAATAGGAAAAATGCAAGCTATATAGGTAGTCATTTTTTATGGCATAGTTTTTGATGGGTGCTAGAAGGATGCTCGTTTCAAAGCCGGCACCTGGCAGTGATCGAAATATTTTGTGGTCATGTTACATGATAATCGGTTACCTTTTCGAAATGAAATCCCATTTTCGTAATTTAGGTTAGTATTTCATGCAAAAGAAAATTTTCTGTTTTTTCGTGTATTTATTTGGTGAACATTAACGTCTTCGCAGCATTGTATACCCGTACAAATTGTGTTTTTTGGTAAAGAAATTTAGAATTGTATCATTTCAGAAACCGAAAAATATACACTCAAATTGTATCGTGTCTTGCATTTATTAATACCCCTATGCAGTATACAACAAACCACGCGTACATTTTCAAATTATGTGAACGTTTTATCGTATCGTTAGATGAACAGCAGTAACCTTATAGTTTGGAAAATCTCAATTGGATGTCAAGAGGCCAATTGGGGTAAAATTATTGGTCAATTGAAAAAGTTCTTGAACACGGAAAGCGGAAATTCCGTCGTTTATAAAATTTGAAAAACACGAACTTCTATCAAATGTGTATATGAAGGCATACCTTTATCTCGTTTTCTATAAAATATATTTGAATTTTTAACGACAAAGAAGATCAATAGCAAAAACTTGCACTTAGTAAATAGTTACTTTTTATCCTTTAACTTCGTTACATACGGCTAAAAATCAACTCGTTTTAAAACAGAAATTCTATGGTAACTTAAAAATTATAGTCTTGTGCGGCATTCTGATCATTATTTCAACCGGCCTAAATACCATTTTTTTGAATTAAAACACAATTCAGAATGTCAGCTAACATTTCGTGAGATGGTGTTTCCTGCGATAAAATTGACTTCATTTGCCACAAAGTAAGCAGCTACCGGACAAAATTATAAGAGGGCCCGTGCCCTATAAATGATTCCGATGATGCTACAATGAAAGAGGTCATTTACACCTAGACGTCACACACAAGTAGAAGATTAATCATATCGTGTGAAATCGCTGAACAAAACATTCACTGTCAATGGCGTCATGTTGCTAACCTTTCATTAAGTTACGTAAATAAGCAAGTTGTTTTTGTTTTTGAGTTCTTAGGAAAACTTTTCATTTATGTCGGAAAAACTGCTAAAATGCGCAATAATTAGAGTAGATAGTTTTTGCTAACTTTGTTGATATTAAAAGTGCAAATTATTTAGTATTTTTCCGAAATAATAGCCATACTTCGTCAAAAGACAATTGGCTTCACGTTACCTTCTTTCTTGTTCAGTCCCCATGACGTTCCGTCGTCCCGAAGTTATGCGAATACAACATGTAAAAGCAGGTGCGTTTGAAGATTTTGGCAGTAAATTTTACGAATGACTAAAGAAAAATTGATCTGGAAGGTGTTGCATAGCATACAGATGAAACGTTTGAAAATAAAAGTAACACAAATAAGGAATCTGAAACAAAAAATGATTTGAGGCACACTGTTTTAACCAAAAATGATATTCTGTTTACAGGTTATCGTCCATGCTCACGTTCCCCCTGTCGAACTAAAACCTACTTTAAGCAAGGTAAATTCTTCTGCCTATTTTTAAAAATAAACGACCAGTATATCATCCAAACGAAGGTACTCCGAAGGGAATTTTCATAAATATCAATCTGCTGTTAACCTTTATCAAAAACTAAAGATTTTCCAGGTCAAAGGAGGATACAATCTTGTATAAGCCGATATTTTAACTATAGTGTACAGCAGTCCACTTGTTCACGATGCGTTCTTAGGAAGCAAAGATGTTTGTACACCGCTGCTTTCTTGCACATTTACCTGAACGATTCGATCTAGGGTTGCGGTAATATTGAGATTTTCCAGGTCAAAGGAGGATACAAACTTGTATAAGCCAATATTTTAACTATAGTGTATAGCAGTCCATTTGTCTATGATGTGCCCTTAGAAAGCAAATAAATTTTGCATGCCGCTGCATTTTCTGCACAGTTTACTGAACGATTCGATCTTGGGTTGCAATCATATTGAGATTATCTGTGTCAGAATTAATAAACACAGTAAGATAATTTTATACCCACTCACCTTATGTTGCCCCTAGATATGTTGCCGTCCTGCAATGGTTCTCGAAGCCGAACAAAAATCTGCAAAAAAACTAGTAAGTGCATTTTGTTTAATCCACCTTGGCCGCCAAAGCAACTTATTTTGGCCATTATAATAAATGAGCTGAAACATAATTTGTCACTAGTACTATAAGAAGTCGATAATCTGGCAGCTAACCATTGTCAGCAAAGACAAGGGAGACCGGAAAATGTCATTTCTGGCTCAATAGATGTCATCAGTCAGTCACACCTGACCTCAGGTGGAGCACCATCCGAGCACCGAACCCGCGACCCATTTGTCAGAATTTCAACGCTCTACTCATTGAGCAACGGGCTCTTTGTCTTGCCGGTTAAGGTCAAGAATATTGGCTGCATTCGTTGATGAATGCTCACCGATCGCTAACGGAACTCACTCGTTCCGCTCTGCCTTGAGGCTCACACTCGAGCCCCGCCAGCAACCGTACAGCTAGGAAGTAGAAGAGGTATATGCATATTACCATCAAAGATAAGGAGACTGAACTGGCCATTTCTGACTTATTCACCGTCATCAGCCAGTCATACCCAACCCCAGGTGGTTCACCAGCCGGAGATCGAACTGGCTATGTGGCTGCTGGCGGAGCTCAAGACTGAGCCCCAAGGCAGAATGAGACGAGTGCTTCCCCTTAGTTATCAGTAAGCTTCCATCAACGCAAGTAAATGAACACTGTAATTATATAATTTTCTTAATGATTACCCTGATCACATACTACTCAATTTACATTTGGGCTGCCATGCATATCAGATTTTCCCCCATGCCTGACTTTTTAGGACGTGTCATGACATATTTGAGTCATTCCTGTGCTTCACCGCTGACAAAACTGTGAAATTGACACGATAAAAACCACTAGATCTCCGCATTTTCTGCTTGTATTTAAATTGACTCTTCTAATTCTAGTTGGCATGCACAAAATCGAAAGTGAACTCCCAAATGTACGAATATAAAATTTAATTTTTGTAAGGTTAACTCGGTTGGTAAGGGAAAACTAAGACCAGCCGGCAGTATAATTCAGGAAGGGAAGAAAGACGCCCCTAAAAACAGGATCTTGCTAGTATTAGGGTTATAGCAATGTTTCGTTGAGAGACGAAGCTCACGAAGTCTGCCAGGCAGTAGGTTCAGTTTCATGGGACAGCGTCAATCGGTGAGCTGCTTTCGGGAGTTGCAAACACAGAAGGTGTGCTAATTCCTGGAAAAGATTACTTAAGTGTGGCTTAAACGTTAATTACCCTGCGTTTTAATTTGAAGCTATTTCAGCCACGTGTGAATGCGGGCTTTTGGAAATGGGCTTCCATCTGGTCACCTGCAAATCAACACTTTAAAAATGACTGCCCACGTTTTATGTGTTTATTGTTTTTTTTTCAATGCCCTTATAAATTCAAATATATTTATAGAAAAAAATACACTAATTCGGTAGAAAATTACGTCCTCCTCAAGTTGTATATTTGAAGATATGCTATCCTTATCATTTAAAAAACTTTCCACATTTTCCGAGAAATTTCGTACCCCATCTACCTGTATGCATTTTATTCGGGGTTAAACAATTGGATGCTGTGAACATTTCACCTAAGGGAAATCAAAAATTACTATATGCTATACAGAAAATGCCATACAGTGCTCATAAAACTTTGCAATGTATTTAATTTGGTTGTATATTTTATGAGCATCATAAACGAATTGACAAATACAATGCGTTATAAATGGAAATTTAATAATCTTAATATATCTCATAAGTAGGCACATTATAAAACCGAAAGCTACCCTTATTTAACGCATAAACTATGAAGTAGACGTTAATTTCTATCGTCTGAGTACGCGAATGTTTTTTTTGTGTTTTTTCTATAAAATACATTTCAAAATTTTACTGCACTGAAAATCAATGGAATAAATGCATGCTAGTTGGTAGTTGTTTTCACAGGGTATAGATTTTGCAGGCTGCCAAAAAGAAAATCATTCAAAAGCCGTTATTCAGACATGAAGGAAAAAATTAAGGATTATGCTGCAGGATAAGTAATTCACAGCTCTGCCGAAGTAATCTTTGTTAATCCCCAAACCCATTTCAGAAATTCAAGTCCTTTTTCATGAGATAGCAAATCGTGATTTAGTGGTTTAGTCGACCACGTGTGGGTTCGTGCTCAGCATATGCGTCAGTAAATTCCATACACACTGACGACCACATGACAACTGAGACGCTAGTGCTAATAGCGTTGCCTGTACGTACGTGAAGACACACTTATGAAGTCGGGAAAATGGCGGCTTGCCTATAACCACTTTGACCGAAAAGAAGACCCTGGCATCTATACCGACGTGTATAGCTGACCTGCAGATTTTGATATTCAAGGGGCCCGTTTACTTTCACCTCCGTCAGTTAAACGTTTTGGAGAATATTACTATATAAAACCCTCCCAGAACTTTGACGCAGGACAACCACTAATAGGGAATGATGATTTAATGAGTAGGGTAACATAAGCTAGCGGATTCGCTTATTATCTCTCAGTAAGTCTGTCGGGATATGCCTCAAAATCGAAATCCTCGGATAGCTATAAATGAACAAAAATAACCGGTAAGTTTCCCAAGATGAAAGAAAGGCTGATCCTTCTAACTTACCTAGCATTTGTTGAAAACCTACAGTAAGTCACTGATCTCATTAAATGTCAACGAAAATTCGGAAAGGTATGTACAGGAAGGAAGGATTACTTAGGTTGTGTTCGTTCTATTGCTTATCTTGTGGCATAATCCAACAATATTTCAAATAAACCAGGAGGCCGAATTAGGAATTCAGGTCTTCTGATTTGCTTAAAAAAATTACATTCGGTGAAAAAATAATAAATTAAAAAGTATGCAATTGGCCTAGTGATTTTCGCTTCGCTTATAAATTCACATTTATTTTATGCAAAACATCCCCAAGCATATCATTTCTTGTATTCAGATGATAAAAGATCACTTTGTTTTTAAATTTAATATAAAAAGAATCGTTATATTTCGATTTTTAAAAAATTGCTAATAATGATATTTTGTAAGACCCCACAAAGGCCATTCAGATATCTTCTCACTCGCTGTGTTTATTAATGATTCTCGTGAAGTATAAAACATAGTGCGCATCCATTGCAGATTTTTATAAACAAAATACGGTATCTTCTGAACAGCACAGAGGAATGTATGATTTTTCATGCATTAAAAGCCTACATTTTGTAGAAAGAAAAATGTTAAACGCGTATACAACGGCAGATCGGATATAAATTATTCGGGAATAAGAGAAGGTTTCAAAAAATTACTGTACGATTTCCTTCACTAAAAAGTTATTCGCCACCAAATACATACAAAAAAGAACATATTTACTTACGTTTTATATAAATAATATTTCAGTATTTAAGGGCATTGAAAACGATAGAAAAATGTATACTACTTAAGAAATCATGTTTTGTGGTGTTTGCAGGCACCTAAAACGACGTGCATTTAAAAGCCGGAATCCTGTGTGTTTAGCATAAATTGCGATTATTTTACAGGACACCTCATATTACAACCCCCTTACTCAAACAGCCCTAATCGAAAATGCAGTTCAAAATTTGTATGTCTATAATATATCACGCAATACTGAGCTCTACCCTAAAGCTTCTATTGTCTCACTGTATTGTTCTTCGTGGAAATCCTGTTTTGGCAATGCCATATGACCCGCACGAATAACCTAATTGTTATGTCTGTGTATATACCAAATAAAGGTGGACCTGCGAGCTCAAATGGTAGAGTGGGAAGCCGCGTAGATCAAAAGTATATTCGTGAGTGAAAAATGAGCAGACTACATATTATAGAAGTTTGTACACCATTCCAACAACTGTGCAGATCTCCTTAACAATAACTCCTAAACACAACTAGGTGAAATAAGAAGGTACTTTTTAGCGCGAAAGTGCTGGGTGTGCAAATATTCCTGTCTCAACACTCCTTTCCCAGAAAGTAAAACAACAAGTCAACAAACCAATTAATTCTGTAACGATTCAATGCCTGACCGACATCAGACAATATGAAAATGGACAAAGACCAAGCCCGATGCAGTCATTTTTTTTTCTTAACCAAATCTCTATTCAGGTTCAACGACCAGGCGCGCATATGGTTGCAGTGCCTGCGGAGGGCGACCATGTCCGTGCAGCGGAGGTTGTCGGCAATATGCACAAGGTAGGCATTGTCACATTATGGTTGAGTATTCAGAGTGATTTGAACGCTTGTATAGATGGCATAAACTCGCCTACTTACTTGTCTAGTATGAGTGTGCGACCGTCGTAGTCTGACGATATCCACCGTATGCTCCACAGCAGGGTGGCGTCCACAGTGCTTAAAATGCTAGTCTGTAATGTAGGTTTGAAATCAGCCCGTGTTTCGCTACACGTGTGCCACTTCGTCCTTGAGTATGAATTGCTTATAAAATCCTCGGACAGAATAGGAGACTTGGTTAGGATTAAGGTGTGGTGAGGCTTAGGATAAGAGTTACAGCTAATGTTTGGATTGAAGTTAGCGTTGGAATAAGGACACGGAAATATTTGCCTTTCCTGGAATTTAGCGTAAATTCACCTGTATTAAGTGGAGACGGTAGAGGCTTTGCTAGTCTTGTGTCCTGGCAGGAGCACATATTTCCCATTCCGATCCGTTCCAAGTGAACTCGGAAGAGAACTGGCGTCCAAAGGTCTGACGCGACGCTCCACCGTCTGCTGACGTTGACATTATAACCAAGGCCCTACCAAGAGGGACCAGCCGTTGTGCATCAGTTTCACTGTACGCGTGGTGAGGAACGACACGCCAGAGAAATTGTCTAACAGAGGCGGTTGGCGGCTGGCCTTTCGAACAGGACGCAGCAACCCATCCCGTGCAGCTGAGGTGTACATCTAAATCTGATGCCGTTTCACTTGTACCTCGTGATGTGTGTCACAGGAGTTGCCCCCTAAACGGGCCACGTGGTAGATGCGCTGGACCAACGCACGGGTCAAATCAGGTTATATCAGTCGTTATTATTATTTGGGATGAATTCCTAGAACAAATTTCGAACATAGGGGGGTGAGCGTGCTCAACTTTGGCACGCGTAGCTGCGGGCTCATGCCACGCCCCACTCTTCCACTCTTTGGGAGATGATTAATCTGCGCCTAAACGCCTCCGATCTTCTTGACTATGGCTTGACACCGAGTACAGGTGGCTGAGGGAAAACAGAGTGTGGTAGATGCTGTGTATGTATACTATAACTTAAAACTAATTCACGCGCAAATCACCATCCATGCACTAACCTTCTGCAGAGAATACGGTGGACATCGTCGAATTAAGAATGTCTGACTAACGTGTAAGAGGAGAGGGATAATTTTGGAAGAATGCACGTAAAACGAGTACTCAGCTAACCGCTACCTAAACTTACTTGCACCTTGCTTAGCTTTGTGAAAATAGTTATTCAAAGGAAGACAAGATGCAGAACTGTCGGGAGTGTTTTAGACAGCAAACAGATATATTCGGACACAGAATACCACAAATCGGTGGTCTGTTTCGAAATCAAACTCGGGCTTGGTGATATGTGCAGCAGGTTATATGGCCATATGTCACAACTCAGGAAGTGTAGAAAGAACCTCTCAGATTCCTGAAAAGGGTAGCGTACATCTCGAGTCTACATGTCAACGCCCGTTAAGTTGGCCTTTATACGTCATCAGATGACCTAAAGAAGACCCAACGCCGCCTGGGCATAAAACCGTAGAACTTGAATTCCATCCGTACATCCAGGCAGTTAACCATAATACTGAGCTGAACTTCAATGAGCCTTTTTAATGCGCTATTTTCTGATAGCTTTTTGAACATATATGTACTCATTAAGCACCCGCTATAGTTTTGGTCTGTATCTTTGTGTAGACTGCAGTTGGTGTGAAAACGCAAATGAAACCTCAGGCAAGTACTTTATAAATCTACTACGGTTGAATAATTTTACAGGGCAACACCAAAGGTTATGAGATGATAACACTGAGACCTCCTTTTTGCCGAAACTATACCTTTGGACGCAACGTTTTTCGTACTAAAATTTTCTTGTAACCATGGGCAAATATTTCACCATCCATTGTTTTCGACTGTGAACAGTTGCACGAGGAGAGCTAAGATCCCCAATTTTTAAGAGCATATTGAAGCCTGCCTCTGCACTTCTAGGCTTAATCCAGAAGCTGAAAAAATCTTGTGCGTAGCGGACAATAAGCCACACAGATTATGTAACGACGTCCTACGTGGTCAGTAACAAGAAAAGGAATCAAGATGCATATACTGACCGTGGGGTAGGAATTACTCCTACTCCCTCCCCAGACACGACTCGGTCATAGGGACGCCTCCCTGCGTAATTCAGATGGCACTTCGCTTAATTTTTAGCATGGGTACATGTTCCCTTTTTCCGAACCCTTACACTAGACATAACCCAAACCTTGACCCTAATATTAACTCCTTAGTATCCTCAACCCTAACCTCATTTTCCCTAAAATTCAGCGCAAAACCACCTGTACTACGGCGGGCTCTGTCAGCACATTGGGCGGTGGCCATTGAAATGTCCCTTACTGATCGTAGTTCAAATAAACTGTGACACAAATAACTGTTTGCCATACCGTATTTCAACTGAACCCCTGACAATTGGAATAAATTTGAAATATAACGAAAAAAGGCCCTTTTACTTGCATGCCACTATACGGACTTCATTTCGTAACAGAATGTATCATTTATAAAAGCTACTGCTGTGTTTGGAAGTTCAGCAGTGTGCAAAAGCTGTCACCTAATTAGCTGGTGGCTGAGCTGGAGAGTGGATCCTATTGCAAATCAGGATACGTCCACCTAGTGTATCTCATTGCTGCAACTTGAGCCGCAATATATCAAGCGAATTCAATAGAAACTTCGAAGAACCCCCTACCATCAACAAATCGACTTTTCTATTATTTAACAGGAACCATTTTGAACGTCTTCAGTCTCAAGGATAGTCAGTGCAGAACTCTGGAAGGGTAGAGATATCACAATGATTTACGAAAACTCAGAGAGGATACTTCATGTTCTAGAATATTCAGCACATATGAGCAAAAGGAGCTGGAGCTGCGAGATGGAAACCCGTCCTATTGAATAATTGATTTCGAAACTGGGGCAGACTATGATGACCAAAGCGAATAAGTCTGCCAACCTTGAGGTGGAAGCAGAGACAGGGAGCCCGGAGTGTGTTGCCTCCCTGAATTGATACTCTGAAGGATCAGCCCAATCAGCTGCTCCTCGGCCTCAAGGGTGCGTCCACGTGTTGAGAAATAAGGAAAATAGGCAGGAGGCAGGTGACTGCCCTCAGTTTATCGTTCAACTTTGTTTCGGATCTTGAGCGATTCACGGTACTCCTACCGACCTCTATTATGCTTACTACTTGAACTATGGTCCTAGGATTGTGCCTCAAAATGTATGATATATATATATATATATATATATATATATATATATATATTAGTGGCTATAAATGAGAAACCCCGATTTTACACTGTCCGCATCTACCATGACTTTACTACTGCCCATTGCTACCTGTGGGATCAGTTTAAGGTTCTGTATGCATGAACAATAAAGAGCAACATTATATGACGCGTCCAAATTTCTAGCCTTGATCCACAGACCTGTAGTTGACTTACTCCGGGCACCCATGGAAGACCTGCGGCCAATCACAGCTATCCAAACGGACAATAAAGTTCAGTGCCAACTCAGACATGTCCTCGATCAAGGCGATGTGACGAGTTCCGCACTTCCTCTCACTCGAGCTACTAGCTCCCATAGCGCCAGAAGCTTGCTCCCCTCCGGCTGCCAACCACTTCCAACCTTTTCTTTAATCCTTCTTCAAAGACTACCGTCATCCAACCCATTTTTTCGGGCCATGTCTGTCTATAACTTAAGCTACTGCGACTGACCCGTTGTTCTGTCGGCTGCTGTCGGTTAATATTAACTATCGCAGTATGAACGCTCAATGATCATAGTACGGACATGGACTTCCCATTTACCTTAGTATCAACCTAGAATCGTCGCAGACAGTCACAGTCAATAAAACAATACTCGCGTGGCTCATTAGAGGAGCTTTTGACCTCTAAATGTTTAACGAAGAGAGGATTTAGAATGAGTGGCTTACAATGGCTTATAAGCCAGAAATTACCCGTCTAGACTCTCCGCCTATGTCTTTTTTTCCTTCCGCCTCATCGCTGGTGGTTTAATGATTACCTTCTAGGACTCTTGAATGAGCATGCTGATAGAAGAAGATTTTGGCAGATTTGAATAATTTATTTGACCTGCTTGTGAAAAAACTTAAGGCCTCGGTGAGTTTCGAAGCCATGTCAGCAAGGGTAAGGCTTTAGTACAGCCAGCGCTCTAGACAACTGAGCTATGAGGCCCCCACCGGGAGCCGTGAGTTTTATTACACTTGGGATAAGTTACCCACCCAGTCAACTACCACGTATGGAATCCACCACTTCGGATACAGTAAGCTGACTGCCCAAGCAAGATTTCGAAGCAATCAATCTAGAATCCACCAGATAACTACCAGACACAAGTAATTAATAGATGTAAATGGGACTGGCATTTACGGGAACCTGATCGGTGAAAGCTCGCGTCTTGAATGTTCGGATCATAAATAAAATCCACGAGCTCCACTCGGATTTCCAGATCCTCGTTTTGCGTTACCGACAAATTCTTATTGAAGTTGGGAACCTGCATTTCCACCTTCTGCGGATCTGAGAGGCTCGTCAACGTCGCTTTCGGACATCGTAAACTCATGCTGGAGAAGATACAGGAGAAGAGAGAATTCCAGTATCAGAAGTCCGGATATCAGCCCAACTAAGGCAGTTCCCCATTCAAAACCAAAGAACACGACAAAGACCCTTGACCACGACAGCAATCAGCTGCTGGAGAATAAACTAACCTGGCTGCGGTTGATATTCCATTAATACATGCCAGTGAAAAGAAATTCGAAAATTTACGCAACAAAGATATATGTGGCAGCTTTGCTGCGCCTCGATACCTGTGAAATTGCATCAGCAAATGCATACATCAAAAGCAAATGACTTCTGAAAATGATATAGAAGTAAAAATGGAAGTTAATCACGTAGAGACGAATGTTTTTCGCTCGTCTATCTCATTTGATTAACGTGAAAGAGGACAGGGATAGCGTTTAAAAGGCGTCAGACGTTGATATTACACACTTACACAGACAAAGGCCAGTCATCTACTCATTCAAACGAAAAACTGGTTTTCATCTGCGAGCCTAGTAGTATTAAACTACCAGATTATTTACGATGCTTTACCGCTTAACGCATAGCGTGCACATTGCCAACGATAGGAGATAAAAGCGAGGTGAAAAGGCGTGCGCTCAAAAGCTATCGTACGCTGACTTTTGAACGCTCATCACATTATCTTCAAAAACGCGCAAGTAGACCGACGAGCAGAGAGCGAAATGGTTGGTCGAATAAGCTAAATGTTTGCCCCTTCTAACCACACAATTAACCGCCGATCAGCCGGCACGTGCAGGAAATATTTTTGCAATGCCCTTCGATAAGTTTTATGCTCGCAAAAGATGGTAATGAAATGGGAAGCAAATGATTGCAATGTGTTTGAAATTATTTCGTTAAAGAAACTTGCCTACGGCTAATAAATCTTCTAGTGCAACAATCGATTAAATAAACAGATTGATGGATAACGGCTTGCTGATTTAACCTAATTTCAAGCTATCCTTCCCGCATTTGCCTACCTTCCTATTTTCTTATGGGAATTTTTTACTTTATTTTTTTGATAAAATTCAAAATTAGTTTTTTCTGCTCAAAGCGAATTTTAATTTTTTTGGGAAAAATTCCAATTAACCAACAATTTACCTTCATTAATCCGTATTAATTAAGCTCTTTCACGTGATATTTTTCTATATGACTACACATTTGATTTTGGAGGAAGTTTTTAGAAATTTTTTAAGATAAAACAAAGCATTTTCTTTAAATTCGTTGTAGAATGCGAGGAAAGCAATTGCACAGAGGAGGTTGTATGGAGCAGGAAGGGTGAGAAAGGAAATTCCTTTGAAAATGCTTTTTGGCGGCAAACGATTAAATAGTTAACGAACCCCTGGTCTGCGAATTTTATTTTACTTTTGTATACTCCTCGAATATTCATACGCATACGAGGAGCATTACAATGCTTTTCTTATTTATAGGTTTTTGATCTTACTGATAGACTAAATTTCACCATGAATCGAAAACTATTGCTTCTAAACGACTATGAGTAGGGTGTTTTATGACAAGACGAGATGTGCAAATATAAGGTTTGGTTTTGAAAATCTTATATTTGAACAGGTGAGACACAATTCTTTCAGGAAGTACAGGATATGAGTAAATTTGAGTGAGGGTGAATTCTTCGTTTGATCCTAAATGCACCTGGAATGCGGCCTTGTCTTCGACCTTGGATCTCTCATCCAGAGCTACCGCGATTGGTCACTTAGCGACAAAAATTCAAGCATTGAAAACTTTTACGAACTCACACTTGGCAGACCGATTTCTGCATTATCCACAATCTATGATCAGCCATATGCAAAGATGATACCGCGACGACAAGGTGTGAATTTGAACTAGTAGAGTAGGTTAAATTGATGAATTTTACCAGCACGTAATTTCGAAAGTTTTGCACGTGAACTGGTTATACATTAAACTGTGATTCAATTATCATGATCTTTAGCTTAATGTCCATGTGATACCTCCTTCATATATTGGCCGATAGATGATGCACATAAAAGGCCCGCTTTTACTTACTTCCGAATTCAGACTTAGTAAACTCTAGTATTTTGTCTCATTTTCTAAACCAAATATAGTTAATTTTCCTTAATTGAAGCCAGGTTTCATTTTGAATTTTAGTCTGCGCGAAACCCGACTCAGAGGATGGTTATTCTAACCTTTCTGGTATGATTGAATCATATTACAGCTAATATTAAACCTAATCACGCAAAATTTATATATTTGGAAGGAACATCCCTACGTTACTAGACAGCCAACACCACTGAGGTCTCTCAGAGCTAAGACCGAAGGGGTGTATACGGGTGCTGCAACAGACAATAAGGGGCATATGCTATAATGCATAAACTGGAAATTAAATGGCATAAACTGGAAATTAACTGGCATAAACTGGCCTGTAAACTGGCAATAAATAAATAAAATAAAGAGCGTCTTTTCAACTTTAATCTGTTAGCATATTCAGAATGGTAGACAACATGCGAGGCCCAGGTTATTGAATGGAAGAAGACGGAAAGACGATCTCTGGGATCAGTAATTTTTTAATCGTTTATTTGGAACTCTCAGGTAATACCTTCGTCAAGGCACCAAGGAACTGTACAATTCAGTGCATATTTAGCTCGCATTCAGCTTAGCAAGTGTTTATTTGCGCCTGATCGATAAGTGGTTGGCAGATCGATATACCTATTGATAGAATCCACGGTCGAGGGCCGCGCTACCTGCAGTAGGCACGAAATTCGGTAATTTGACTGACCCAAGATTCGCAGGCACCCGGAATCAAAGCTCCACCCCGGCGAGAACGTGTGGTTGGCAACTAAGGGAAGTTGAATAGAGAGTCAGACAACCAGCTCGTGTTCATACAACCTCCTGTGGAATTGTTGGCCGTTTTCAGCAACGTAGTTGGCTCGATCGCAGTGGCGTTCTATCTGGTAAATAAACCCCGAATTCTGATTGATGGGAGGTAAGTAAATAGAGCGTATAAGTTGCCGGCAGACTGTAGCCTCTGGCCTGTAAGCGATACCAATAGTAAATCAGTTCGCAATCTAGCAAATTCCTTAAAACGCCAGAAATTTAAGGCACTGCGTACGAGCATTTGGTTTTAGTTGCTCGCTTGTTCTTCTTCTCCCGGATTTCAGCTGTAAATTTGAAAAAAACTGCCACTTTCCGCAAAAACTAAACCTTGGTCTTGTCTTGACCAAGAGATTTTGAATAGTCGAAGGAATAACTGACAGATTCCGGACATCGTCTTTCCGTTTCCTTTTATTCTTTTTATATGTATTACGGTCAGTCACATCAAGGAAATTGACACATGCTGACCAACACTGTGCTTAAGAAAGAAAAGCACGAAGAAATGTCTGCGTATGTTGCACACAAAACGAATAATTAGCTCTTGAGAACAGCAAACTCACCTGTGTATGCCGCTTCAATGGACCATTGTCCTCTGCAGTACGGCTCTACTCTTAAATTTATAGGTTTTGATGTGTAGCTGTGAGGTGACTTCGGGATTCAGTTACGTGAGTTACCGAAATGTTATCCACCTTATAAATATGCGATGAAAGGGTTGACATAATGGCATGACACAATTTTTACGGGAAACAACCGGTACGGATATAATGTTACTAATTTACAACATCTTAAACGAACTGAGAGATTTCTGGCGTCCTATGCCGGGCCATTCGTGCTGTAAGGCAGTTGCTTGCTCGACGAATCAAAGCATTTGTCCGTGTAGGAGCACGAAGTCCACCGGATTTCGGCCATGTCATTTCGTTCTTACACAAAATTCTCGAAAATACAGTCATAAGTGAGCTGTGCTTGACTGACGCGAAATTGTTCTGTAGTCGAAGTGGGACGTGTCATAGCGAAGGAAGGACCAGAAGAGAGTTGTGTTCTTCGGTTCGAAAGGAAACTGCTGACTCTCTAGCTCTGTTCTATATACACACATGACAGTTCGACCGTCATAGTCCGACGATGCCCACCGTATGCTTGACAGTAGGTCAGTGCAGGGACGGTAACTTACGCTGCATTTTATAAATAGCAAACTTGCGCTGCATCTACTTTACTCTCTGTTCAACTCCACCACCTGGGCCCAATGTGAAAACAGAGTCATGAAGGATGGAGGTGGGAGAGAGCGCAGACCCACGTATTGTTGTCCAACACAAAACAAGAACACAGCAACACAGGGAGGGGCGGTTCGGATACCAGCTGAGTTGGAGCCGTATTAGGAAGGAGCCATTGCAGCCCGACCCCCAGTCCACCAGTCAGCCACTCCACACAAATGAACACTGGACTGACCGCGCGGTTCGAGTAAGCCCATAGGTTGGCAACCTTCCAAACCACGTCTTTAAGTACACCGTGATAGTTTCAAGCGCGGTAGATTGTTTTTAGTGAGGAAAATGAGCTGAGCCATCGACCTCGCACTCTCCCCCCATCCCCAGAATCAGGTCATCGTTCGAGGCGGTCAATTTTCGCATGCGGTAGTGGACGTATTGGCTGACATGGCCGGCGAACCCGTTTTCGCGCGCCGTAACATGACCTGGCCCCCTTAAGTGACACACCACGATCCCCAAAACCAGGAGGTAAGATGGAGCCATCGACTCCCAGTCCACTGGTCAGCCACTCAACGCACAATGCACACTGGACTGATGGCGTGGTCTGGTGTATAGCGCCAGTTGACAAAAATCCAGGCCACGGCTTTCCTCAGCTGTGATAGGTTCTGGCCCGAATGCAGCAGAGGGGCAACAGGGAGAAGGAGCCGATGTTAATGCTGCCCTCTCGATGAGAGGTCCTGGTTGAAAACATGTTTTGTGTGGTGTGCGTGTGACCGTGTTGGTTGCAGAGACTCATAAGGAGAGATACAGTATAGACCACGATGTTCTACTGCAGGTTTTTGTGAAGACGCTTATGGCCTGATAGGCCTGTTCAGTGTGTGAATGTGTGTGGACAGCGCGGGCAGTTGAGTCAGGTGCGGCCACTGCTGACCCACCACCGACAGATCTTCACTCGTAAAAATAATTGCCGTAACAAAAAGCTGCTATCAGCATCACATCACCATTTCCTTTCATCATGCATCTTTAGGCTAACCACAATGTTTGCAAATTTTAGAACCCACATTTGAATTACCAGCCAAAGGAATGCCACTAGTACGCAGTCGGATAGGTAAGCGATAAACCGTTGGAGATGTATCCTTTTAACAAAAATAAAGCCTCACTTCTTGGATAGTCAAAACTAAATATAAAGGATAAAGAGATGACGGGCGAAAATTCACACTTACGATGTTAATGCTGGATCCAAACGAAATAATTAACCAGATTTACTGAGAAATCAAGAAAACTATAACGAAACATGAATACTGACTCAGATATTTGTTGCTAAATCTCGGCAAACTCATTGGAATAAGGAGGTAATTTTATGAGCGAAGTGCGGATATGTGGCCTTACTCAAGAAACAGGATGCAAAAACTCCTGTAATAAGGCAAAAGTTGTAAATGGGTTTCGTTGGCGATTTATGCAGAAATTACAGAAAGCTGTTTTTTGGAAGGAAAATTTAAAAAAAACACTTAACACCTTGTTTAAATACACAAATAAAGCATTAAATCGCGGGCGTGCAACTTAAAAGACTGAAAATTAAAAGCTGTGAATGGGCGGAAAAATGAAAGCCAATGGCATTGATAAGATAACCCCCAGACGAACTGAACCCTAGCCCGTGATGACCAGTCACATCAACTCTTGGTATGATCGCCACTGAAGATATAATTGCAGTTTATGTTTGTGGCCTAATTCCTAACCCTAAGCGTACACCATAAAGTCAATATCTAGCAATAAACCAAACGCTAGCCCCAAAGTTAAAACTGGAAAGAAAGTGGTCGGTGAATGAGCGAGAGAGAAGGTGGTTATTATAAGCCAACTTTAATGAAATAAAAAGTTATTTCATGGAAGTAAAAATTAAGTGGGGCCACATATCAGCTCGTCACCGAATGAGGTCCCACGCAATGACCATTTTCGGGAAACTTAGCTTTAGTTATTTCAATGAAGAATAGAGGCAACCTTATGCAAGCATTAGTACAGGTCAATGTGCCTCAACCCAACAAATATCTTATTTGAAACGATAGCATTTTGAGTGAGATTATGGGAGGATTCTATAAGGAGTCTAAATTTACTTTATCCAAGTATAAATCTACACATTTATTCTTTTCAGTTACGACTGGAGACTGCAGTGAATCCTCAGATATGTACTCATCCACCGGTAAGATAAGAATTCGTTTTTTATGCTCAGTTGTCTTCCATTGCACTGTCCGAATGTTACAAGACGAGCAGTTAATTTTGACAATATTGGCATACTGCGCGTTTGAGATGCAACATAAGAGCTCTGTTTGGTTTGCTAACTCCGTTTTGGCGCTGAGGCAGAAGTTCGTGTAGTGGCGAGCGCACAAAAGTAGAGCGAATCAGAAGGGTGGATTCTTGCTTTAATTTTGGCTTCAGCTAGCGACAAAACCGGTTCGAGCCTGTGATTCAATAAATTTTTCTAACTAGGGGCACCACAATCAAAATTCGCTCAGTGTTCTGGCCTTTCGCATACAGACTGCAACCAAGGCCAGCATTGACTAATTAGGAAAAATAGTGTTCATGCAATAATTATCAACGAATTGGAATTCAGAAGCAGTTGAAATTATCAATAATATGTTTGTAATTGCCTTAATTTTTTGAAGGCACCGCATCAATGGAATTCGTAGTGGCTGCAAAATGAGAGGGATGTTAAGAAGATGCGTCTGATGGCAGGATGCAGCGTGATGCATAAAAACGGCGTGCTCTTGATTGGATTGTCTTAGACTAGCAGTTAATACGCCTAAAAGTTGGATTGACAACCAAGCAGGTTAAAAATGCTATTCCTGCATTCCTGAGTCAGATACGTCAACGACACGTTCGTCATACTCAAGAGGATTCACTTACAGGCCTTCAGAGCATGGTTGAATTTAATCTTCCGCGACATCCAGTTTACCATGGACGAAGAAATCAACAATCAGTTGCCCTTCCTTGACGTCCAAGTTGCAAAGCTGACAGACGGGAAAATAAGGACAACGGTTTACCGTAAGGTAACAAACAATACACACATCCTCCATTTCTGAAGCAACCACCCTGTTGGCTACAAATGCAGTTGTATCAGGACCTCCTTCCGATGTGTTAAAACACACTGCAGCGACGAAAGTGGGAAGGAGGAGAAAGAACACTCATATCCCTTTTTACAGCCAACGGTTATCCAAAGTCCTTCATCCGCAAATGCCTCGGGAAGCCTCAGTCTGGCGGTCGAGCGGAGAAAAGACAAATTTGTTGCTCGCAATCCCCTACATGAGGAACGTTTCAGAGGAAACGTCAAAAATCCTTTAACGTTTTGGGATTGGCGTGACTCATAAACCAGAATGCACTATCAGACAGCAATTCGAGAAGCCCAAGGACCCGTTACCAGTAAAAGACCAATCAGCAGTGGTCTATAGCATACCATGCCAAGATTCTGATTCAAGGTTTGTTGGTGAAACGAGTAAGTGCCTGGGCCCAAGGTTGCATGAACACTAACTTTCAATCAAGCGCAATAAGAAGTTCTCTTCTGTTATGGTCACGCACAACAGCTGAACCATGATTTCGCCTTTGAGAAAACGGCGGCGATTGGCCGAGCCGATGAGAAGATGGCCAGACTGGTGCTCGAGAGTGGCTCCTCAACTGGCACACTCAACCGAGCTAAAGACTTACATCCAGCCTACCAGGTGCCTCGTACAAGGCTCGGATTAGTTCGGCCAGGGCCAGTAAGGCAAACGAGCATGCAAAACCGAGAGCTTACGCTCACGGAAAAGAGGGGTGGTGGCCGAAGGTCACATGAGCAAAGTCAAATACTGCCTCACCAATGCACCCACAAAACGGAGAGCAACTCACGAGAGCATCAGCGACTGATCAGTCTGCTGATTGACGTGGAAGAGGCCAACAGGCACGCTGCCTTGCCTAAACCTATGACGACTCTTAATTGGACAGAGGTCACGCGAGCCCTCTGGTGTTCAACCTCAGGGAGGTCGAAGGAAGTCAGCAGCGAACGGACAGCTCAAAGTATAAGCGTCCACCATGGTTATAATACGAGGCACGCGGCAAGACTGACTAACTTTAGATCACCAAGCACTATACTCTGATGACGGAAACGAGAAGGGCTTCGAAACGTCAGTACAAATACAATTTGGTCCATGAACTTGGCCCCCTCTTCTTTTTCGTCTTCTTCGGGCGACGGCGTATTCAAACTTTAGTGCCGTTAATATTGGGTGTGCCTTAGAGGTTTATCGCCTAAAGTGCTCTGTTTAAGTTTCAGCTAAGTCATTGCTAGTACAAATCGAGCAAATTAAAAAAAATCAACATTACGTTTTATATATGACAAGGGTTAAGATATTTTAATAACTAGCTTTCTTTCCAAAAGGGTGACTATTAGTAATCTTATATTATAATTGGCATCGTAAAAAGCTATCTTATGTGTGGAATCTAAGAAAATGGGTTACTGGGATTCCGAAAGCATAGATTATCGTGACAACTGTGGTTAAGCTATTACTTTTAGTATTCTATGCCATCATGAGGTCGATAAGAGCTGAAAATCTAACCCATTACCAGTTGACAAAGGCACAAACATTGCAAATTTAACCTATATTCATACTATCTGATGCTATCGGACAAATGCTATTAACATGCCACTACTATGCGCACCACCGGACAAGGGGCGAGCTTTCAATTGTATCTCTAAATTTGTACGTGGAGTGACTTCACTTAAAAGCGTACACAAAACTTGTTAATTTAGCATGATTGTATTTGCTAACTGCTATTCTTAACCATTCTTTCTACTGCCCGTTAACAAATCCTTGGTTTACACATCGATCACCCTCTCTTTCCTCAAAAATAGAATGAAATTTTAAGTCTATGTACTAGGAAATTATACAGTAGGTGACATAACTCGTGCAATTTTTTGTGAACATTTGATTGAAAAGGTAAGCGCTCAATTAGTATTGTTATTTTTGTTTGTTGAGTGGATTTGCGGCTCAGAATGATTGTTGCAAAACAACTCTGCATGTTTACTGCAGTATGATTAAGGAAAATTAACAAGATTTGGGTGAAATCGGAGGCTGCCGGACATTCAAGAAATTTCTAATGCTAGAGACGATTAAGTTCCGTTAAAGATCGGTGAGCGTTCATCAACGCATTCATAAGCTTGGTTTGGTTTTGCTCATTTCATAAACAAATGTGAAAAAAATCAGTTCGTTACGGAAAACCTAGGATGAACGTCAGCATTAATAACTGAGGATTAACCGATTACATCTACAATTTCGGATTTTTTGTGTTATCGCTTTTGAGCGTGACTCATACGTTTCATAAATTTGCATGCAAGTTATTTTGAATTTGAGATAAAACCGCAGGTATTTTGAATCTTAGCCGTACCAAAATGGAGCATTGATATATCAATTCCGTGTTTCCGTACAATTACTTTATGCACTTTCTGTGCAACAGCAAACTTGGATTCACTCTGAAGCTAATATAGCTCACGTTCAGCAAAAAATACCTCTGCGGTTTCATTCTACATTACAGTTGAAACATTCGATTACTCATGTGGTTCAGTAGGATGCGGACCCAGTGAGTAGCATTTTTAATATTTTTTAACTACAGGCATATTTTTATTCGGTTGATAGATTTTCCTCGTAAATTTTATTTTATTCATTCCAACACTTGGAGTCCATGATGATTGAATTCCTTGAACTTTTTAATTTCAAAGCTAAAATTTTGTCAGAAAAGGAGTCAATTAACAATGAAACGCAAAATTGGCTAAATTAATGACACTTTGAATAGAAACACAAACTGTTGTTTAATATTACATTATCCTTTCGGTCGCTTATCTTTCGAAATTAATCTATTTTCCGCCTAACTGCATGTTGGTTAACTTATGAAGTATTTATTTCCGGCAAGTGTAAAATTTCAGCCTGAATTTTAGCAATGCAACGAGATAATGGAAACAATGGTGTGTCATATGCCATTTTAAGTCGCTCTCATACTCCAGTGTCCACAGAAATTCAGGAAACTGAAAACAGAATTGCTATCGCGAAGACAGAGAAACAATCACTGGCACGAGAGCTTTACTTATCTGAAGTTTTTTGATTCTCACCTGAGCAATCCAATGCCCTTTTCTGACTCTGTCTCTGATGATGGATTCGAGTGTGAATCCGCAGCATCACGCTAATGAAACTCTTTTTCCATCAATTATGTCTCTTTTCTCGCGACGTTTTCCTGGAACTTGTCTTGACACTTCTATTAGAACTCATATCCTACATAAATTTGAAAAAAAGGTTTACTTTTTACCAATGCACGGAGCACAGATATCCTGAGGCAGACGTTAACTATGATATGTTGCCAGTCCCAAAATTAGTTTTCTTTACTAAAGGAGCATCGATTGAAGGAGACATGTTGTGATTCAAAGTTTTCAAAGGCTATGGTTTTTCGTTAAATCATCCGATCACAGACAGAGCAAGCGTAGGGTGTCTGAAACATTGGTCAAACTTTTCTGGTGCCCTGAAATGCAACATTTTGCTCTGGTAATGATGTGAAACTGCTCAGTTAGAAAGGCAACCCAGCTTCGTCGCAGCAAGTTCTTTTTTATTAATTTGGCATTTTCACAGTTGCATCTGACAAAATATTCGTAGGCAGTAGTTAGCAGTAGTGTTATGTTTTCCTTTCATTTTAGGTCCCTTAAGGCATCCTAACATAGCGTTTGCATTGTTATACTCACTTTTGGCAGAGAAGCCCTTATCGTCAAAGATGCTTGCTCCTTGTAAAGATATTTGTTTAACGATGTGAGTAGCTGACTGGTTTGGTGGTCGCGATTATCGATTTTTTTAAATGTTAGCCAATAATTGCATGATTTGAAGCACTGATTTGTATTTTCACCTGTTTGCAAGGTTTTCCAGTTGTGTGGTCCGCTGTCCCCCGAAGCGAATTTGAGACTGAATAAGACCAGTCGATCCTCGTTTAGAGTTCCGAAAATTCCATTCCAAATATTCAGAATTCCATTTGGCGCGCCTATGTGTACTTTTGATGAATTCTCACCGGGCCAGTACATTTATATGGGAACGGGGTATAAGCTTAAACATACAATCGAAATTGTTCGTTTGGTCATACAAGTGAGTCGTGTTAATAGGAGGCAGTGGGTGATAGGAAACCGCTGATTAGACGGCAGTGGTAGAGCCGTTCGGGGTAAATGAAAAATAGAAAGGACGCGGAGGAGTTCAGGTAGTTAAGCCATCATTCGTCATGCTAAGCGGGAGCTTGCAGGAGGTTCTTTTGTGTGCATATGACCAGATTCCTAAATCTGATGGAGGTCGCTTCTGCTGTTCCTAGCTGACACTGACCCAGCGAGTTGTGGTAGTTTGGTGGGACATCATAAATCGGACAGGAAGGCTTCGTTAGGATCCACACAAGACCCGGAATCAACAAGCTGTGCGAGAATAGTGCTGGTTCTGCTCTTGACGTCGCAGTTGTTCAACCATGCAAGGATGTGTTTTCTGATTTTTTTGGATAGGCACCGTCTCATGCGACTAATATAGCTTGCACCACAAAAGCAAGTAAATAAGTAGATGCACATGGAGGTGGTTTGAGCTGGCAAATCATCTTTACCTTCACCGTGTAAAACCGTGTTGGGTGAGAATAATATCCGAACTCCCGCTACTGGGGTGGTTCATGAATCGGTTGGGCCAAGGCACCTTCACTTGCCACACTTGATTTGCCGCAGAATGAAGCTGTAATACATCTAATGAGTTTCTTTAGTGTAATAGGCACGAGCGGCTGGATAAATTCTGATGCGAACGTGCTAACTAGAACTATGCAAACTTTTGATAGTAATCGCAATGCCAGTTATGCAATACATTGTTACTTTGTGAGTGAGTCAAATATTTTGACGCTTACAATGCACTATTACATGCCTGAATGTGCATAAGCTACAACCGTATATTTTTACATGTTTAATAGAAAACGGTTCCTTCTCGGAGGCACCCTAACACAGGCCTCTTCACCTCTGACTACAAGAATATGTTTATGACCACTATATCAACGCAGACAGTGCTTAGGCATCATTTCATGAATAAATTAACCTTAGAGCACTTGCTTTATATATGTGGACGCATAAGTGTATCGGGGAACTTTGATTCCAAGGTAACTTAAAATCGACTATAAAATATATCATCGAATTTCCACAGTCGGTTGAAATATTTCACGGGTCCACGGTGGTCAGGTTGGGATCCCTGCGAACTCCACCTGAACATGAAATTGAGGATGGGTGATACTATTCTACGGGCCAGGAACAAGGATCATCTAGGAAAACCAATCAAGAAATCTTATTCCCAGTTGGGCTCCTGGTGGGGCCTAGTAGCTCACTTGACTAGAGCGTTGGTTGAACTAAAGCCTTCCCCTTGCTGGCCTGGGTTCGAATCCTACCGAGGCCGCCGAGTTTTTCACAAGTGGGTCAAAGGAGTTATTCAAATCTGCCAAAATCCTCTACTTAATCCGATTCACTTAAATATCAGCTACTTTTGAAGAGTACCGAAACTGGGCTGGTGGGCAAGGATCCTCGTGTTGTGAAAAGAGCGGGTGTGTTCATTAACACAGAGAGAACCACGATTAACCTGCATTTAACCGTCGATGCTTGGCAAATGCCTTCAAAGTGATTTTTCTACAGCGATGGCGCTGCGAGTCCCGCAGAGTATACAGATGAAAAGCATAGGGCGCAGATTGCCCGAGGACCTGTATTAGGCAGATGAAAGTGAATCTCGTGACCTTGGCGTGCTGGCACAGTGCTGCAAGACCTGTGGTAGCATTCAGCAAAGTCAACCTAAGAACTGCTTTCAAGTCCAAAATGAGACTCATAACATTCATGGGCCACAGGCCAACGAGGCAAGCACTCACCTTACACCATCAAGCTCCTCTTGCAAACAGGCTTTTAGCTCACGGGTTGATCTAGTTAGACATCTCTAGGCTCATCGAAATATCAATATGCTCAAGACTTCTCGCAGCTCACAAAACCTAACTACTAGCACTGTTAAATAAGACATTCCTACCATCCTACCCACTGTTACCGCCATCGCCCCGTCTGCCAGCTGCGTGGACTCAGTTCTAATCTGTGCTTACTTTGACCACACCTTGGGACCACCCATCGATGTCATTGGTCAGTTGCAAATCCATCGCAGTTTGAGCAATAAAACAATAGCCTGGAGCCTCGACATACACCCAGAATTCGGTCCTTACCTGTTCACACTAGCCCAGGACATTCAGTAACCGCGAGCTCCTTTTCTCTACAAATGTGTCCATTCAATAGCGCCCTGAACTTTTTACAGTGCTCAACCCTTCCTTTATAAATAGGCCAAATAAGCATGATCCCACTCGGTCAAACGCGCAAACAAATAAATGATAACAGCACAATATACTTCATGCGTGAAAAACGCTGGAGTCCTTATTCGCCACTTTCTGTATGTTAGGGGAACGTCCTGCACACAAGCCCACTACTGTTCATCTTTTGATGATGTCTTTTTATTGGAGTTGGTGGGCATAGGGGAAGGAAATGTGGTAGATGCGACAGTTCGACCGTCGATTCCGAACGAGGTCCACCATGTGATCCAAAGCGTGGTGATGTAGGGACGGTGACTTGCACGTGGATTATTTTTAACTGATAGTAGACTTGCGCTGCAGCTAACACACCATATTTCCTCACCGCCTCTGCTTGGTGTCAGGAGAGAATCAAGAAGACCGGAGGCGGGGGCGGGCGCAGGTGGCTGGCGCATCAGGATACGCTCCTGAGCGTGCCGCCTAGCCTGAATTAAGTCCCACGTAGTAAAAGTGCCATAAAGGGCAAAAGTAACGGGTGCGGCATGACCCTGCGGCCACGCGGGCCACAACGTCCCCAGGTTCGGCATTTTTTAGGAGAGTGCAACCCGAATAACGCTTGCAAGCCCTGATCTGGCCCGCGTGCTGGTCCAGCGCATCGATCATGTGGTCCGTTTAGGGGGAACGAGGTTACTACAGAGCAGCCCTGTTCACTTTATAAAAATTCACACAAACCGAGGGGCACATTTGAATCTAACCACTCGTGACAGTCCAACTATAACCGTGCATCTTTTTTTCACCATACGTTCAAGCGTGCATAATAGGCCTATTCCTCCGGCAGTTAGGATAATAAGAACATAAAGGTGCATATATTAGCATGAAAACTCTGGTCGTAGGCCAACAAGTTTACTCATAGCAAGATGAACAATTTTTTAAAACGCCATTCGTATTACTACGAAATGCTCCTACAGGTGGTCGAATAGCAGTGGACCTAAAATGTTAAACTTTTGAAAATGACCTTGAAATTGATGGTCAGAACAGGAAAGTGTTCCGGTTATGAGGCTCAGACATTTCTGCCTACTAATATCATCAAACATAAAATGAGGCGCCACATACAAGCAAGATCCATGTTGCTGTTTCTTAAGAGGCGACTGCGAATATTTAACCTATGGTTAAAAATACTGATACTGTGGTTTGCCTTATGTACGTGACCAGGTGGAAAGACAGTGAGAAGTCGGTCTGCATGCGTCTTTTAGTTGTCATCCGGGTGACTGTCAACAAAATGGCATGCCTGTCAAAGAATAAAACTTAACTAAACGCGCAGCTTTGTACTGTTCACGATAATTGGGCTGCTGGATACTTAAATGCCCAGGAGTTCCTAGCTCCGAAATGGAGTCTAAATACCTTTTTGGCGTATATCACGATTGACACTCTCACTGAGATTAAGACATTTTCTATTTCAAGTGTAAAAAGCAGACTATCTTTACTGCAGGCCCTTTATTAACATATTTAAGAAATTATAAATGTATTGCTCAAGGACAGCATAAGGATAATTTTTGCCAAACTAGACGAGTACCAAACCAAACCTAGAATAGTTACTTGTGATGTGCTAACGTACTTTTTACCTTAACATTTGCTATTTTCATGAAATGATCTTTTCCGAGGATGATTAAGCTTAAGTAGGCGAAAAAATGCGTGCAACAATAAGTTCAGGCTTGCTTGCAAAAGCTCAATTTAATTTCCCGAGTACTTTAACCCGAATCATGCTCGGTTAATTATGACTCACTATCAGCGTTTTTAAAACGACTGGCTACAGACCTAGATTTGACTAGAAAATTGGAATTTGTTACTCATCCTTGTGTTTAATGTCACAAAAACCTAGAATTTGGCAGTTTGAATGAATGAACGAGCATACTATCATGAATATAATAGTCACATTTTTTCAGTTGCGACACCTGAGAACCAACTTCAATGCAAATTTGAAGCAGAAGATAAAACGTGAAATCTTTAACCAATACAGACACTTATTTCAATTTTGTGTCTTTATTTTAGAATGCGTTTCCAGTGGAAGAGGAGTGAGCAGGTTCAGTAAATGCAGTAAGCGTACACTCAAACACCTAGACAGTTAAAGACATTATGTGTCTGGCTAAAACTAAACTATCAAGTATTACTTCATTTCAAAAACATTACGATTTATTAATAATAAAAACAAGGTTCTGATTTTTTACGTTATTGATAATCAGAGGACTGTATACGCTGACCAGTTGCCTCAAACAATGATAAATATGTATTCACAAAAATTTAAAAATTGGAGTAGAGGTATGGTTATACTACCATCACGTCGACTGAGATTACGATTTCATCCGATTGAATCATCTGGCTGGCCACCTTATTCGTTGTAGGACATACCTCGTAGTTCACCCAAACTGAGTACTTCATTAGGTTGCTCACATTAGACCAGAAGACATATGTACCTTTGCGAGGAAAACCTGTGAGCTGGTCAAGGGATCTCCAATGGGCTCCTTAATCTCCGTTTTAGTGATAAAATTGGTCCCACAAAAAGGTAGGAAAATGCTGCCTTCACCCAGCAGGAGCCAATCAGTTCGGGCTGTTTCGTTGGGACAGGATTTTCATCGTCAGGAGGAACTTGCTGCAGTAAGTAAATAATCTGCGTAACGCGGTCTTGCTGGATATACCATAAATGAGGAGGGAGGAAACGAAAAGCCGTTGGTCTTTCCTTGTCGCGCTCGTCAGGTGAAGTCCCCACACCAATATAGAAAACAGCGTTCTACAGGAAGGTGACGAACACCATACAGCTAGTCGTATTTACAAAAACCACACGGTAACTCAAACTTGATGATATGTGAGAACACTCTTTTAAACGGATTCGGACTCACAACAACAGCCCATAAGGAAAATCGCATGAGGACCGATAACTCCGCGAACAAGTTATGTGGAACAACTATCTGAAGGCGTTCATAAGTCGATGTCTAAGTGTTAGAACTCGGATAATCCAACCAGAAATAGCCTCTATTACATGGCATGTGCTGCCAACACCAAGGACGTATCAGAGGCGCACGAGCATATTGCTGCGGGATTAGGTCTCGGAATTGCACACTGACCGAAAGTTACCATGCGCAGAAGGGTCAGGAAAATTGAGGACCGATTAAATCCCAGTGAGCAGTCCGATGTAGTGTTTTATACCTTGTATATATACTGGCCTTATTGCTACACAGATCAGACTAAATGCATGCTCCGATCCCGTACACGAAGGCAAGCTAGCTATGCGATGAACCAGCGAGGTACATTATGTAGTTATTCACACCTACGAAATGCATCATGAGTTTAACTTGCAGCCACGAAGATACTCATCCAATCCAGAAGCAAAACAAGCTACCAATTGATTGAAGCCTGGGCCTCCGATGAGAACTTGGTCAATCGATGTATCGAACTGACACTGTTATACAGGATTCCTGATGAGCAACCTTTTGACTGAAGTTTGATTGGCTCCTTCGCCCTAACGTTTGTTTCTTCTGCGGCCAGTTTTATCTTGAAAGATGCAGTCTTGTGCGTGTCCGAAAATTCAGATAAATATAGAAATTGTACAGGCGAAGACTTCTTCTTCTCGACTTATGCATACACTTAAAGTAGCAGCATTCGCCTCGATTTGTGATAATAATGTCTTTTTTTGTTTTCTAAAAGTTTTTTTCATCGTACCTATTTTGGAACACTGACTGCTAAATATGAGTTGATTGTTGCATATTACTTCTTCAATTTTAGTCGAACTACCTACCACAAAAATGAAACACTCTCTAGAAAAATGGCTCAGCGATGGTAACTCCTGTTAAAATGTTTTGAAAAACTTCTCTCAACCAACCGAAGGATTTAATCACCTTGGAGTCCTGGCCCCATAATCCAATAATTATCAATCGTTAGAGTTGTGGAACAAAATCAGATCCCCATTACTCGTAGATTTTTAAATTCAATGTGCGAGAATATATGTAACACACAGAGCAAAAGACTTTACCCAGCATCAGCTTACCAAGCTGTTTCTTCGTCTTTCAATATGCTTAGTTATTTAATTTAATTTGCCAGTAGCCTTTAAAGCCTGATACATCTATGTGATATCCTCCTACTGATGATATGTTATTGCTCGCCGCTGGTCGAAAGTGAACACGGTTCACGCGCTAGCTTGAGGCCTCCTTGACCCTTGCATCTCATTCTTATGGAAGATGGCAGTTTTTTTAAAATTTTCCAATTCGATTTTTGAAATATGTCCCTCTTTTTAAGCAGTAAGAATCGAAAACCACTCTTAGTCACTCGGAATACTCTTCCGAATGACTTATTTTCTGGAATTGCCGGTAGACTTTCCCTTAAGTAAGATCAAATAAGCTATATCTTAATAAGGAAATATTGCTTAAATGAAATATATTAGAGTCAGTTTCCTCCAGATGAGTATTTCATAACAGGTAATGTCCTTTTTTATGCCTGTCGACGGTTTAATTAATATTACGTGGTTTTCCTGCTGTGCCTAATGGGAATTGTCCTGCATACTCATATATATATATATACAACTGTTAAACTTTGTTCAGACTGATTTACTCCAAGTTAACAATGAATGTCAGAGAGACCTAAAAAAGCAACAAACAAAGAAGTTTTGAATAAATGCTAAAACAACGCTATCAACTTTGAACCAGCATATCTTTAAAAAAAATATATCTTCAATTTCATATCAGTAAGTAGTTTATAAAAATCATTTTGTCTCTTTGTTAAAGAAAGCGCAGTTGATGTTTTCAATGTGAATTTTCGAATACGCGTAGGTGTAATCTCGTTTCTGAATTTATTTATCCAAAACATCTCAGCTATTTTCCTATAGCTTAACTGTAGGGTGGGGATATGAAGGAATGATTGAGGACACATTTTAGGGATTTTGGTTTTTATTTAGAAAACTTGATTCCAAAATCGTGGTCAGGCCTATCAAGTAAAAGATGCAAATTATCTAGCATGCCTAATACTGAATGTAAATAATAAAAACAGGCATGATGAAGCGGCGCTCACAGATTAAGCGACGAGACGTGCTTGTTTCGTTGTGCTTTGCGGGCTGTCTCATAGCGACTACTGGCACATACAGAAAATGGAGTACCGATGAAGACAATGGAAACTAGAAAAGCGATTTCTCGCTTATTAGCCGTCATCAGTAATTCATACTTAATGCAAATTGCCAAGCGCCTGGCATCCCAAAACGAGGTCGTTGCCCATTGAGTTGAACGCTCTAACAATGAGACTGTCGGTTCTGTTTCGGGAATACTAATTACGACGAAGTGGCGATCACCGATCAAGTTACTCGATATCCTCATCCCGTTGTGCCCTGGGCTCCATCTAGAAGGGGAAAAGTTTTTTTCAGGATATCAGTATCTAATGTACATTTCATGCGCCATGATATCACAGTAACCTGCGCATGATATTACTACCATTAATATTTCCACCAACGCGTTTCATACTGATGAGCTTACTTTAGTGAACACCGCTACCAGCGGTCGGTTGAGGAATGTCACCCTCACGACCCAGTCAGCAGCAGACTTTTTCTGTTGCCTCGTGGATCGACTGTCCGAGCAGATGATTTAATATCAACATCCTATTTGAGGGTCTATTCGCAGTAAGCTAGAGAAGATAGGGCACTTCGTGACATATCTACAGTCAACAACAGCATCTTTTCCTCCCGTACTCTCACAAATGGTTGGGTTGCATTACGCACTAGCTTTGGTCTTACTCTATATTACTTATATCCTCACAAACTTGAATTAACCAAGCCTCGATCAAGCAATATTTGGCTGATCGTCAACCTCCTAAACATTTAGTGTGCCATTAAGGGCCTTGCAATTCGAAAAATACTTCATCTTTCCTGACAGAGTGGTTTCGCAGTGACATCGCTAAATAATCCAATCTAATCGAGTCTTAAGATAGCTTGCGTAACGTGGCAATAATTTTAAACTTAAGTTCATCAAAAGAGAGACTAGGTGGTGATTTGGGCTATTTTCTGAAATAGCTTACGTATTTCGAGATGTAGCGACAAAAAGATTATGCAAGTGAGTCACTTGGAAATCTCAGAACTTTTAGCTGTTTATGTTTTGTAAACATGTCATAGACATATTACTTACGCCAATTTTCCTTATTGTTAATTAAACTTGCCTCGCCGGACTTTAATTCCAACTTAACAAGGCTAAGTAAGCAATCGTTGTCTTAAAGTCAACCTTTGTTTACCAGAAAATTAAGTGTATTGTGCAACTCCGTTTTAGAATTTACGCGTCGAATGTCGAAAAAGTATCATATTTAACCCCACCTTATTTGAACAAAGAACGTATAAAAAGTATTTTTTTCAGAAAGTACACGTTTAAAAATGTGTATCATATCGGCGATTGACCTTAGAGGTGAACAATTTCCTTAGATTCTTTAATTTTGCACATAGAGATTTGCAATCCAACATCTTTTACGTATTCGAAGTTAATTTTCATTTGCTTTTGGTAGGGTTTCACATCTAAAAAGTAGACCACCATAGTATTTGACTCGTACGGAATAACTCGTCAACAAATACACTCAAGAAACTACTCCTTACGAAATGTCGGGCAACTTAACCAACTAGAATAACGAAAAGGAAGCTTTAGCTCCAAAGAAGAGTAAAATATTCCTGATAAGCGGACCCAACTTTTACTTGAAATAGGAACCCCTAACATGGATATATATATATATATATATATATATATATATATATATATAGCCGTGACCTATATTTAGTTCGGCAGCCGTCTGGGATGGCCCAGCAGCGTTATTTAGGGATAGCACTGCTTGCCTACTCGCGGAGGAAGAGGATAGAAAAGGTGCCCTAAACAAATGCTGGGTCTCACGTCTTCTGCAGCCGGCCGTAGCTCGCAGATCGCAAAACACGAAGTAGTCAAACTCAAACAAACAACAACACTACCCGTCCCCATCACCCGCGCCATAACCTCCGGTATGCTCGGGTGAGTCCGCTCACACTAGCAGACTGGAATGTTCATTCCCTCTTAGACAATTTGAGGAGCAACCAGCTGGAACAGAGTACGGTGCTTGTCAATCGGGAACTGGCGTGGTACATAGTGGATCTTTCTGCTCTCAGCAAGGCCGGATTCTCTGTGTAGGGTCAGCTCCAGGAGATGGCTGTTGGCTTCAACTTCTTCTGTAACTGCTGGCAAAACACAGAACGACGTGACACTGGTGTTGCCTTTGCCATCTGGAACGACATCGTGGGACGTCTGCCCTGTCTGCCGCAGGGTATCAATGATCGTCTAATGAGCCTGGGCCTGCCTCTTTAGGGAGACAAGTTTGCCACCATCATCAGCGCCTGCGCTTTCCCAATGACGAGCTATGATGTGGCGATGGACAAATTCTACGCGGACCTGCACGCCCTGCTGAGGACTGTGCCAAAAACGGACAAATTAATTGTTCTTAGTAACTTCAATGTCTGCGATGGAACAGAACACGGTGCCTGGCGGGGAGAGATGGGTCCCCACAGTCTCGGTAGCTGTAACTATAGCGACCTCCTTCTTCTGTGAACGTGTGCGGAACACAATTTCCTGCTAACCAACACCTTCTTCCGCCTTCTGACGCGGGAGAAGGCCACGTGGATGACCCTGGGTCGCGGCGCTGGCAGCTTGCTGGACTATCTGCTCGTCCGGAGGCGAGATCGACAGGACGTGCTGGTAAACAAGGCGATCAACGACGCCGATGTTTGGGTGGATCAGCGCCTCGTCATCTGCAAGATGATGCTCCGACTGCAACCCCGTCGAAGGCTCAAAGGTAAACGACCGCCAGGTAAGTTAAATGCTCTTTTGTTAAATTTGCCTATGCACTGTATTGATTTCAGCAACCCACTAACCCAGAAACTGGAGAACCTGCATGCTCCAGATCATAACGCCACCGTGGAGACACAATGCTGTCAACTGCGAAATGTCATCCAGTCCATTGCCCTCGAAGTCCTCGGAAACGCACGCTATAAACACCAAGACTAGTTCAAAATCAGCAACTTACTCGTGGAGAAGAATCGACTATACAAAGCCTACATGGACCTTCGGACTGACGTCACCAAAGCAGCCTTCTTCAGATGTCATCGCCTTGTACAGCAACGGCTGCGTGAAACGCAGGATTCCTGGATGGCCCGAAAGGCTCAAAAAATCCAGTGGTATGCGGACCGCAATGAAATAAAAATCTTTTTCAAAACAATCAAGGCCATCTATGGCACTCGCATCAAGGGGACCGAATCGCTGCTCAACTATGATGGCACAACAATTCTGACAGAGAAATCGCAAATTTTGAAGCGCTGGGCCGAGCACTTCAGAAGTGTCCTTAATTGCTCATCAGCCACCTCTTATGCTGCCATTGACCAACTGCCTCAAGTGGACGCGAACAATGACCTTGATCTGCCGCCTACCCTACCAGAAACAATCCGGGCCGTGCAGCAGATTTCCAGTTGTAAAGCACCGGGATCCGACGCAATCCCACCGGTAGTCTACAAGCACGGTGGGCCCCGGCTGATGGCAGAACTCACAACACTCGTTCAGGAGATGTGGCGCCAAGGACAAGTTCCGCAGGATTTCAAAGACGCGACCATCGTCCATCTCTACAAATGGAAGGAGAACTGGCAAATCTGTGATAACCACAGAGGCATCTCGTTGCCCAGAATCGCCGGGAAAATCTTCGCTCGCATCCTTCTCAATCGTCTGAACGGTCACTAGAGCAGGAACTGCTCCCGGAAAGCCAATGTGGCTTCCGCTGACACCGCGGAACAACCGATTTGATCTTTGCCGCCCGCCAACTACAAGAGAAGTGCCAGGAGATGCAAGCTCACCTATGTACTACCTTCGTGGATCTGACGAAAGCCTTTGAATCATGATGGACAATCGAATGTCACGCAAAAATTCGGTTGTTCTGAGCGGTGCGTCAGCTTCATGACGGGATGACGGTGCACGTCACCAACAATGGGGTGGTATCCGAAGAATTCGCAGTGACTAACGGAGTGAAGTAGGGCTGCGTACTGGTCCCCACACTGTTCATTCGAATGTTCTCTGTTATGCTGATGGACGCCTACCGTGATGAGCAGCCTGGGATCCGCATCGCCTACAGTACTGACGGGCAGCTTCTCAACAGTCGGTATATGCAGGCCACAACGCGCGTGTCTACGGTTACAGTCCATGATTTGCTCTTCGCGGACGACTGCGCCCTTAACACCGTGACGGAGGAGGACATGCAAAGGAGCATAGACCTATTTATAGCAGGCTGCACAAATTTTGGAGTAACAATCAGTACAGCCAAAACGGTTGCCATGCACCAGCCACCACCTAGCGTGGAATAAAATGCTACCCGAATCGATTTCAACGGCGCTAAACTCAAAAATGTTGAAAGCTTTACTTATCAGGGAAGCATGCTGTCACGAAACGCGAGAATCAATGACGGGTTTTCTCAACGAATCTCCAAAGCCAGTCAGGCCTTCGAGCTGCTGCAGGACTCCGTGTGGAATCGCAACGGTATTTACCGGAATACAAAGCTAAAAATGTACAAGACCATCGTCTTTATGACACTCCTTTACGGAGCGGAGACCTGCACCGTCTACTTGAGCCAAGCCAGGAAGCTGAAGCATTTTTATCTCAGCTGCCTCCACAGAATATTTAAGCTTAGAGTGCAAGACAGGATCCCGGACACGGAAGTCCTGGAGCGGACCGGAAACCTCAGCATCCACGTCATTCTGAGGTAAGCGCAACTGCGATGAAGGTGTCACCTGATGAGAATGGACGACGAGCGACTACCGAAACGACTTTTCCTGGGAGATGTTACTATGGGTGCTCGCCGGCAGCAGGATCAAAAACGACACTAGAAGGACACTTTGAAGAAAGCTCTTAAGCAACTGAAAATCAACCCGTTGACCTGGGAGGACCTCGTTTAGGATAAACTGGCATGGTGAAGATCCGTGAAGACTGGTTCAGCAATATATGTGGCCAACCGGAATGCCGCTGCTAAGGCCAAACGTGCGGCCCGCAAGTCACAAACACCGCGGATCAACACCGCCAATGCCCAAACCCTGTCAATTTTGGCCCACGCTGTCAACGCACATTCCACGTGCGAATCGGCCCGGTTGGATTTCTTTGAACTCAATGCAACCACAATCCCAGAACATCAACCTCTGCCACACCTGCCTCAACCCCCACGACGACGACCACCTTAACCACTGATAACAAATTCATCGATGCCCCGCCGCCCACGATCAATGACATCATCCTCCCTCCTCCACTCCATGCGCCGATCCCAGCGTTGAACACCACTCGTCCAACTCCCACCACCTCAGTAGCCACCCACGACTACCTGCCGCCTGCTTTCTCCAACACCACTGCCACCTCCAGTGTCATGGATGGGGACTCAGTACTAACCTGTCCTCGTTGCGATCGCACATTCACCTCACACATTGGCCTGGTCGGTCACTTACGAATCCATCGCACAGAGACTGGCGAACTAGTGCCTGGAGCAACAACACAGAGCAGAGACTGCCAACTCCAATGCCCTCACTGCCCACGCGCATTCACACATCGCATGGGCCTGCTCGCTCTCTTGCACATCTACAAAAGCGGAATCTACCGCGATGCCAGCACATATTGCACACCCATCAACACTTCCCATATTCCTTCCAAGAGCTCGATTACCAGTACCAGCAGCAAAGCCCTCGCAAACTCAGCATCTCCCGACCTTCATTGTTTTCCTTGTTAGCGCCCATGCACATCACGCATTGTCCTGGTCGGTCACTTGCGAATCCATCGCACAGAGACCGGTGAACCAGTGCCAGGAGCACAAACATACCCTCGCCGCAGCCGACTCAACTGTTTTCACTCGCCACGTATATTCACACACCGTATGGGCCTATTAGGTCACATGCGTCTCCATGAAAACCTATGGGAGAACACCGTCGGCTATACCACAACGCTACATCTTTCCCCATCAACCTCTGCACCACACATGATCACGCGCAGAACCACAAAAACATGCTTTCAATCTGCATAGCTGATAACGAGGCAAGTATGATGCTCGGCTCTTTCTCCATGGGACTCCTCTGTTGCATGTGTGATCTGAGCTTGTGAATATCACGGGGCGATAAGCGCCGCTGTTGGAAGGTTGCCAACTGACAATTACACTCAGACCTCGCATTTAGGCCAATGTTTGTTGTGTGGAGTGTCTGACTGGCGGTCTGAGAGTCAGGCTGCGATGGCTCCTTCTTAACGTAACCTCTGGCCTTTTCACACATGTGAGATGTGAGCCTTAAACCCCCTGTTGGGTGAAATCCTGGTGGTTGTGTTTAGGGGCCAGGTTGTGTACGTAGTACACGTAGACGAGGTCAACAGCAGCTGCGCCCAATTCCGCATCAGACAACTGACCAGCTGGGATGGTGGTCTTATTGCAGGGGTGGGAAGAGAGTTAGATCGAGAGCTCAGCGCATTTTCCTCACTATAAACACTCTGACTCGCTTGAAACTATCATGGTGCGCTAAAAGCCGTGGCTGGGAAGGTTGCAATTGACGGGATAACTCGGACCGCGTGGTCAACCCAATGTGTGCTTTGTGTGGAATGGCTGACTGTCAGACTGAGAGTCAGGCTGCAACGGCTTCTTCTTAATTTGGCTTTTATGGCACTCCCACTCCGTGGGATCCGAGCCAGGTGTAGTGGTACGCCCAGGGGCGGCTCCGGCTGCGCCAGTCACCTGCGCCCTTTCCCATATCCGGTCTTCTTGACTCTGTCATGACGCAGGGCCCAGGTTAGCGAGAGCGGAGAGAGTGCGGTAGATGCAGCGTAAGTCTACTATCACTTTAAACTTAATCACGCGCAAGTCACCGTCCCTACACCGCCCTTCCATGGAACATACGGTGGACATCGTCGGACTACGGTGGTTGAACTGTCGACTATATGTGTATTGAAATAGCAGCTTCACAAGAAATTTAATGAAATTAACTTGAAGATCTTTGAAAACAACATCACTTATTTGTGTTAATTTTGACCCTGGTACCCCAGTTCGTCTTCAGACAAATAGGCATGTAAAGAAAACAGTTTACCTTAAACAATGCCTGACACAAGCTTCTGGGGTTGGCTAGATTTTGAGGCATTAGGCGTCCAGAGTTTTATTTTATCCGGTCGATAGTGGCTGTTTTGGCTTCCACTTGATCTTGAGAAATTTTTTATTTGCATCCCAATTGATATGCCTGTTAATAAGTGCCTCGTCTGAGTGCAATGTCTCGAGGAATTTGCGGCTCTCTCTTGTTGGACAGGTGCCATCGATGTTGGTTTCCTCCCATGCAAAAAAGTGTCATGTCTCCAGTGTGTGTCTGGACGTCTAATGGCTCAAACTTTAGCCAACCATAGAAGATTTTGATAGGCCTTCTTTAAGGTTAACTGTTTTCTGTACATTCCGAATTGTTTGAAGAAGAACTGGGGCACCAGATTCAAAAATTTACAAAATTTAGTTTTTTTTCCAAAGGACTTCAACTTAGTTATATATATATATATATATATATATATATATATATATATATATATATATATATATATATATATATATATATATATATATATATAGTAGAAAGAAAAATGCTCTTCGGGAAATGGAGTTTTACTCGTTTTCCCGAAGAGCATTTTTCTTCATTATACTATCTCGGGATGCAAACAACCTCTGTTATTCAATATATATATATATATATATATATATATATATATATATATATATATATATATATAAAGACGTGTAAAAATGCTTGTTAAATAACATTGAAACTAAAATTTAGAGCAAGATAAGGACTGTATGACTGACACTCGCCCCACAGGCACAGTTCTCCGAACCTTAGATGCAGCCTTTGAATCGATTTGAAGCAAAAAGTTTTCTTAAGGCGAACGAGACATGTTTAGGTGTTTTGAAAGCCAAGACAGTGTCAAGGCTGTATTTTAAACACTAACTGGTGGGCTTTTGGTGTTCGCACACTCTGGCAAGAATTTTTTCCTTGACGTCAATGCAGCTTTTCGTTCCAACGTTAAGGATGTTATGTTGATATTGTTTTCATTATTCTATTCCCTTTGCAGACTGAGGCCCACAGTAGCGGTGGAAGAACAGTCGATAACCGGCAGAAGTCTAAGGGATTTCAAATATTTTTTTCTTTATTGAAGCCTTTAATATTTTGTGATTAATAGCCTTTGCCGGATGCGTTGAACTTAGCCTTTTTGTTTGCATAAACCGGTTACAGAAGCAAATTTTTGTTTCTTCCGAAGCTGAAAGGTTAATGTCCTTGCTCATTAACTAATTCGATTTAATTTCCATTTATCACGTTAAAATAATTTATTTGTTACCGGAATTATTTTTCTCACATATTCAAAAAATGGATAAAACCTGCAATGCTGACTGGTATTCTACTTTCATGGAGGTCTTCTTTATTTGACCTGAGGGGTTTTTAGAAGATAGCAGAGGGTGTTTATGTTTTTGTGAAAAATAACTTAAGACCAAAGTGGTCGATTAAAATTAAATAGGCAAAAGAGAACCACTTTGCATTGGCCCACGATACAGGGCTCTTTTATTCCACAATCTTTACGATTGGGGTACCAAAAAACAATCAAAAGCTGTCAATCCGAAAGGGTCGCACCAAGAAATACGTCATGAAATATTTGTATAATTTCTCAGAATGCCATAGTGAAAAGAACTTATTCTTTTGAACCACTTACCTATAAAATAGCAGTAGAGTCATATGTTTAAACGGAATAATTCTGGTGACTGTGGTCTTCAAGAATTGCCAAGCCACTTAAGAGAATACTCTTGTAGAAACCCACTTGAGAAGTTGAATCAAGAGATGTGGGAGTCTAATGGAGTGTGCATGGAAGGCACGAAAGCAAATAGTGGAAAATACAATTAGGCTGTGATGTGTAAAGCGACGCAAAAAACTGTTAGAAAGGATGTGCTCGAGTTAAATCGAATAAGCACTGCTTAAGGGTTTAAGTATCAAACGTGCAAAACCCAACCACTTTGCGACTGACTAACCTTGTACTCTTGGGACATTTTCAGTGTTTCAGGCAAGGTTAGAACGTCATATAGGAGCGAAACGCAGGTCAAAGACTGAATAACTGTGTGGCTCTATGAAGCAGTATGATATCAATGTAGTGTAAGTGACGCGACCACTGAGTCAATATGGCGACTGGCTTTTCTTACGTATGATAGGGCTCAAGGAAGCGGATATAGGCATTTTGACAAGCATCCTTGTGTCCATTTGAAAGTTGAAGGAAAGACTGCACATTTTCGATTCTCACCTTGGAAAAAAAAACAAATCCATATATATTCATGGCGCTATGTTTCAGTATGAGATGGGATAATATGACGGATGTTATCTTTTGACAATAACGTACTGGAGTACAAAATAGGTGCTCAAGTGGGCTTAAGGACTATGCGTTGGGGGAGACTCCAAATAACGAGCAGCCGATCATTCCATCAGTAATTGGAAGTACTTATAATGAAGGGATTTTTCGCTCACTTCCGTTTATGGAAAGGATATGAAAGGGAAGTCTAACGAATGGTTTTCTAAAAAAATACGAAATTTTTCAACAGACATCTGCATAGGTAAAATGACAGAAATGACATAAAATGCAGACTTGAAGGGCCATGTCTAACTTACCGGATAGCACAAATTGGAAGGCGGGTCACAGAAACCGATATTTATTGACACCGAGACCGAGCATTCGTGGAAGTGAGAAAATTCAAGATGCAAATTAGCAGCATATTCGTCTCAGCAAATTTTGATGGCATGGAGAGCCTCAAAGTTTCTAAAATATGCAGAACAATCGCTAATGGTTTCAGAAATGGCTCAGATTGCCATGGTCTTAAAAAAGGACTCAGCTTAGATAATCCCCTTGCAAACATGCATGTAGAGCAGTCAGTATACTTGATATACAGTAACTTTATACTACGATATTTGAGAAATAATTAATTGTACACGCGTGGGAAAAGGATATGTTTTTTTATTTCGCCATTTTTTTACATTTCGCTTCTTTATGATCTCCAGAAGGGTAATAAAGTTAGTTATACAACTCAGTGCAGCATCACTCAAGTTGAAATTTTTATTTCGTTGGCTTCTATTCACACTTTGGAAATTCGTTTGACCCACTTGGGAAAAAATTTGTGGCTTCGGTGGGATTTGAAACCATGCCACAAAGGGGAAGGCTGTAGTATAGCCAACGCTCTAGCCAAATGAACAACGAGGCCCCACAGTTTAATCAAACTTTCATCAAGTTATAGGCCCAGCCTACTGCAACGTATGGAATCCTACAATTCTGATGCAGTAAGCTAACTGTCCAAGCAGGATTTACCAAGCGATCCATCTAGAAACAACCAGATAACTTACAGGCACAATTAATTAGTAAATGATTTTGGCATTGTTGAATAATTAGTGTTACCCATTGTGAAAAACTTGCTGGCTTTGGTGAGATTCAAACCCACGCCAGCAAGGGGAAGGCTTGAGTACCGCCAATGGTGTAGCCAACTGAGCAAAAGGGTTCCCACTGCGAGCTATGAGTTTACTCACAATTGTGTCAAGTTACCCGCCTAACCTACTGAAACCTATGGAATCCACCAATTCTGATATAGTTAGCTGACTGCCGAGGCAGAATTTCCTATGCAATCAATCTGGAATTCCCAGGTGACTATCAGGCATAATTAATTGGTATAGGATTTTGGCAGATTTCAATAATTTGCTTGACTTACTAGGGAAAAACTCAGCAGGCTCTGTGGGATTCAATTCTGCCAAAATCCTTTACTAATTAATTGTGCCTGGCATTCATCTGGTAGATTCTAGTTTGATTGCTTAGGAAATACTGCTTGGGCAGTCAGCTTGCTTTATATGAATTGGTGGATTCCATATGTTGAAGAAGGTTGGGCGGGTAACTTGACCCAAGTGTGAATAAACTCATGGCTCCAGGTGGGGCCTCGTTGCTCAGTCTGCTAGAGCATTGGTTGTACCAAAGCCTTCCCCTTGCTGGCATGGGTTCGAATCCCACCGAGGACACCGAGTTTTTCACAAGTGGGTCAAGCGAATTATTCAAATCTGCCAAAATCCTCTATTATCCATGGAAATTACCATGGATAAGCTCCATTGCTTACCGGATAAACATAGTTAATGAAGAGGAAAGACACTGCCCATGTAATTTCGGTACCAAGGATTTCATAAAACATTCTCGTGACTTTTGCTTGACGGAAATTCTGATTTCGAGCGTTGTATTCTTTCTGATTGTACAGATCGCCCCTGCTTTGATTCAGTTTCCTTCGAAAAGAACCTTTTTGTAGATCGAGGTTATTCTCTGCATGATGATAAGAGTTTTCTTCCCTCTTGGATGTATGTGATACATGTCATTATGCAATGATAACTTTTTCCTATTAACTATTTGTAATGCTAGCATTTTTAAGTTTGATGAGAGGCTTCCAATTTAACATCATCGTCGTTTCTGTGAATTCGGTTTGGAAAACGTAGTCTCTGAGGTCAATACTGAAATAACTTGCCATACGGGGTCAAATTTCTGGCAATGCTCGTCAGCCAGTAAAGTGATTAACTACCACACCAGGACATTAAGCTTAATTGAACAATATTTCAATCGTATTCAAAAGGTTTAAAGAATAAAGTACCTAAACATAAATTGCCTTTTCATGTAGGATAATACAATAGCAACACGATGTTTTATCGATATTTTAAAAGCATATAAGTCAAAAAGCCACATGCTTAATCAGTTGCACCTTAAGCCAACAAAAAGATACAAATTTGGGTAGCAAAAGTCTCTATCCCAAACCTAGGGAACTCATAAACTTTCAAAGTCTTCAAGCAAAGAGTATCAGGCAAAGTAACCGCAGAGAGTGGCTGGTGTTTTTACCATGCTACTTTCATAGAGCTGAACCAGCTACTGTTTACGAATAAGAATGTAAGGCCTGCCGATATCTAATAGATGAGCTCAGCAGTCACAAGCTGCTACCTAACCCAGCGGTCAACTTCGAAAACGGCCCTACAAACCTGCAAATAGTCAGAGACCAGTTGAAACTAGACAGTTCGATCATCGCGAATGACACTTTTAACCGAATGCTCACAGAAAGGGGAATGCAGACACGGCGACATGCGACTGAATTAAAGTATAATGATATTAGACTTGCATTGCATCTACTGCACTCTCGCCTTCCTCCAGCAACTGATTTCGATGCCATAACAATGGCAAGAGACCGGAGGTCGTATGAGGCGCTATGGTTGAAAAAGTCAAACAGTCTGCTACACGCGCTTGGTCCATGCGCGATGGATCAGATCCCCAAACAACAAGAAAGGAACTGCTCGTATCCGAACTTGGTAGTTACATTAAGAAGGAATTCTCGCAGCCTAAGTGAATAAAATTTTCCTGACAGTTGACAGCCTTTTAAACCACAGTTTTTCACAGGGAAGAAAGTGCGTTGAGTGCTGCAAGGCCGCAGTTTCCAGATTCACCCTAACTCACACTTCCTTCTCACATGTACCAATACACTGTCCGAGTTGGTCAGTCATCTGTTGCGTGGATTGGGCGTATGTATCGGGCTGAATAGGAGTGTCCGTTGGCTCGTGCCACATGCGACATGTACTTTCAGAGAACACAAAAATGCTCTCGCACAGAGGGAAATAGGTACTCAGATCTCCCACTTATATGAGTGCCATAGACTTAGTTATCGAGCCTGGCTCTTAATACACCAATCAGGCACTCCACATAAATACATGGGGTTTACTGTGCGGTTTGAATTGTACCGTCATTTGACCGCCTACAAATCCCTGACGTTAAGCATGCTGAGATAGATTCAGGCCCTTTGGATTGGTTCTAGAGAGGAATGCGATTTGGCACCTTGTGGGGTTGGTGTCTCAATCATCGCCCCCCCCCTCCCTCCTCCCGTCTCTCTTGGGCCACTTGATTGTCCGAGCCGGTCAACCAACTGATGTCGAAATTAGGAGCGATTGAGTGAGCAAGATAAACAGTTCGTCTACACATGACGTACACGTCCTGATCCTCGCACATCATATGATGTTTTCACACAGTGTGCGGGCTTTTTAGACCTCACATGTGGTAGAGCGCTTTATGGGTCATATGAAGAAGGAACGCACTTCACACTTACGGATCAGGTGTCTCTTCCTTGCCTATCGTGAATTATGTAGGATGTGTTCGTATGTGCTGCATGAGCTAATGAGGAAAAGTGTGCTGAAGGTCCTTCGTCTGTTGTGCCTTACCCCAGATTTTCGTGCAGTTGCATGCGGTCGAAAAGGCCGGCGCGCTAACGGAAGGTGTATAAACAATGCCGAGAGTTCAAGTCAATTAGACAGTTGTATGTCGGGACACACGGCGTTGTGTCGTTGGTTTCTGTAAGGTGTAGTCACAAGTTTCTGATCAGGTCGATATGTAAGGTGAAGTTGCCATCACAAGGCGGATAGTTTGTGATCAAGTGTGTTTCCTCTTTATAGAGTTGTTGCTGTTATTGTTGTTGTTATTGTTGTTGTTGTACATAACTAAGGGTTGCCATTGCGATTGTAGATCTATTCAATGGTAACGTCTCTAAAGTACTTTGGGAATTGTACTATCCACTACATCTTTTGAAAAAGCTTTATTAATTTTCCCATTAGACGAGGTCTGTTAGGCTTGTAGTGTTCGATCAAGATCACCTCGGATGCGGACCTTTCCTTCTGGCTAGTTGGCTTACGACTTTGATTACTTTGGGAAGGGAAGTGGAAGAACCAGCTCGGTATTGGCTTCAACTTGGGGCCTCTGGTCGATAAGTTGTCGGAGTGTGAGTGATCAGTTAAGGTAGTTTGTGAAGGGCTCAGTCCAACGTTTCGTATAATCTGAGGTATTTTCACGAGGATCGTTGTTCCGTCAGAGCTCAGTAGCGGCCCAGCTTTGTTCAACGTGAACCACGCATGTTAGGATATCAACAAACTCGTGGTACATCCCACAGTCGCTGGTACACTAAGTGATGATATCTGAAGGACACCACTTCGTTTACTTCGAATTAATGGTTGACATGGGGTTTGGGCAGCCTATTCTGCTCTAAAGGCAGATTACGGAGTTCTGGCTCGTTGTTATTGACTCAAACCTGACGTAATTGGCATGGGCGATTGAGGAATGGAAAACGTTTCGCACAGTTGGGGCAACTGCGTCTCTGGAATGGAGTTGTCCTCCGGAGCCTGACTTCCCTCCAACTCATTTGGTTACTGAGAGCTACGCAGCAAGCAGACACATTTAGGAGAAAACATTTTATTTACATGTGGCTTGCTTAGCTTGGGGTCAACTACGAGATTGCTGCTGCAACCCGACCATAGATTGGGTGATACCATGATCGGTTCAGACTACCATTTGCTCGACCGCAACAGGTTCTTTTGCTAAAAATCCTGGAGAAAGTCTTTTGCGTAGTTTTCTGCGATCTCGGGGATATACAGGAACCTAAACGACAGAGAAAGCAGGGCTTTATCATAGGAAAATCCTGCCTCTTCGATTTTCTCTGAAACAAAACTTCTGAGCAAGAGCTCAAAAATAAAATGTCAAGCTTTTATGGTTAAATGCACCCTTGGAATCTCTTTGCGAACAGTACCACTTTTCGTTAATTTGATTTCCTGGGTCAGCAAAATATTATTATAGTCGGATTTACGGGAAACCCACAAAATGCATTGACGAGGAAGTAGGATGTTTGCAGGAAAACCAACATTGGCGTATTGGACGTTCTTTGGCGCTCGCAGAAGGAAGCAAGTTGTGTGTGGTGGTTCGGGATTTTTAGTGGCAGCAGACGTTGAACAGTGGCATTTACAGTTACCCAACTCTGAAGAAATATAGTTTCCTACAGCAGGCGCCTGTTGCAAAGCTGCGCTTGTAGCAATTATTTGCACCTGCGCAGCACAGCCAATCGGCCAATCAAGGCCGTTCGAAACGACCAATCATGTTCTGGGTCGATTCGGGTTTGCCCCCGCTCAAATCCTCGTGACGACTCTCCTACTCTCATAAGGGAGGTTGCTCTCGCGGCGCCGGGTCTATGCCTTCGTTGCCTGCAAAAAATCTTCAATTTTTGCTAATTAATTTGACCCAATTGTGAAAAAATACGGCCTCAGTGGGATTCAAATCTAGTAAAACAAGGGGAAGGCTTTAGTTCAGTCAACGCTCTTACAAAGTGAACTAAAAGGACCCCACCGGAGCGGTTATCTTTGGCTGTACTAAAGCCTTGCCCTTTCTATCGACATTTCGAATCCTGCCGCCATGCCGTGCTTTTCACAATTAGGTCAAATACATTATTTAACTCTGTCAACACACCTTATTACTCTCAATTGTGTCCGTTAGTCATCTGGTGGATTCTCAAATGATTGCTTGGAAAATCTTGCTAAGCAGTCAGCTAACTATTTCAGAATTGGTGGAGTCCATACGTTGCAGTAGGCTGCGCGATTACCTTGACCCAGGTGTGATTAAACTCATAAATGCCGGTAGGGGCCTCACAGCTCAGTTGGCAATAGCGTTGACTGTACTAAAAACTTCACCCTGCTGTCTTGGGTTCGAATCCCAACGAGTTTATCACAATTGGGTCAAATGAATTATTAAATCTGTAAAAACCCCTTATTTTAGTATTGTACAGAATAAAAAATTGGTATTTCACTTCTTCTCTTCGTATTTTAGACGGAGCCTGAAACTCGTAGTGGCCAAGGTCTCTCTATAACTTAAGCTGCCGCAAAGGACACGCTCGGAGGTTAGGACTTTAAAAGCGAGAGACGAGATCATGAAACAGGGCATCATTTCACGAAACATCACTTCAGCAGATAACCATGTCCTCAGTAAATTGCCGACAGAAGCGAAGAGGCGCGATGCAGAAAGTAGTTCGGAAAAAAAGATTTAATCACTGAAATTGGTTTACTATTTCGCATGTTCGCTCGAACCCATCATAAAAGACAGTCCCAGATAAGAATTATAAAACAAGAGCAAGTCAAGTCAAGTCAAGTCAAGTTTATTAAGGGAAAGATAGGCAAACGCCTTTGAACTCCCTCTTGGTTACAGTATGGCTAAAAAGCGTCTGGTACATCATGAAAATGTAAAAAAGTTGGTTTGCATAATAGCGTGCGGAAAATAAGCAGCTGTTGGCTCATCAAAAAGAGTAAACATAAATGTGTACTTGCATATGCCGAGTAGCATGAGTACATGCTATTATTGGTGACGACATTCTCGTGAGTGAGGCATATGCGACGAGTTTGAGCTAATAAAAAATGCTAAAAAAACGGTACTGTAATATAGAAAGTAGTATTGTCATATAAGAGTGTTATTCAACTGGGACGTGACTAAGAAGATCTGGGGATATTATAGTGGGCACTGCTATACTGGTCTAGGTTTTTCTTAAAAAAGCTCAACGGAAGTAGCCATAACAACATCCCGAGGCAGAGCATTCCAAGCGTCGACCGCTCTCTTGGAGAAGAAGAACTTTCGTGTATCCAGTCTGGCCCCAGTTACACGTAGTTTGAGTGGATGCCCTCTCAAGTTCGTGGTTGTTGCTAACTGGAAGAAGTCTCCGGGTGCGAGGCAGCAGCCCTGACCGCACATGATACGGAATGTTTGTATCAGGTCACCTCGTAACTGCCTGTAACTCAAGGGAAAGAGATTAAGGTTAGCTAATCGGGTTTCATAGGGTAATGAGCCCTGTCCAGTCACAAGTTTGGTTGCACGTCTTTGAACCTTTTCGAGGATATTGAGGTCTTTCGCGTTTCAGGGTCTCCAAGCTTGGATAGCGAACTCCAATTGCGGCCGCACAAAAGTTCGAAAGACTTTGGCAAAGCAGTCTTCATCAAAGACACAGAAAGCCTGCTTGACAAGGTACAGGGCTGACATCGCATACTTGGCTACCTTTGAACAATGCAGCGAGGGTTTAAGGGAGCATGAGATCCACACTCCCAAGTCCTTCTGCGCGTCAACTTCTTGCAATGGTATACCATTCAGGTAGTAATCCATGAGGTTCGGAGTGCTAGTTCTACCGACTCGTAGAATAGTGCATTTTTTCTCATTGAACGGCAAAAAGCCAGTCCTTTGACCATTGTTGAAGTCGGTTTAGGTTTTCCTGCAAATGCTTTACGTCAGCTGCAGTTCTGATGACCCTCCATAGCTTAATGTCATCCGCAAACATGGCGACATCACAATCCAATCCATTGATGCAGTCGTTGACGTACAAAATGAACAGAATAGGGCCAAGAACGGAGCCCTGGGGAACTCCACTTTCAACCGCAACCTCCGCCGACTGCTGGTTACCGACATGGACGGTTTGAGAGCGGCCAAATAAGAAGCTTTTTGATCCATCTGAGGAGCTTACCCCTAATGCCTGTTCGGTTGAGTTTGTGTAGGAGTCGCTGGTGAGGGACACTATCAAATGCCTTCTTAAAGTCTATGTAGACTACGTGCAGCGCGCTTCCTTCATCAACTGCTCGCGTCCAATGTTCCAAACAATAGAGCAAGTTCGTTACGCAAGACCTGCCACTTCAAAATCCATGCTGCTCATCAGATAATAATTTATGCTGCTCTAAGAAGCGCATTAGCTCTCGCTTTATTATTTTTTCCATGAGTTTGAGGCAGATTGAGGTGAGGCTAATTGGCCGGTAATTATTTGCGGAGACCTTGCTTCCACCTTTATATAATGGTGTGATTCGTGCAGATTTCCAATCAGCAGGTAACGTGCCGGCTTCGAACGAGGTTTGGAAAAATCATTGACAACGGTTTGGCCAGTTCCGCAGCGAGTTCCTTTTAGTAACTTTGGCGGTATATCATCTGGGCCCGGTGATTTAGACTCATTCAGAGCCAACAGCTCTTTATGAACATTTGCTTCGTCGAAAGATACAGCCTCTATTGTTGGACCCTCATCTAAGTCGTAGTCGGGAGGATTAAATGCGCTTTCACTCGTAAAGATAGATTTAAAGAATTCTGAAAGGTGCTCCGCTTTTGCTCCGTCCTCACTAATCTCTAGGTTTTCGCTAGTCCTTAGTAAGGGAACTGGGTCCTTGTTACGCGTGCTTCTTCTAATGTAATTGTAGAATAACTTCGGATTTTCTACTGCACGGTTCAACAGGTCTTTTTCAAAATCTTGTCGTGTCCTGAGAATAAGCCGTTTAACTTTGTTCCTTTGTGCCTTGTATGCGTTTATGAACGCAGGAGTCTCATCAGCGAGTGATTTCTTCCACAACCTCCGCTTTTTATTCACTTCTTTTTTTCAACGTTTGAGTCAGCCACTGGGGTCTTTTATCTAGTCTCTTACGTGAAATCGGGCAGTGGTTGTTGAGGAGAGTATGCAATAACTCACTGAACCATTCCCAATCCTCTGTCACATTGCCGGAAAGAGCTGATTCCCAGTTGATGTTGTTGAGTCGAGTCTTCATTTGATCAAAGTCACCACGCCAAATATTTCTTCTAAATCTGTTGGGCTGTTCAGGCACCGAAAACATTGAGTAGTCCCAGTGAAGTACGACGTGGTCACTCCGACCTAGGGGAGGTAGACTTTGCACCTCATCAATACTATCAAGCGATTTCGTAAACACAAGGTCTAAACAGTTTGACTGCTGTCCCTCCCGCACCCTCGTTGGAAATAAGACGTGCTGAGTGAGGAATGACCTCAGTGTCATGTCCAATAAACGTCGGTTAAAAACTAGTTCTGGACCGCGTGCATATACTGAACTCCAGTCAATGAGTGGTGCATTGAAGTCGCCCATTATTAATACGTCGGATCGAGAGGCGAATCTTTCTAGCTCTTCTAACAGGCGAGCGTCAGCCTCAAAGTCACTTTTTGGTGGTCGGTAGACGGTCAGGACTTCAAGACTGTGTGATCTCGGCACCTTTATAGTGAGCCAAATAGCTTCGAAGCTGCATGCGAACTGTTCTGTTTTTTCCGACACTAGGAGTCCGTGTTTTACGTAGGTTACAACGCCTCCTCCCTGACGCCCTTCCCGGTCGCTTCTGAATAGCTGGTAGCCTGGTATAGTTAACTCACGGTCGTCCACGTGGTCAGACAACCAGGTTTCTGTCAAAGAAATTACGTCTGGTGAGAGATCACAGACATGGATCTGCATCTCGTCAAACTTTGATAACATGCTTTGCGCATTGGTGTACATAAATTTTAACTTCCGGTTTGAGGGACATGTGGTTACGATGCGGCTCGCGCCTTCAGTTAATGCCTCGGCTGCGCGGTAATCCGTACGGGACCCTGCCCAATGGAAGAAAGATGCGGACGCTGCCGAACTTGGTTGTTGTAGATAATCAAATTCCGCTCCCCCTCGCTGAACCGCTTTCTCAGTTCTAGAACTAGTGAACGACGTTTCAGCCTTTCTGCTGGTGAGAAGTCCCGTTGAAAAAAACGCCGGGGTTGGAGCCTTTTATTCTAAATCGCCGGGAAAGAATGAGCCTAGACTGCTCGATACTGACCAGCACGACTTTGAGAGGTCGAGGGCGTGTTGATTCCGGTGGGTTTTCTGTCCGTTTCCCAAGGCGGAAGGCTTTGATCACTTCTACTGCCTCAGATGGTTCCAGAATGATATTAAGTAGGTCCTGGAAGAGCACTAGGTCATCCGAAACTCGCTCCGTGGATGTGATTGCACTCGATTCCGGGAGTCAATGTATAATGATGTTTTTTTCTCGATCAATTTGATTTGCATCGACCATTGGGATATCGTTAGCTAAATTTTTTATTGCTCGGACACTATTCGCTGGGGATGGCGGAGCAGATGCTTGTTCGTGGCCTGTTTTGCCAGACTTGGGAGAGGCACCTGGCGCAGAGGGCAGCGCATTGTAATTAGTAGTTTTGGTGGGTGAATCAATAGCACTGCTCGTACTTGGTTTAACACGCTGGGATTTTTTTGCGATTCGTTTATACTTTTAGGGCCAACGGCGTCTAACGTGATCGGCGGCACGCTCGTCGTCGTTTCTGGTTCGGGTTTTTCGGAGATATGTCTCGGAAGCCCTGGTCTATTACTCTCGGCCTTTTTACTGACAGATTTATTTTTTTCTTGTTTTTTCGAGTTATCTCACTGGTTGTTTTCGTCTTGCATTTGCACGGTTTGTTCTGGGGCTGCCGTAACAGCTACGGAAAGTGTTGCTGGCGTACATTTTACATGATGTCCTTTTGTCCTACTCCTAGTTATCCGTCCAATAGCTTCAGTCTTATCGTCGACTGTGCCTAACCTAGACCGTAACAGGATTTTCATCTTCTCAAACTCTCCATCGAGATAATTGATCTTTTCGGCCAACTCCTGGCATCCACTACAAATTCTGTCTGCATGTGGTACGCCCATACAATCGATTAAAGTTTGCGATGTCCCTAGTGTCGTGATGCGGTGGCCGAGTGGTTAGCGCGCGCGGATGAGTTGTCGGGGGTCCGAAGATCGACGCCATGCTTTGACACGACATTTTGGGTAACATTGCACATATCCGTCATGCCGTTAATTTACGAAAAAGGAAGAATCTGCAGGGTAATGAGGCACAATTTTAGACAATGGCTACGCTTATGTTAAGTTTGTCGAAATATTTCGAAGAGGAAAGGCCTCATGAACGTTTTCAAGTAAGCCTATTTAGGATAAACTGACAAGCAGAACATTAAGCAGTAGAGAAATGATCGACTCAGCCTTTTATAGATGACACTCCGCTAATTCAACGAACAGTTTGATCCTGTATTTTGAGTAAGTAGGCTGCGTAGCTCAAGTCGAGATTTGCGCAGGAGTCTTTCGCGAAAGAATGACCGTTTTGAAGAAAATTTTTCTGGTCGGAAGATAAGGATCTCGATGGATCTCAGGCGTAGGATTGCTGATCAAAGCGTTATTTAATCCAATTTTTGGCTGAAGACAGCTGTTTGCAGAATGAAGACACAATGAATAAAAAATTCTCTTCCGACAGTGCTCGATTTGGAGAACTCTCCTGGTCAAACTGTGAGGGTATCCAAAAGCAAATGGGCGGAAGATTCAATTAATGGATTCAATAATTTGAACCAATTAATGTCTGTGGACTGTTTGTTTCAGTGCAAAGACTCGATTAAATTCGGTCTTCTTGTTGCTCGAAAATTCAAACCGCGCGGCACGGTCAGGTCAAAAGCAAATGGGCGGAAGATTCAATTAATGGATTCAATAATTTGAACCAATTAATGTCTGTGGACTGTTTGTTTCAGTGCAAAGACTCGATTAAATTCGGTTTTCTTGTTGCTCGAAAATTCAAACCACGCGGCACGGTCAGCCTTGGTCAAGCCCTGAAATTTAACATGGCTGAAATTTCCCCTAGATGTGTCAATCGTGTGAGCCACAGGCTGCATGAGTGACGGTTCTCAAACCCAAAAAACAATTAAGAAGCGCAGTTAACATCTGCCTTCATATTCTGTGCTATGCCATTGGCCGCAAGGAGAGTCGTGGGTGACCAACAGTTCCAGTGCCAGACAGCCGAATGGCCGAGACCCGATCAGGCCAGTAATCAGTAACGGGGATTAAATCATGGCCATTGACGACCCGGGTGCGGACTAAGGAACCATAATCACAACAAATATGACCCCCAGCAATGAACGCGTTGCTGTTAGTTATAGCCATGTAGTGGCATGGCAACAGCATCCAATAAATGCTGCACTCACTATGACTCTCATAATGGATTCGGGTGAAAATCTAAACCCACAACGAGCTTGTTCCAGCCATCGCACTTTCTTCTGACTTGTCTTCTAGAGCTCGTGTCTGTACTACTAGTGCAAACTGCTGAGGACAGGGATTATTTTTGAAAATATTTTTTATTGAAAATGAAATATAGCTGACACATTCGAATGTTTTTTCTTAAATTTCGCTAGAACACAGCTGACGGTTCTTTGGTGTCTTTGAGTTTCATTTATTAGTGCTCGGTGCTTTGGTCTTACTACGCCGGCCCTTATTCACTGATTGTCTCATAATATAACAGACCCCTTAACGTTCCTCCCAAATCGCCTAATTTTATTTTTAGTGATGACAGAATTGGAGATACAGGGATACATCCGATTCTCCGGTACAGTCCTTTCGGACTCTAAGCTTCCATACCTCTTCCGCTCCGTGTCTTTTTCTCCACTTCGAAGCACCTGATTAATTTTGCACTGACACTGGAAACATCTCGACTATCAGAAGTTAGGGTCAGCTAGCAACTGCTTTCAAGTAATCTATGTCCTTGCTCCTGATCTGAGCCGAAATTGCATGAAAGATGCTCACACGTGTTCCTCTACAGCTCTGTAGCAAAATAATTGCCACGAAAGAGGCCTTTAAACCAAATAAGCGCTACTCACATGCCATAGGGACTGATGTTCGGTTCTTGCATGAAGCGTATTGCGGGAACTCTAAAATAATTTCATATGGCGTTGATGATCATTTACTGCAAAGGCAAACAGAGCAAGTTTGGAAATACCGGTGTAAGTTTTACCTCATGAATTTTATGTATAACTCGAAAGTGTGTTTTTAAACCAAAATTATACCTTAAAGAAAATGGCAAAAGTCATGTTTTTGCGACATAATACCGAGATTTTTGCGGTCGCTAAGGTATGCTTACTTTGGAGTGCAATTCAGTTCATAGCCTTTGATCAGAATTCTTTGTAAAAATGACTACTTAAACCGCATCATTTTTTTCCCGAGAATTTCAAAATTATTTCATCGAAAACATGTACGAAAATACCCCTACTTGTACTTAGCTGATAGCGAACTAAGCCTTCTTCATCATTTGTACTTAAAAAAGAATATCGTTCGATTTATTAAAAAATTTCAAATTTAAAAAATAACTTTGAACCCACTCTGTCGTTACACTTGAATTAGGGTCTGCAAACTACATGCTGTATACACTCCTTCTAACGAATCAAAAATATTTGCAATTACCATGGACAAAATTGTATACTTTATGAGCAGCATTAATAAATGGTACATACGGTGCTTTAAAAGCGGAAATTTAACGGTTTTAAAGTTTGCACAATAAGAAACGCTGTTTCACCGAAATATGTCCTTCAGTAACTATAAAATACGAAGGAGACGTAATTTGCAACAATATATGCGAAGTAAACAAAATTTTGAGAAGGTTTTTCTGGAAGATATAATCAAAATTATAAGAGCAAGTAAAATCAAGGAGAAAAATCCATACCTGTTACTTAGACTTTTTTACAAAGTGCAGTTATTGCGCGCAGCCGAAACGCTGCTCATTCATAAGCCAGCACCTGGTCATGCCTTTTCACATTGTAAACATATTCGAAATGTTGGTTCACAATTCCTGAACCATATTCTCTGCCTTTAAATCTGGATCTAGTTATATTTCCTGTAAGATGACTGTATATGCTGCCTGTGCATCTTTAAATTTTGTTCAACACTTTATTATTTCCGTATGAAACAATCAGCATCAAATGATGGAGGGTAAACTTCTTTTCAAGGAAACTTCTTATTGAATGTTAACTATTTCAGAAAAATCGGCAGAAAATAAAACATAAGCTTGTTACAAGTAAGAGAAATAAAGCGCTAAATAAGATATAAAACGAACTGCAATTACTCCTGAACGTCTCGTCTACCGACCCCAAAAGTCAAGAACCATTTTGAAAACGAAGCTTAAATAACGGTCCTTTAATTTCGCTGTGCACTTGATGGACCAGTCATATTTCTTGCCGTCATGAGTAGATTATTAGTTGAGAGGGGTGTAGGGGTACTAGTTAGGAGTAGCACCACACAGACAGCATTTGGTCGCTCCATTTGTCTCGTACAGGTGGTGAATGCTCCTATGGCCACCTCTAACTGATACCAAACTCTCACCTGTGGCTCCTCGAAGTTGGGCTTTTCCCAGCGGCCACACCTCGGGCAACCGTCACGACCAGCGGGCTAAACCAGGTGAGGGTCTCTGGTGTAGTGTGTGTCTCCACACCCGGGATGTCTGACTCCCGAACTACCCACCTCTCCCCACTAAAAAAGTCCTACGGTGGGGGCGACAACAACCCCGAAGGCGGCCCAGGCTAACTCGGGTCGTTCTCTCACTTAAACAAAACCGTACCCATAGTGGAGTTCGGCAGCCGTCTGGGATGTCCCAGCAGCCCTATTTGGGGACATCAGTGCTTGTCTCCTCGCGGAGGAAGGGCTAGAAAATGTGCCCTAAAAAAATGCTGGTTATCACGTCTTCTGCAGCCGGCCGTGGCTCAAAGATTGCAAAATACGTGGTCGTAAAACTCAAACAAAAAACAATACCCCTGTCCCAATCCCCCTCGCCATACCCTCCAGGCTGCTAGGGTGAGCCCACTCACACTATAAGCCTAGAATTTTCGTTCCCTTTTAGACAATTCTATGAGCAACCGGCCGGAATGGAGGACGGCACTAGTCGCTTGGGAACTGGCGCGCTACAAGGTGGACATTTCTGGTCTCAGTGAGACCCGATTCTATGAGCAGGGTCAGCTGGTGGATGTGGGTGCCGGCTACACCTTCTTCTGGAGCGGCCGGCCAATGGCAGAGCGACGCAACACTGGTGTCGCCTTTGCTATCCGGAACGACATCGTGGGACGTCTGCCCTGTCTGCCGCAGAGTATCAATGATCGCCTGATAAGCCTCCACCTGCCTCTTCGGGGAGACCGTTTCGCCACCATCCTCAGCGCCTATGCTCCCCCAATGACGAGCTCTGGTGCGGCAAAGGACAAATTCTACGAGGACCTGCACGCCCTGCTGTTGGCTGTGCCAAAAGAGGACAATTTAATTGTCCTTGGTGACTTCAACACCCGCGGCAGAACGGACCACGCTGCCTGGTAGGGAGTGCTGCGTTCCCACGGTCTCGGTAGCTGTAACAATAACGGCTTCCTTCTTCTGCGCACGTGTGTGGAACACTGTTTCCTGCTGACCAACATCTTTTTTCGCCTTCCGACGTGGGATAAGGCCACGTGGATGAACCCTCGGTCGCGGCGCTGGCATCTGCTGGACTGTGTGCTGGTAGCCAAGGCGATCCGCGATGCCGATGGCTGGACAGATCACCGGCTTGTCATTTCCCAGATGAGGCCCTGAATGCAACCCCGACGAATGCCCCAATGTAAGAGGCCGCCAGGTAAGTTAAATACTCTTTTGTTAAATTCGCCCGCTCACTGTTTTAATCTCAGTAACCAAATAACCGAGAAACTGGAGGACCTGCATGCTCCAGATGATAGCGCTACCGTGGAGACACGATGGTGTCAACTGCGAAATGTCATCCATTCCACCGCCCTCACAGTCCACGGACGCGCACGCCGTCAACACCAGGACTGGTTTGACGACAATGACGCCGACATCAGCAACTTACTCGCGGAGAAGAATGGACTGCACAAAGCCTACATGGACCTTCGGACTGATGCCACCAAATCAGCCTTCTTCAGATGTCATCGCCTTGTACAGCAAAGGATGCGTAAGACGCAGGATTCCTGGATAGCCCGAAAGGCTGATAAAATCCAGGGGTATGCGGAACGCAAGGAAATGAAAAACTTTTTCAAAGCCATCAAGGTTATCTATGGCCCGTGTATCAAGGGGACTGCACCGCTGCTCAGTTCTGACGGCACAACACTGCTGACAGAGAAATCGCAAATTCTGAAGCGCTGGGACGAGCACTTTAGAAGTGTCCTTAATTGCTCATCAGCCATCTCCGATGCTGCCGTTGACCGTCTCCCTCAAGTGGACACGAACAATGACCTGGATTTGTCGCCCTCCCAACCAGAAACCATCCAGGCAGTGCAGCAGATTTCCAGCGATTAAGCACCGGGATCCGACGAAATCCCTACCGGAAGTCTTAGCACGGTGAGCCCCTGCTGATGGCAGAACTCACAACACTCTTCCAGGAGATGTGGTGCCAAGGACAAGTTCCTCAGGATTTCAAAGACGCAACCATCGTCCATCTCTACAAACGGACGTGTAACCGGCAACTCTGTGATAATCACAGAGGCATCTCGTTGTTCAGAATCACCGGGAAGATCTTCGCCCGTATCCTTCTCAAACTGCTGAACGGTCACCTAGAGCAGGGCCTGCTCCCGGAAAGCCAATGTGGCTTCCGAAGACACCGCGGAACCGCCGATATGATCTTTGCCGCCCGCCAGCTACAAGAGAAGTGCCAGGATAAGCAAACTCACCTATACGCTACCTTCGTGGATCTGACGAAAGCCTATGACACGGTAAATCGCGATGAAATGTGGAAAGTCATGCAGAAATTCGGCTGTTCTGGGCAGTTCACGCACTTGGTGCGTCAGCTTCATGACAGGATGACGGCGAGCGTCACTGACAACGGGATGGTATCCGAAAAATTCGCAGTGACCAATGGAGTGAAACAAGGCTGCATTTTGGCTCCCACCCTGTTCAGCCTTATTTTCTCGGCTATGCTGATGGATGCCTACCGTGATGAGCAGCCTGGGATCCGCATCGCCTACAGAATTAACGGGCACCTTCTCAACAGTCACGGTATGCAGGCTTCAACGCGCGTGTCTACAAACTCCAGTTCATGAAATGCTCTTCGCGGACTACTGCACCCTTAACACCGTGATGAGGGAGGACATGCAAAGGAGTATGGGCCTCTTCGCCGCAGGCTGCACCGATTTTGGATTAACAATCTGTACAGCCAAAATGGTTGTCATGCCCCAGCCGCCACCCAGTGTTGAATACAATGCTCCCCAAATCAATGTCAACGGTGCTCAACTCAAAAAAGTGGAAACCTTCGCTTATATAGGAAGTACGCTGTCAACCAACACGAGAATCGATAACGAGGTTGTCAAACGGATCTCCAAAGCCAGTCAAACCTTCGGCTGGCTGCAGGCCTCCGTGTGGAATTGCCACGGTATTCACCTGAACACCAAACTGAAGATGTACAAGGCCGTCGTCTTGACGACACTCCTTTATGGAGAGTAGACCTGGACCGTCTACTCGAACCAAACCAGGAAGCTGAATCACTTTCATCTCAGCTACCTCCGCAGAATACTGAAGCTGAGATGGCAAGACAGGATCCCGGACACGGAAGTCCTGGAGCGGACCGGAATACTCAGCATCCACGCCATGCAGAGGCAAGTGCAACTGCGATGGAGTGGCCAACTGGTAAGGATGGAAGACGAGCGATTACCCAAACGAAATTTCTACGGAGATATCCCTACGGGTGCTCGCCGACAGGGTGGTCAAACGACGCTACAAGGACACTTTGAAGAAATCAGTGAAGTAACTGCAAATCAACCCGGCTACCTGGGAGGTCCTCGCCCAGGATAGACCGGAATGGAGAAGATCCGTGAAGACTGGTTCAGCAATCTATGAGGCCAACCGGAACGCCGCCGCCAAGGCCAAAAGAGTGGTACAAAATTCACCAGTGCCCCAGACCAAGACCGTCGATACCCAGGCCCAGCCAACATGCCCACGCTGTCAACGCATCTTCCGCGTGCGAATCGTTCTGGTTGGACATCTTTGGACGCAATGCACCAACAATCTGACAAAACCAACTTCTACGTCAAATTCTGCCAACCCTCCTTCAGACTCCCCCACCCTCACTCCTGGCATCAATTCCATTACTCCCACCATCATAGATATAACATCCCTCTACTCATCGCCTGTTACCCCCACAATCGCAACCATGACTGCCTTCGCTTTCACTACCAACACCACCACCACCATCGGCGATGGGGACTCTCTCCTAAACAGTCGTCAATGCGACCGCACATTCACCTCACGCATCGGCCTGGTCGGTCACTTGCGAATCCATCGTACAGGGACTGGTGAACCAACTCCTAGAGCACCAACAAACAGCAGAGATCGCCGCCTCCACTGCCTTACTCTCCTCGCGCATTCATTCATCGCATGGGCCTATTCGGTCACATGCGCATCCATGACAGCGGACTTTACCGCAATGCTAACAACACCGATACACCATGCCCACCCTCCGCTTCTGCCATTCTTACCACCACTGCCAACCCCACTTCCATGAATGAAATCCCACCAGCCTCTACACTAATACATAGACAACATCCTTGCACTCATGATAATGACCTCATAAAATCACGGTTTCCTAGACACCGTGGCTTGGAAGGCTGCCAATCTGACGCTTAAACCAGACCACGCCGTCGGCCCAGTGAATGTTTTGTGTGTGTTGAGTGGCTGACAAGTGGACTTGGAGTCAGACCGCTATGGCTCCTCCATATCCCCTGAGTAAGTGCGTTATGGGGGCCAGGTCGTGCTGTGGCGCTCGAAGACGGGTACGCCGAGCAATCAGCCAATGCGCCCACACCCACATCTGATAATTGACCATCTCGGACGGTGGTCTGATTGTGGGGGGTGGGGGAGAGTGTGAGGTCAACAGGTCAGTGCATTTTCCTCACTATCAACAATATGACACGCTTGAAAATATCACGGTACGCTAAAAACCATGGCTTGGAAAGTTTCCAACCGACGGGCTAACGCGGACCGCGTGGTCATCCCAATGTGTGTTTGGTGTAGTGTGGCTGACTGGCGGACTGAGAGTCAGGTTGCAATGGCTCCTTTTTAATGTGGCCTTTATGGCGCTCACACTCCGTGGGATTCGAGCCAGGTGTGGTGGTACGCCCAGGGGCGGCTCCGGACGCGCCAGCCACCTGCGCCCTCTCCTTTCTCCGGTCTTTTTGACTCTTTCGTGACACAGGGCTCAGGTGGGGGAGAAGGAGAGAGTGTGGTAGATGCAGCGCAAGGCTACGGTCACTTAAAACTAGCTCACGCGCGAGTCACCGTCCCTGCACCACCTTGTGTGGAGCATACGGTGGACCTCGTCGAAATCGACTGTCGAACTATAATTAGTTGAGAGGATGGGTTGCTGTTCTCCTTAAATTATCATTGACAGTTGCATTTATTCATCACTTGCAACATTACGTAAACATTTAACCATTGCAGTTACTTAAAATGAGTTATTGAACGAAGCAGAATAAATTCAGTTGAATCCCTACCTTATCTCATGTCAGAACCTGAAGATTCGAAATGTTTTTGGCTGATCATAAGTAGGTTGCTGTCAAACATTCACGACTACTTATAAAGGTTTAATACTTTGAAACATACGTAAACGAACTTGGCGATTTGTGACAGATGACGGCCGGTTGTCGTGAGTAAGCAGTGCCACTTGTGATGTTTTTGCGTCTTGAGATTCTAATTAATTAGTTGAGAAGTCGGGGGTCATGCCTGATTTTGTTAACTTGCTTCCGACCCCATAAATTCTATATGGTTTTATGGTATTATTTTTCAATGGTGCAAATATTAATACTCAGTTCGGCTTAGAGCATTTAAAGCACATAACGGCAGAATTTTTTTTATACAGGCGAACAATACGAATGCAATATTGAATTGATTGACATCAGGTTGGCCTCGTTGTATATGTTAATGCACAGCCTAAGGTAAATTGTCCTTACTGATAGGTCATCCACGTCCTATTGGTTTTCAAATTTTCCGGAGGTATGCGAAACAACGTGAACCGCCACCTGGATATGCAGATGCTGTCAGCTATCAGACCACCAGTTCAGAAAAGTGCCAGAACGCATATTGATTTTCCTCGATTTTCAATGACGACCAGAGACGTGTGTGTTTAGATCTTTGTAAAATAAAAGCCTTGGTAAATAAACGCTACCTGATGTGCGCAAGCCCTATATATATAAGAAGAGGCCATCACGGGAACAATAGGTTCAATATCGTGACGTTTCAAAATCAAACAAGATTCCATCGTTGGAGGTACGTTCAGTACGGCACCTCACAGTATTTATGGGTTCTGAACATGCTGGCTCTACAGCTATTCGTGCAGGATGCCCTGCAGGGGGGTGGGGAGTTAATTGCTGTCCTGCTGATCATTGATTTTTTTCTCCCTTGCCTTGCCTGGGGGCTGTGTCGGGATGGCAAGTATCATTGACCTCGTCTGCATTGCCCGCGTTTGTTTTGCGGACGCGCATGTTTGTTTCCCGTACCTCGTTTGCATCTGTCTGTGCACGTCTCATCGGTCTCATCTCATATATATATATATATATATATATATATATATATATATATATATATATGGCAGTTGGGCACTCATAGATCGGTTACAGGACTCACTCGTCCCACTGTGCCTTGGGGCTCACTCTGCAACCCCTGTACAGAAAGTGGGCGCTTAACGATCGGTTACAATACTCACTTTTCCCGTTGTGCCTTGGGGCTTACTCTCGAGCCTCGCCAGCAGCCGCCCGGCAGTTTATGATGTAGGCAGATAAACATGACCGACAAAGACAAGGGAGACCGCAATAGCCGTTTCGCAACTTACAAGCGGTCATCAACCAGCCATACCCAACATTAACGTGTCGCAGCATCCGATGCTCGAACTTGAGGCCTGTTGGTTTAAAGTGCAAAGCTCTACAATATACAGGTATGTTGCCGATTGTGCCACAGGCAAAACACAGACAACCACTTCACGGTTGTTATCGATCATCCGTACGACGTATGCCTTGTGCAGTGAGGTGTATATTGAAGTCACGTAAGCACGTGACATACGCTCCACCCACTGCACCACGTGCTCATTGTTTTCCTGGTTTCGATCAGTAATATAAACTAGGGTAAGGAGGCGTTAACCGATCGGTTACAGGACCTGAGTCCTGAATGCATTCATTGTTTCTGGAAAGCAATGTGATTTCTCCAGTCTGCATTCCTCCGATTTTCATTGACGTAATTTCACATTTTCCAGTTACAGAAGTAGTTTATTTTTCTAGTAAAATGCACTTAAGCAAAAATTTTTTTATCTGTTATAATAAATAGCTCAAATTTGACCTGTTTTCCTTACTTTAGTAGAGACTTCAAATGAATTATTATTTAGTAAAAGACATTCTCTGGCAACTCCATCCAGAAACACAAAATCTACGAACACAAAATGTATGCTGAACTACCCTCTGAAATTTCGATCCTGCCATTGCATGATGTACTTTAAGTGTCCCTGCTTAGGTGCGGCACACTTGGCAGCTGAAGTAGTGCACCTACGGCGTCACTGGTGACTCAACTCTTGCAGTGGCAAGGTGGTGGTAATTGAGGGCCTGTTAAAATAACCCTCTGATTACCCTCACATCCGCCTAATTAAACAGACGCGAGCTCGCTCAAGAAAGGAGTTTATAGTCACTTACGAGTGATTCTGCGTTCACTGTGGTGTCAACCATATTTATTTTGTAGGTCCCTAAGCAATATCGCGCTTTTAAATGAAGGTTTACTGCTTTTCTCATAAGAGGCACAATGTTCAGGAGAACAGAACACCGTTCGACATTCAGCACGTGGATTATTAAGAAGTGGGTCATTTACTGATGGTTAATATAGGCCAGCCTGACGAGGTTAATATTGACCCACGACACTAAATTACTATCAACTGATTAAAGCAAGTTTGTACTTCATAGTTGCTCCATGATAATGAAATAGTTGATCAGGTGTGTGATGTAGGTGTACAAAAAGAGGGACTACTTGACTGTACTGGCTGTCTGCGAACGGAGTATAATATCAGCAGTTCTACACCTGGGTGAAAAATTGAAGCTCACAGACTAGGTCAAGAAATTTAAGTTATGTATCAAAATTGGCTACCAAGTGACTAGGATCGATGAAAATGGGAGAGAGCTGCTGTCGCAGGTCACAAATCGACATAAAAAGTCACGATTTATAATAGAAGAAGGTAAAAATGCATCTACGACGTCTATCGCAGCAGCTTAAGTGGATAGGCAGACTCTTACCGCTACGACCTTAAAACCCGGTACCGTAGAAGGACAGAAGAACTAGGACGACCGTTGGGAGTAGGGAGAGATTTAAAAAGTTAGCTGCCGGACGCTTGGACTTCCGGGCCGCGGGGATGGCGTCCCCGGTGAACCCATATGGAGTGGTCACAGGGCATCCAGCAAGGTCATGTGTGAGGCAGCCTTGAAGACGATTAGTCCAATTAGAGCGCAGGGGTTAGCGATAACCAGGCTGCCACTGGTGCACCCGTGCCGGTACTTGTATAATGTTCAGCGTCCAACATGTGCACGGAGTTTGTTCCCCGCATGCCTTTGAGAAATCAACAAAATACACCAGAAGTATCACCAACGGACTGTGATCCCGTCCGGGCTTTCATGCTGTTTCTCGGGGTTAATGCATTTGAACATTAGACAGTTATATTCTTACGAAACATGATTTCGCCGTGTACCCCGCAGCATGACAAGTGCAAAGGCGGGTTATCTCATGTGCAGTAGTTTATAATGATGGTGAACTGGTGCAGCATCTACCGCATTATCTCCTCAATGACTCACCTGAGCCCAGTGTTAAGACAAAGTCAAGAAGACCGGAGGTGTGATCAGACTGAGTGACAGACGAGGCTAAACAGCCCATCAACCTGTGTGAAACCAAGGTCTCATTTGCGCTTGATTGGCAAGGTTGTCACGGAGACCAAGTGGTGACTCTGATCCCATGGGAGTGGGAGGGTCACGTAGTCCGCATTAGGACACAGCCATTCCAGTCAGGCTCTCCTGTTGACAAACCTCCAAGCCACAACTTTTAATGTACTGTGATAGGTTATAAGTCCGTAGGTGAGCTTTTAATGAAGAAAAACGCAGAAATTCTGTGAGGAGATGGTGTCCTCAGAGTTGATCTCAATCTACCTTCCCGTTCCTCTGCGCCAGTCCGGTGTTTCGAGCCGGTCAGTTACCTAAAGTGGAAGCCTGTGGTTGTCAGACTGAAACAGATCGTCCACTAAAAGCACAGAGTTTTTTCGCACTCGGGGTGGGAATGTCGAACCTCATCGGCATGAGAGTGCGAAGGAGCCTGTGTCAACTGCAGTTTACAGTCTATTGGTAGAACTAGACGCATGCGAAAGGTTACAATTTTCAATATTCTATCAAAAGGTAATATTTCTTTCGATGTCCAGCTGGAAGTAGTTTGATCAAAACAAAAAGGGAAATGCTAGTTAAATAAAATGTGTTTCTCAATGAGGTAACTTTTTAATACGCCTTCACTTACTCCGCCACTGATGTTGAGCGTAATAATGATTTTCAATGTGTGGGTGGAGATTTCGTATGGTCATAGTCAGACGCAGACGAAAATACCTTCACATTATAAGCAATTAATTTTACGGGAGGCTGCCAAAAGTGGCTGCATGAATGAGTTTCTATCAAGGCACGTTGGTCTAAATCAAGCCAAATCACTTATATAGGATACTGGAAGCTTTAAAAAAGTGATGTTCAAAAACATTGTAAACATGTTTGAAATTAACTCGTTTTCCTCCCGTATGCGAAAAGTCAATGAACGTAAATGTAACGTTTGGGAAAAGAGCACAATATAAATAAAAAATGAACAAAATAAGAAAGCAAAGAATGGAAAAGCGAATTGCTAAAGGTTAGAAAGCGTAGCTTGATTTGCTTCCCAGATAAGGATTAATGGAAGCCCTTCTGTATATTTCAGCTACCTTATTATGTTGATTACGTAACTAACAGTACGTGCCCTATCTCATGAAATTTCATGGATTACATGAAATAGGGCACATTTTTCGAAACCAGCCCACACTGCATCTGGAAAAGTTTTACAGGGGTAAATAAGTGACATTTCTTAAAAAGAAAGGCATATTGTGTTTTAAAAATTCATATTACGTAGTTAAGAAATACTATTTTTTAAGAAAAGCGGCAAATTCCGAAACCTTAAAAAACTGGGTTAGCTAATTAACCTGAATTTTTAAATGTACAGAATGATTTTTCATTTTAACATCCGTCAGTCGAACATCGTTCTTTAGTGTATATTTCATGGGAGTTGTCTTCCAGCTTCAGGGCAATGAAAAGAATGGTCGAGTATGTATTTCAACATGGTTTCATGAGAATTGATGGTTTCTTCTTCCATTTATACATTGTTTAAGATGCGTTTGGCTAAGGCAAACAGATTTTTGCTTGAATGCGCTGACAGGGACGTTAAAAGAATAAAATATTTCCTAAGCTGCCATGCTGATAGGCAAGTCAGTGACAAAACTATTTAAATATAATTTTTAGATGAAATCATAAACTTACCATTTAATGCATGTACAAAGGAATTTCATTTTGTTAAATTTCTTCATTAGTATTTCGGGTGTTGGATTACAATGCGTTTATGATCGTCCTTGAAATGGTGGTAAATACTTTAGGTTTTCCTGTGTTTTCTGTCTACTGCCCATAAATGTAGATTCTGCTGTATGCGCTTGTCAAACCTTTTAAGTTACAGATGGCCGTTTGGGTCTTATTTTTAGTATCAGCCAACCGTGAAAACTCTTTGCTGTGAAGAATAAATGTTCACAGCATATTTCGGAACTTAATACGACTGAGATAAATTTAAAGAAACTCTTTGTATAAGTTACCTCTTTAAAAAGCACTATAATGAGATAATTTGTTGTCGAATATCTGAATACTCAGCCGTTTTCCAAGATGGTCAAGAAAAAAAATGGTGATTTTTGACCGGCTTTTTGAATTCACTAAAAATAAGGCATACAATGCCTGCTGAAAATGAAAGCTCACTTATTTCTTCCTAATGGAACGTTTTTCGCTCTATTTCCTTACTTTACGGCCCAGTTCCAAGATTGCTTATGCATAACCGAGTGGCCGAATTTATACTAAGATTTTTTGAAGAAATGTCAATCTCCTGCTCTTTCTGTTTCAATTTGCCGTATTCATTATTAGTCAACTGCAGATAGAAATTGTCTGGACATCTTTCGCATAAAAGGCATGACAGAGAAAAATGATGGGATGAGTGGCTTTTCGTATATATGCTTATTTACAGTCCCAATTATCGGTGTAATGTGTATTTTGGCGGTATCATCTTTGCTGAGAAACCCAAAGATGATAAAATTCCCCTGGGTGCAGTTTTACCCAAATATCCACCAAGTTCGACTCGAATGTATGAACACGATCTATGGAATAACCTTCAATAACAACTTTTATTCCTCATTTAACCGTCGCCATCCATTATTTGCCCTGTTAGTTGTAACAGTGATTCAAAACAATCGTAAAGTTTTTATTGTCCCTGTGAAAACCAACGATATTCCTATCAATCTATCGCAGAAAAGAGTCTTTCCTTCAAGAACCGCTGTGGCATTGTATACCGTTTGCCTAAGGGGCTATAACTTCAAAGGCAGCCTAAAAACTAACTTTTGAACAAAACCTATTCCAGAAAAATTTACATTTTCCTCAACGTAGTCACTTTTCTAATCGCTCCCAACCGGCCACTTAACTGCATGCACGCCTCCAAAACCCTCTGGAATCGCTTCATTGCTGCCTAACCGACGGTCTCTTAATACTCCCCCCCCCACCGATTCACACGAAACACTCTTACGAAAACATGAATATTACCGATCGAAAGTTATAACTTGTACCCAGTTCCCATAACAATGCACTGACCTAATACTGCTCACGCAGTCCTGGAACGATGCGGAGCGGTCAACTGGTGCATTAAATGCAGTGCAAGTGTACTATCACTTAAAACTAATTTTCGCGCAAGTCACCGTCCCAAAAACCACCATTTTGTGGAGCATACGGTAAATATCATCGGATCACGACGGTTGAACTGACGATTTTGTGTGAAGGAGTGTGGGGGATTATAGAAAGGGGTTGCATTTGGTCGCTCCATTCTTCTCGTATAGGTGGTGAATGCTCCTGTGGCCACCTCAAACTAGTACTCGGCTCTCACCTGTGGCTCCTCGAAACTGAGCTAGGCCCACCGACCACACCCAGGGAAACCGTCATTATCGACGGGCTTAACCAAGTAAGTGTCTCCGGTGCTCTGTGTGCCTTTACACCGGGTATATCTGACACCCAAAATTCCCACCAAGCCCCTCATTTTAACAGTCCTACGGTGAGCGCAACAGCAATGACGTAGGCGATTCAGACTAAATCAGATCATTCTCCAACTAAAACAAACCGTCACCCATAGTGGAGTTCAGCAGATGTCTGGGTTGTTCTAGCAGCCTTATTTAGGGACAGCACTGCTTGTCTCCTAACGGGGGAAGGCTAGAAAAGGTGCCCTAAACAAATGCTGGGTATCACGTCTTCTGCTGTCGGCCGTGACTTACAGATAGTAAAATACGTGATCATGAAACTCAAACAAACAACAATACCCCCGTCAACATCCGCGAGTCATACTCTCCAGGTTGCAGGGGTAAATCCTCTCACAAAGCAGCCCTGAATGTTAATTCCCTCTTAGACGAAATGAGGAGAAACCGGTCACAATGAAGAACTGGCGCGCTACATGGTGAAGCTTGCTGCTCTCAGGGAGGCTCGATTCTCTGAGAAGGGTCAGCTGGAGGAGGTGGGTGCCGGCTACAACTTCTTCCTGAACGGCCGGCCAAAGGCCGAACGACGTGATGCTGGTGTCGCCTTTGCCATCCGGAACGACATCATGGGACTTTTGCCCTGTCTGCCGCAGGGTATTAATGATCACCTGATGAGCCTTCGCCTGCCTCTTCGGGGAGACAAGTTTGTCACCATCATCAGGGCCTACACTCCCCAAATTACGAGCTCTGATGCGGCGAAGGACAAATTCTACGAGGAACTGCACCGCCTCTTGGCGGGTGTTCCAAAAGCGGATAGTGAATTGTCCTTGTTGACTTTAACACTAGCATCTTGATGGACCGCGCTGCCTTGCAGGGAGTGCTGGGTCCCCACGGTCTCGGTAGCTGTAACGATAACGACCTCCTTCTTCTGTGAAGGTGTGCGGAACACCATCTCCTGCTGACCAACACCTTCTTCCACCTTCTGACACGGGAGATGGCCACGTGGATACATCCTCGATCGCGGCGCTGGCAACAATCTGACTATGTTTCGTCTGGAGGCATGATTAACAGGGCCTGCTGGTAACCAAGATAATCGGCAATGCTGATGGTCAGACGGGATACCACCTCGTCATCCCCAAGATTTGGCTCCGGCTGCAAACCCGACGAAGGCCCCAACGTAAGCGACCGCCAAGTAAGTTAAATGCTCTTTTGTTAAATTTGCCTGCTCTCTGTTTTGACTTGAGCAACCAATTAACACAGAAAATGGAGGATCTACATGCTCCAGATGACAACGCCACCGTAGAGGCACGATGATGTCAACTGCAGAACGCCATTGAGGTCAATCGCCCTTAAAGTCCTCGATTGCGCACGCCGTCAACACCAGGACTGGTTTGACGACAATGATGCCGACAGCAGCAATCTACTAGCGGAGAAGAACTGACCACATGAAGCCTACATCGAAATTTGGAATGACGGCACAAAAGCAGCCTTCTTTAGATGCCCCTTCCTTGTACAGCAATTGTTGTAAGAGATGCAGGACACATGGATGGCCCACAAGACTGAGGAACTCCAAAGGTAGGTGGATCACAACAAAAAGAACTTCAAAGCCATCAAGGCCATCTACGGCCCTTGCATCAAGGCCACGGCACCGCTGTTAAGCTTTGACAGCACAAAGCTTCTGACGTAGAAATCCCAAATTCTTAAGCGCCAGACCGAGCACTTCAGAAGTTTCTTCAAATGCTCACAAGCCATCTCCGATGCTGCCATTGTCCGGCTCCCCCAGATGGACACGAAAGATGACCTGGATCTCCCCCTTCCTTACCAGAAGCCATCCGAGCCATGCCCCAGACATCCAGCTGGAAAGCACAGGGATCGGACGCAATCCCACACACCGCATGGTCCTATTTGGTCACATGCGCCTCCGCGATAACCTTCGGTAAACCATAGTTGGCCAAACCACATCAGCGCACATTACCTTGAACAATACATATACAACGCCCTCACTATCGTCATGCACCTGAGAATATCACGGATTTGTAGAAACCATGGCTTGGAAGGCTGCCAATCTGACGCTAACACATGATAACGGCATCAAGTCAGTGTGTGTGTGTGTTGTGCGTTGAGCGGCAGACCTCTGAACTGGCAATGGCTCCTCCTTATCCCCTGGTTTAAGTAATTCTAGCGTGGGCCAGGTTGTGCTGTGGGGTGCGAAGTCGGGTGCACAAGCACGTCAGCCAATGCGCCCATCCCACAACAGACACCTGACTAGCTCAGACGGTTGTTTGCTTGTGAGGGTTGGGAGAGAGTGAGGTTAACGGCTCAGCGCATTTTTCCCTATAAACAAGCTGACGCACTTGAAGCTATCACGGTGCACTAAAAGCCGTGGCTTGGAGGGTAACCAACTAACGGGATAACTCGCACCACGTAGTCAGAGCAGTGCGTGCGTTTATGTGCAATGGATGACTGGCGGACTGAGAGACAGGCTGCGATGGCTCCTTCTTATTCTGACCTTTATGATACTTTCCCTCAGTTGGAAGTACGATTCAGTTGTTGTGTTCTTATTTGGTGTTGGACCACAATGCTTGGATCTGTACCCCATCCCATCTACAGTCTTCTGGACTCTTTCTTGACTTTGGGTTCAGGTCTGGGAGTGGAACAGAGCAAGTCTTTTCTCACTTTAATCCACCGCATTTCACCGTCCCTGCACCACCATGGCGTGGAGCATTCGGTGGAAATCGTCGGACTACGACGGTTGAACTATCGGTCCCCCGGGATTTAGGGCGTAAGAGTTAGGGGAAGCATCACACAGGTAGTATTTGGTTGCTCCATTTGTCTCGTACAGGTGGTGAATGTTCCTGTAGCTTCCTCTAGTTGGTACCGAACTCTCACCATGGCTCCTCGAAGCTGAGCTATGCTCAGCGGCCACACTCCGGGCAACCACACTGGCTGGCGGGCTAAGCCAGGTGAGGGTATCGGGTGTTGTCTGTGTCTCCACACCCGGTACATTTGCTCCCTTCCCCCCTGTCTTCCCCCGTCTCCCCTCCTCCCTTCTCACACCTTCTGCCCTTTTCCCTTTCTTCTCTTTCCAGTCCACTCTCCTCCTCCCGCTCTCCTCCCCCTCTACCACACCTCACTTTCCCTCCATCTTCCCTCTTCTCTTTCTCCCCTCCCTCTCCCCTCACCCTACCCTCACCGGGCGAAAAGTTCCAAAGACAAGAGCGACAGCAAACACGTAGGTGACCCAGGCGAATCATTCGTTCTCTCTATTACCCAAATCATGACCCAAAGTGGAGTTCAGTAGCAGACTGTGATGACTAAACAGCCCTATTTAGGGAGAGCGCTGCTTACCCCTGGCGGGGGAGGTGGCTAGGAAAGGTGCCCTAAACAAATGCTGTGTCTCCTGACAGCTGCAGCAGACCATGGCTAGCAGAAAACAATTGCATGTAGTTGAAAAACTTTAAGAAATGCCAAAACTCCTTTACCAACATCTCACACCGTACCCTCCGAGGTATCTCAGAGCTGTTCGAGTGAGCCCGCTCACCCTAGAAGCCTGAACGTTCGATCCCTTTAGACAATCCTAGGAGCAACTGTCCGTAAAGGAGGACGGCGCTAGAAACTCTGGAATGGGCGCGCTACAAGGTGGACATTGCTGCTTTCAGCGAGAGCCAATTCTCTGAACAGGGTCACTTGGAGGATGTGGTGCCGGCTATACCTTCTTCTCGATTGGTCGCCCAAAGGCAGAATGACCCGACACTGGTATCGCCTTTGCCATCCGGAATGACATTGTGCCTTGTCTGCCGCAGGGCATCAATGATTGCATGATCAGCCTCCACTTGCCTCTTCAGGGAACAAGTTTGCCATCATCACCCCACCCCTTAAAATAAGCCCTGATGAGGCAAAGAACCAATTCTACGAGGAGCTAAATGCCCTCCTGTTGACTGTACCGAGGGTGAATAAGTTAATTGGCCTTAGCAACTGTAACGCCTACGTCGGAACATACCATGCCACGTGGAGAAGAGTGCATGGTCCCCATGGTCTCGCCGGTTTCAAGGATAATGGTCTTCTCCTCCTGTGAACCTGCGCAGAGCACCACCTGATCCTGACCAACACCTTCTTCTACCTCCCAATGCGGCAGAAGGCGACCTGGGTGCATTCCCAGTCAAAACACTGGCGCCTGCTGGAATACATCCTCGTCCGGATGCGTGACTAACAGGACGTGCTTGTGAAAAAGACGATGCCCAAATGCCGACGGATGCACATCTCATCGCCTTATCATCTCCAAGATGAGCCTTCATCTTCAGCCACGCCGGAGAAACCAAGATAAGTGACCAACAGGCAAGTTTAATACTGTTTTGTTGAATGTGCCTGCTCACTATCTCGATTTCAGCAATGAACTGGCCAAAAGTTTAGCCAACCTTCCAAGTCGCCGACGTGGACGCCTCCGTGGAGAACCCCTGGTGCCAATTGAGAGACACTGTCAACTTCACCGTCCAGTATGTCCTCGACCGTGCACGGCATCAACACCAGGAATGGTTCGTTGAAAATGATGCAGCCATCCATACTCTGCTCGCTGAGAAAGACAGGTTCCACAGAGCTTACGTTGACCATCCTACCGATGCAAACAAGGACGCCTTCCATCAAAAGGCATCATGTGCATCAGCGGCTGCGGGAAATGCAAGACACCTTGATGGCTTGCAGGGTCGAAGAGATCCAAAGGTACGCAAACTGCAACTAATGGAAAACGTCTTCTCTGCTATCAAGGCTGTCTACGATTCCCCCGTCATATGAACTGCTCCACTACTCAGTGCTAATAGAGCTACCCTGCTCACTGAGAAGACGCAAATCCTAAAGCGCTGGACGGAGCACTTCCAGAGCGTTCTGAAGCGGTCCTCCGCCATCTCCGACGCCACAATCAACCGACTATCTGAATTGGAAACCAACGCCGATCTCGATCTCCTGCCATCTCTCCAAAGAAACCATCAAGAACATGCAAAAACTTTCCAGTGGGAAAGCACCTGGCTCGGACGGGATCCTTGCTGAGATTTACAAGCATGGCGGCCTCTAACAGATGAACCAGTTCACAGCGCTCTTCCAGGCGATGTAGCGTCAAGGACCAGTCCCTCAGGATTTCAAAAACGCCACGATCGTTCATCTCTCCAATAAGATGGGGAACCACCAACTCTGCGGTAACCACCAAGGAATCTTGCTGCTCAAAATCGCCAGGAAAATCTTCGCAATCATCCTCCTAAATCGCCTCAATGGCCATCTGGAACAAGGACTCCTCCCGGAAATCCAATGCGTTTTTTTGCCGCCATCACGTCACCACCGCCGTGATCTTCGCCTTGTGCAAACTGCAGAAGAAGTGTCAGGAGATGCGGACTCACTTGAACACAACCATCGTGGATCTGACGAAACCCTTTGACAAGGTGAATCGCGACGGGCTGTGGAAAGTCATACAGAAATTTGGCTGTCATGAGAGATTCACTCACATAGTGCGTCAACTCCATGATGGCATGATGGAGCGCGTCACGGAAAACGGAGCTGTTGGATTTCGCAGTGATTCACGGAGTGAAGCCGAGTTGCGTCCTCGCGCCTAAAGTCCTCAGTGTTATGTTGTCTGTAATGATAGTGAATGCCTTACGGGACGAATGCCCTAGGATCCGCATCAAATACCGGATGGATGGCCGACTCCTCAATCAATTGCCGATGCATTTCCCACTCGCGTGTATCTACGGCCATCATCCACGATTTTCTTTTCACTTACGACTGTGCACTCAATGCAATGACAGTAGGGGACATGCAAAGGAGCATATACCTCATCGCTGCCGCTTGGGACAGCTTTGGATTGCGCATCAACACGGAAAAAACAGTGGTCATGCATCAGCCGCCGCCTAATACTACCTACGATGCTGATTACATTAATGTCAACGGCGCCCAACTGAAATCCGGGGATATCTTCACGTACCTGGACAGTTACCTCTCCAGCAGCATCAAAATCGACAATAAGGTCGCCCAATGGATCGCCAAAGCCGGTAAAGCCTTCGGACGCATGCAGAACCTCGTCTGGAATTGATACTGGTTCAACCTCCCGCACCAAAGCGCAAGATGTTTAAAGCTGTCTTATGGCTAATTCTGCTGCATGGAGCGGACACTTGGACGATCTACCAAAAACATTCTACCACAGCTGCTTCCGCAGAATACAAAACTGAGATGGCAAGTCAGGATCCCAGACACAGAACTGGTGGAGCGAACAGGCATCTAAGTATCAACTGGGCTAAAGCGGCCATCTGGTGATAATGGATGACGACCCACTATGCAACCGACTCTTCCATGGAGATGTTGCCACGCGTTCGCATCGACAAGGGGTCAAGTACGACGCAACAAGGACATTCTGAAGACCACTCCGAAGCAACTGCAGATCAACCCGAAAAACTGGGAGGATCTCGTCCGGAGCGGATGGGCCTGGAGGAGGACAGAGCATCAATCTACGAAACCAACCGGATTGCCGCCGCCAAGGTCCAAAATGGTGGTACGAGAAAAACCACAGTGACCGGATCAACACCGCGAATGCCCAAGCCCTCCCAACGCCCACGCTCTCAACGCAACTTCCGCGCGTGAATCGGCTTGGTCAGATATCTTTTGGCACAATGCAACAACAATCCGAGAACTTCAACTTGTGCGTCAACTTTTGCCAACCCTCCTTAGACTGCTACGGTCATCCTAACCCGAATTCCACCATTCCAAACATAAAAGCCTCAATATCTCAATACTTATCACCTGATACTTCAACCACCACCACCAGCAGCGATGAGGGCTCGTTCCCAACCTGTCCTCATTGTGACCGCACCTTCCCATCACGCATCGGCATGGTCGGTCGATTCCGAATCCATCGCACAGGGACTAGTGCATCAGTACCTTAAACCGACCTACAGCAGGGATCGTCCCATCCACTGCCCTCACTCGCCTCGTGCATTCATTCACCGCATGGGCCTAATCGATTTCATATGAATCCATTACAGCGGAATTCACAGCAATGTTGACAGCACCGATACACCATGCGCACTCTCCGCTCTTGCCACTGTCAGAACCATTCCCAATCCCACTATCACGAATGAAAACCCCCCAGCCCCTCCCTGATTTCTCCTGCCCACACTGTACCTGCAATTTCACTTTACGCATCGGTCTGGTCAGTCACCTGCGAATCCATCGCCCGGAGGCTGATGAACCAGTGCCTGGGGCTCCGACATACAGTCGCCGCATCTGCCTCCAACTTTTCTCACTGCTCCCACACATTTACACACTGCATAGGCCTATTAGGACACATGCGCCTCCAAGACAACCTGCGGTAAACCACCGGAGGTTTAACCACATCAGCGCGCACTACCTCCACAAATGCACATACAACACCCTCACCATCATTATGTACCTGATAATCTCACAGATTCTTAGAAACCGGCTTGAAAGGCTACCCATATCATGCTGACACCAGACCACGCCGTCGGCCCAGTGTGTGTTGTGCGTTGAGTGGCCTTGAGCACCAACACGTATCAGAGACCGCCGCCTCCAATGCCCTCACTGCCTCCACGCATTCAGCCACCGCACTGCCACGGTTACATGCGCATCCACAAATGTTGAATCCACCACGATGCCAATGCATATAAAACATTTTACGCACCCATCAACAGTTCGCATAGTCCTCCCATGAGCTGGACTACCAGTAAGAGCAGTAGAGTCCCCCGACTCAGCACCTCATGACGCAACGCACCGCACCGCAAAATGCATCGCACAACGCATCGAAAAAAGCGCTGGCTAACCTGGTCAGTCAAATCGACCATCTAGGTTCATGATACTAGATCGCTGCGTGGTGTCAAGAATGGTAACGCCGATGGGTCGGACCACGTTATCATTCAAACATGCTTGAAAGTTCGACACATCCATGCCCAAAATGCCAATATAAACCCGAAGCACCCAACTAAATACTCCGCAGTGCCCACACACATTCACACACCGCATGATCCTATTAGGTCACATGCTTATTCATGAAAACCTGCAGAAGAACTCCGCTGTCTATACCACAACACTACATCTCTCCTAATCAGCCTATGCACCCAAACTGATCAAACGCAACTCCGAAAATACATGCTCTCAGTTTGCATAACTGACTGAGAGGCAAGCATTGTCCTTGGGTCCTTCTCCATGTGACAGCTCTGCTACATGTGTGATCTGAGCTCTAAAATATCACGTGGGGATAAGCGACGTGGGTTGGAGTCTGAGAGTTAGGCTGCGATGACTACCTCTCAATTTGACCGCCGGCACTCTCACACTTTTGATATGTGAGCCATTCAACTCCCTGTTGTGTGAATTCCTGAGGCTTGCGTTTAGGGAGCCAGATTTTGTACGTAGTACGTGTAGACGAGGTCACCAGCGGCGGTGCCACTTCCGCATCAAAAAACTGACCGGCTCGGGCGCTACTCTAATTACGGGGTGGGGGAATGAGTGAGGTCAACAGATCAGTGCATTTTCCTTACTATAAACAATCCGACGCGCTTGAAACTGTCACGCTGCGCTTAAAGTCGTGGCTTGGAAGGCTGCCAACTGATAGGATAACACGAACCGTTGTCAGCTTATTATGTGTTTTTGTGTGGAGTGGCTGACTGGTGGATGGAGGATCTGGTTGCAATGTCTCCTTCTTAATGTGGCCTTTATGGCACTCCCACTCTGTTGGGTCCGAACTATGTGTGGTGACACGCCCAGGAGCAGCTCCAGCTGCACTAGCCACCTGTGTCCGCACCCAACTCCGGCCTTTTTTATTCTGTCAAGACACCAGGCTCAGGTGGAGGAGGAGGAGAGAGTGCGGTAGCTGCAGCGCATAGTTAATATTACTTAAAACTAATTAACACGAAAATTCACCTTCCCTGCAACATCATTGGGTGGAGCATTCGGTGGACATACTCGGACTACGATGATCGAACTATCACCTAACCAGTGGACTGTGAGTCACTTGGCGCTGGCTCTTCTTATCCCCCTGGTTTACTGAATTATGGTGTGTGCGTTATGGGGGTGGATCGGGTAGTGATGCGTGATGACGGGTACGCCGGCCCGTCAACCAATGCGCCAATACCCACATCATACAACTGACTGGCTCGGACGGTTGTCTGATTATGCGGATTGGGAGAGAGTGAGGTCGGCGGCTCAGCATATTTATTTTTTACTTTAAACAATCTTACACGCTTGAAACTACCACGGGTTGCTAAAAACCGTGGCTTGGAATGTTGCCAACTGACAATGAGTTCAATCCAGTGCGTATGTTTGTGCGCAATGGACGACTCGCGGACTGAGAGAGAGATAGAGGCTACAATGCCTTCTTCTTAATGTGGCCCTTTATGGCACTGCTCCTCATTTGGGATCCAAGCCGCCCTCTCTTTTGTGGTAATGTTCTTATTTGGTATTTAACTACAGTGCTTCGGTCTGTGCCATCTCCGATCTCCGGTCTTCTTGACTCTTTCTTAACACCGAGTACAGTCGGGGATTGGAACAGAGAGGGCGGTAGATGCAGCGCAATTGTCCTCTCACTATAATCCAGCGCGAGCCACCGTTCCTGTACAGCATATGGTGGACATCGTCGAGCACGACGTTGTGTTTGTGCACCTCTGTGTCCCCAAAAGGGCCCCGTGGTAAATGCGCTGGACCAATACTTGGGCCAAATCAAGGTGCGGCCGGCGTTATTATTCTGGGAATCAGTCCCATAACAAATGCCGAACATGCGAAATGCGCGTGTAAAGCTCATGCCGCAACCCACTCTCCCACTCTGTGCTCGAACCCGCCACCGCTCTTCTTGACTACGTATATACACCGGGCACAGGGACGTGAGAGTGCGGTAGATGCAGTGCAAGTCTACTATTTTTAAAACTAATTTGCGCACTAGCAACGGTACCTTCACCCTCATGCTGTGGAGCATACGGCGGACATCAGCGGATTACGACGGTCGAGCTGACGTGTGTGCGTGTATGTATTGGGGTTGTTGCCGTTGCCGGTCCCACTAGTGTGTATGCACATGTGCGCACTGCTACTTGAGCGCATCTGCGAACAGTACTAGTGTTTGCGTGTCGTTGTTTGAACTGACCCCATGACAATTTATCGAAGATAAATGTATGCTCGCCACTGGTCTTCAAAATCCTGTTATGGAGATTTTCACAAATACGATTCTCTTTACCTTACTTGAAGCCAATGATGAGGGTGTCGAATACCACGAGACCGCTTTGGCCACCAGCAGTTTCAGCTTTGCTTAAATGCATGTGTGCGGGAAGCAGTGTATTTCAACCATTTCGTACAACTTCAAGAGACCGTGCAAAAACACAGATTTGTGGTTAAGTCCTATGATGTCTTTATAGTTATATAGCAGATTAGTATCTGACACGAACTGGTGAAAAAGAAGGATAACACCATCTGTCGTATTAAGTGAGAAGCTATTGCTGGGGGATAAGCTGCGTGTCTGTGAGCCTCCGGTCGACCCACTTGATACTGTTGTATTTAACTGCCTGTAAGATAATATTCTGCGTAAACCGACTCGACTGCATGGACGAAGCGCTACCGATGTTGCTACCAGACCTTGCCATATGGGCCACTGGTAATTCGGCGAAACTTTCTTTTAATTGTCTGATATGCTTCCATAGCGGTAAACTGGTGGTGACTGCCTAAATGAGGCAAGGGTCGAGCTCCTGACCTACTTAAAAGCCTACTTTTCATAATGAGCTGTAGCTGTGTGTCTTATCTTGTTTAAAGTCACCTTCAGTTACCTGAATAAGGCAATAAATTTCAGACGACTAGATAAAGGAGCTGGCACCTTATTTTTTCATTGGATTTGGTGTGTCTAAAAGTATATCTGTACTTTTTGCGGCTCTCAGAGTGTCTTTCAAAGGCTCAGTCAACTCTCTATGCATAATTTCACGGGGCGTGTCGTTTCGGAACGAGAATGCATCAATATCATATATTTTACGTAAAAAATAACCTAAACTTCCACGTTGTTCTCGGGGAGATCAATTCGCGTGTCAGGCATCAGCTAAACCTAAAGATAATAAGCTCGAATTCGGTTGCATGAAAATGTACATGGCGTTTGTCCTGGTGGAGCCGCGTTGATTGAACGAAAGAGTAATGAGTGTGACGGGAAGGACAGACGCACGAGTGAAGATTTATGCTAGGAGGTGATTAGTATATTGATTGAGCAAGGAGATTGAGGGTCTAGCGCTGCTAATGAAGCTGCCTCCACGTCAGGAAATAGTTAAATGTTTTCTGTGATATAAGTGTTTCGTTTTATGGTCTCTTGGAATACATTTGTACGTACCCCGGGTATGGCCACACGTGCCTGTATCAATTTCCCAGAATGATTATAAACCGAATTATCGGTACTTTTAATTTTTAATGCTTGTAGTTTGCATTTATTTATAATCATTTTGATTTCCGAACCTTAATGCACCAGAGCCTTACTGTTGATTTCCCCTAGTGGAAAAAAAATATCTTGCATTCTTAACAGCATGTCGCACAGAGTCGTCGGTTCACTGTTTTGTAATGTTGTATCCAACCGTTAGGACTAAGAAATTAAACTTATCCTCCGTGTATTTTTTAAGCTTACGTAAATGTTACTCAACTAAATGTAAAGTATATTCAAAGAAATACGGTTTTCGCCATATTGTCCTCAATTTAACACTGCTCACAAACTAAAGGATCAATTTTGACTTATTATGTACAGCATGTCAAATAACACACTTGCGTATTTGTCATGACCTCGCTCTAATCTGCCATATGTGTGTGCGCATTAGAGTGGGTGTTGTAGTGGTTTGACTATGGGGGTGGGGGAGAAAGTGAGGTCGACGGCTCAGCGCATTTTCCTCGCTATAAACAATCTGACGCGCTTGAAACTATCACGGTGCGCTAAAGCCGTGGCTTGGAAGGTTGCCAACGGACGGGATAAAGTCGAACCGCATGGTCAGCCCAGTGTGAAATGTCTGACTGGCGGAAAGAGAGTCAGGATGCAATGGCTGCCTCTTAATGTGGCTTTTATGGCACTCCCACTCCATGGGATGCGAGCCAGGTGTGGTGGTTTGCCCAGAGGCGGCTCTGACCGCGCCAGCCACCTGCGCTCTCTCCCATCTCCGGTCTTCTTGACTCTGTCGTGACACCGGGCTCAGGTGATGGAGGAGGAGAGAGTGCGGTAAGTGCACCGCAAGGCTACTATCACTTAAAACTAATTCTCGCGCAAGTCACCGTCCCTGCACCACCCTTCCGTGGAGCATACGTGGATCTCGTCGTAATCGACAGTTGAACTGTCGGGTGTTGTAGCCTCAGCGGAAATACCCATACAATGTCTGAGTTATTATTTAGCCTGAAAAACAATAAAACACATCATAACAATGTGAATCGGAGGGAGCACCAATATTCACATCAGTTTCATGAATTCATCCGAGGTTGTGCACCTGGTTTCACAGAAAGTTTGGCTTCGCTGACGGAGTTGGACACACACTGCAGAACATTGGGGGAAATTGAGAAGAACAAGAATGCAACAAAATTGCGTAAAAATTCTCATTAAGTCCCTGCTCTCTTTATAAAAAGTGTAAAAAGAAACTATGCACCAGAATTAACCAGCTGCTTACACCCGAAATAAGACAAGGTGAGAGCTGATTGAAAACTCAGCCTCGGATGAGAACTCAGTAAATCGATATTTTGATTTGGTGCCAACATACAGAGCCCTGCACAGCCACCGACATGCTGGCTTTACTGATCGTTGATTAGCAGCCACCTCCCACAATTATCGCCTGTTCTGTAGCTGCTATGATGTCTGGTTCTAGTACGCGAACAGTCTTCTCCCTCACTCATACTGAAGCCTTAAATTCGCCACCAGTTGCGAGCATAGTTAAATCATGCGGAGTAGCGTGTAGTGGAAAACACACCTGATTTCACGTGCATACATCTGTTATTAGCTCTTCAACGCACAATGAGCGTGCTCGCTATTAGCTGGAAAAAACCACGCGTTCCCAATGTTGCTCTGCTAACTTCTAAGCGTTGAGACAGTTCGAGTGAAAATGACTTTACTTTTAACGCTAGAATTCCCACAGTAAGGCAGTAAGGAAGTTTTTGTAACTCTAGGAACACGATAAAACGTCATAGACACATGAAAGAAGCTGGGACACATAATTGCCCATGTAAGGTATTTACTGAGAATGTGCTCCAATATTTTTCAAACAATTCCGCCAATTCCGTCACGATTGGGGAATGCAGGGTTTAGCGTCCACAGTAAGAAGCTAGCACGCTCTGATGACTAACTTCTTCAAATTTTCAATAATTTTGGGTCTAACTGGGTAAATCTTGTTTTTAAAGGCAGTCCCGATGGGTGAAATCAAATGATGCACGTTCACAGAGCCTAGGCGATTTGTGGACGTGCAAGCTCCGTTTCTACTCATGCAAACATCGAAGATTGCGTTGAAGCAATCGTACAAAGACATGCAAATAATGTTAAAAATCAGACATGTTAATGCAATTCAATACTATTACGACTTTCTGCGCAGTGGCCACGACCTTCATTTTCGACTGCGCATCTATTGATATGAGGTGAAATTCCCTGCCTACCACGTTCTCGTGAATTATGAATGCTGACTGTTTCTATCAGTTTTTCGGCCTCTTTCAAAACTGCCGTAGGAGCCAAAAATAATCAGGCGAACTTTCCATGATAAAACCTTTGTGCTACAATGCTAGGTTTTCTAACCCATCACTTACGAAAACTTAAGTTAGCCACCAATCCATTCAGTGTTATCCAAAATTGTTAAAGGCATTTTAAATTAAGAATGATTACGGAATTGAAATTGTAATGTTTATTATCTTAGAGAATAGTACTACGATATTTAAGATGCGCCAGGATGCTGGTTTTTGAATAAACGACACTTTGGCCTCTCGAAAAACAATCAAACAAAAGCCGGATTAAATAGTCGTCATGTTTTTATTGATTTCGATGCCCTTTCAAATTAAAATATTCTTTAGGGAAAACATAAATGAACATGGAGCGTCTTTTTCCCATTTTATGTTTAATCATGTATTCAAAGTTTCATACTCAAACAATAGGTTTATTGCGGTTTTTAAACATATCTAAAATGTATGTCAGGCCTATTCTGGAATACTGGTCATTTCTATTTAGCCTTCTGCACGCTGGTGAACGGAAGAAGATAGAACCAGTCCAAACACTTCTTTAAAAAAAAACAATTCTCTATTGAAACACAACCTGTACAACGAACAAAATTGTGAGCTTACAAGGATTGATTCGTTGTGACTTTGCAGATTATAGAAGGGACTATTTTTACTGCTTAAACTTTTAAACATTTGTACATTTAACCCTCTTTCATCTCTGAGGCAGCTCGGCCACTCTCGGCGCACCAGTAATAGAAATGTATTTTGTTTCTTACTTTGACACGCACCGCTAGATACCGTCAGTTTTTTCGGTAAACACAAAAGCAATCTGGTATAAGCTACCCAGAAGTATCAGAATTCAGCAAAGCTATCCCTTGTTTATTAGCGCTGACATTAGTTTTCTACATTCAGGACACCTTCCTAAAACTTTTTGGGGCTGACTCTTTGGAAGCTGTCTTCAGTTCTGATGGCGTTCACGGACTCTGAATTCTGTGCCGGACTTCATGCTGAGGTCAATATTGCTGGCTCTGCAGACCTTAATCGGCTTATTCCTCAGTCGACAGCGAACAGCCGTTCGCCGATATACCTGCTGGTGCAGAATACTGGATCCATAACACTGAATGGAGAAGTCCTTCACCGGGAACCTGTGTCAACGCTTCCCTGTCCTGAACTGTTATCCCTCAATAAGCTGCAAGTTTATCTCTTGAAAACACTTGAAACAACGATGAGGAGTTTTTTTCCGTGTCAGCTTGACCCTTTACTATATATTTTTTTGACCTTGCCTGTAAACTTGCAATAAATAAATAAATATTGTGGAATATTTTAAAAACTATAAAATTTCCATTGTGCTCGCATCGTATCCATTCGTTTAGTAATGCCCCTCAGACGGTATTGTCCTCATTCATTGCAAAAACTTATGAGCACCATATTTTATCTTCGTAATGGCATAAAGGACTCTATGGGTTTTATTTCCAAGGAAGGCATAGAGATTTTAGATTGCTAACCTTTTAAAGCAAATGTTTCAGCAGATTGGGTACGAAAGTATTCGGAATAAGAAAATAGTTTTCAAAGCCTTAACGTACCCTTCCCGTCAGTAAAAATTTGCAAAAAGACGCGGTTTTCTAGCGGACTAGTACAAGAAAGAATATTTTTTAAATTTTGATTTCTATAATATAAGTTGAATTTATAATGGCATCAAAAATCTATAGAAAGAAGCACACAACGAGCGTTGTTTTTTTATTGAGTGACGTTCCAATAGGAGGCCGAATAGATGTTGCAGGTCGCAGATATCCTGGGAATATGATCCAGATAATAAATTTCAAAAGTCGACTTGCATAATCGTTCTTACCCCTAAACTTTTATTTTACATTTTGGGTAACGTATCAAGAGATAGGACACAGACTGTATTATTTCAATCTCAATCAACGTGGTTTATTTTTCGACCTTTGGCTACTTTGATCATCTCGCCCGTTGGCTCTCACCCACTTTCGTTCCGGACATCCTATTTATTTGTCATTTTAAACAAGAAACTAAAAACGAACTGTTTTAGTAGACGTAGCGGTAAAATACGCCGACTTATCGACCAGTTTTTCAATTATGACCTGTGCATTGTTGTACGCCTAACTTTCCGACATCTAAGCGAGTGATACTATGATGCTTGCCACAGAAAATTTGATCGACTAGAGAAATCTTTTCCCACCCCAGTTTCCCTGTCGTCCCGAGTTACAAAAATACCATTATACATTTGAACAGTATTATTACCAAACTTAAAGATTGGACTTGTAAGAGGAGGTCTTAGACGCATGGTTCTACGGTGCAGGTGTGATTAGCTCATACCAAATCTTAGCTGTACAACTTCTACATGACAAAGCCATAATTTTCACCACAAACACTCACAAAGAAATATTATTAAAATCCCAACTTAAATGGCTTATTTCACTGCCTTCGACTGCTTCGCTATGCACGCACGTACGCTCCCACCCTCTTTTTTTTCAGACAATCAAGCGATTTTAAGTCTTAAGCCAGACAATGAGAACGGGCTGTCTAGACTGGCTGATTTGTTAAGAAATTTGTCCCCATAATAGTTAGGCAGAGGTGCACACCCCTGTCAATAACATTTGCTCAAAATATTATGCATGGTGTGTACAGTCATTGCATTAAATGTAACTTTGTCGTCAAATTGTGGTCCAGATTACAAAAAGGATAAGTCTCAGGGAAAATAAAAGCATTTATTTGAAAAGGCGTAGCCAAATTTGCTGCAGTACGGGATACACATCAAAAATCTATGTTATTCGTCAAAGTTTATGTACTGCATTTTGTAATTTGGCAAAAGCATTTCCGAAATCGTTATTGGTTGCACAACTTTTTCGCTTTTATTCTGACTCTTAACGTTCAAATAAACCTGAAAAGTAAAAAAAAACATGTGAGCAGCACTTTTCCCCTGCATAATTTCACATCACGTCCTACAAATGGCTAGTTTACGGAGTTTCGAACTTTAAAAGCCTTCATATTTACAAAACCAAGTATTCGGACATAAGGTAGATGCATTAGCTTATAAAAGGTTAACAAAACATTTGAACCATGATTCCTTTTTCGAAAAGCTGGCTTTCGAAGGGTTGCATATTAATTATCGTGCAGTATCAGCCCAAAACATTTCAGTAACATCATGGTGTCGGCTTTCAAAAGAGGTTTATTCATACCTCCTGTAAAAAGCATTACTAAGTAAAAAATGAATTCTCATTTTATAAGAATGTTTCCAGCTATTTTGGATGCTCTTTTACGTTAAAGTATATTTTCTCGAAAATGCGCACTAAAATATTCTTCCTTATGTAGCAGAGTAGGGCTTCTTGAAACAGGGTTTCCAACCGAAACGTTCTATGAATATCGTCTAAAAAATCGCACATTTTGCTAAGTTAATCGGAAGACGTCATATAGTGCTCATAAACCTTTGCCAACACTTTGGATTATTTTTGTATACTTAATAAGGAGCATTATTCGACGAATAAATTCAAGGATTCATGAATGGACATTTCAGGGGATTAAACATTTCCTAGGTAGAACCCTTTCTAAGCTAAAAGGTACACTTTCTTAATGTAAAAAAATTTGACGTAAATGCAATTTGCAACAAAATCATTACATGAACAAATATCCCCTTTCATATGTTCTATTAATATATTCGAATTTTTAAGAGCATCGAAAATAAAGGTGATAAATGCCTAATCGATAAGAAGTCATTTGTTACATAGCACAGCTATTTCAGACTGCCGACATCCTGATGTGACCTAAATATCTCAGGATTACCCTGCATGATAATTCATTTAGCAACGCTGCTTAAGTAATATATTCGAATCGAAAACACATTTCAGAATGTCGGTTGATATTTTATGAGATCATAAATCTACTATATTGGATGCAATAAGTCCAATTACATGAGTACCCGCATTGAAAATTCAAATTAAATTTTTATATTGGAGTATTTTTTCGAAATGTATCGATTTAATGTTAACACTTATGTAACTTAAAAAAATATTTTTCGCAAAATTCTGATGGTTTTTGCCAGATAACGCAGTAGTACATTTTTCTGACTGTATTTAGTTTTGCAGCACCAAGGATTGGCACGTAACCGAATATATTACCGGAAGCCGTGACCTGCTGTCGTTTTTCCGTGTCACACCCTACCATTAAAATTATCCGAGAATTTCATGCCTAACGCGGATTTCGAGTGCGTAGGGAAATTGGCACCTGAAGGGCTGCCGCGTGAGTCGTTGGCTAGTACTTTTGATATTAGCCAGGCCACACTTTCAAGAATTATTAACCATAGAACAGTGCCTAGAATTAAGCAAGGTTGATCAGAACGGTTCATAAGCAAACGGGACGAAGAATTTAGTCATCATGCACTATAGAAAATACCATTGTATGCCCCCAGGGCCCTTCAGAGGGAACAATCGACAATCTCATCTCTGTTCATAATAAAAAGGTGGCAGAGATCGGTCTTCATCAGAGAACTGCTATGATAAAACCAATTTTTAAGCAGGCAACTAATAATAGAACATTTTTCGTTTGCTCAGGAATATATTTACTACAGAATTTTATGGTACAAAAGCATAAGCTATTGTGAGGAAGACGTATTTTTAGATAAGCCTCTGAAGTGGGTACAGGTAGTCATATGTGGAAATAACTTCCCCCGAGAGCACACTACGCTGATAGAAACTTTAAAGAACTGTAGAAACCTGATGGTTGGGATGGCACCGAATGGAGACTATAATGTTGCAAGATAATGTAACTGTTCACAGAGCACAGTAGGTACGATTCTAATTTAACTAACGTCTTAAATTTCATTTTTTTAGACAACAACCAGCCCGCTTAAGTATGTTTTATACCTGCCAACAGTCCGCACCTAACTCCCATTGAAAATCTCTTTGAGCTAATCAAAAGAAACTGAGACATGGTAAGGAAACACATTTCAATGGAGCAAAAGTGGGAGTTTTTGCTTAATGATTGTATAGACCAAACCACCATTGTCAACTTAATTGAGTCTATGTCCTCCTGAGTTCCAGCTATATTGCACGCTAAAGGACTATCAATAAAATATAAGTATGTTGTATTCTTATGATTTTATATTATTTCATCCTTATATTATATTATCCTCTTCTGCTGTTCGTTATATTAAGCCTTAAATAATTGAGCTGTCATAAAGTCGCTTTTTTCAATTTCATGGTTTAGATAAAACCAATTAGTCCTTAGTTAATAAATGGTATTTAAACCTTATTTTGTCTTCTTTTAAAGATTCGTTGATTTTTCTAAGGCTTTATATTGTGCTGTTTAACTGTATGTGACTTATCGTATACTGACTAGATCTAAATTACTAAAACGTATGGGCAATGCTTGCCTTCGTCAGCAATAGTTGTACATACATTCTCAAAATTAGAAGTAAAATGGCCCTATTCCGGGGTCGTGCTCCAACTACATCTGTCATAGTACTTGCAAGCAAAACATGGCCTTCCAGTTTTCGGCCAATCACAGATATTCCAACAAACCAATCGGCTTCCAGGCCAACTCTGACATGTACTCACGTATTGGAGTGCGACCACTCGCTCATTGTCACTGGGGATGTCGGCTGTCTCGGAGCCGGCCGTATGCCCTCGTCCAGTTGTCAACTTATACCCACCTTATCTCCAATATTTCTGTTCTGTGAGTACAAGACTTTACCAATTAACTTTCAACTTTCTTTTCTATTCGGGACCAAGCACGAAGCTGCAGGGACAGTCCTGAGTGCGGTTCAAATAGGAGACAGACTGAAAATTACGGGAGGTTGTAAAAAATAGTGGTTAAAGTACTTACGCGCAATAGATATTGAATCCTTGTATCCCCAACATCAATGTTTTGATCTAGATTTTCCGGTAGAGTTAACTCCATAACACAACCAGCTTTCCGATTACTTTCTGGCATTTTTGTTCGATCGTCAAGGTTTGAATTGACTGGGTTTCGGCCGTAATTTTCCATACTGGGTTGAAACTTCTCACCCACTTTGGAAGCGAAGGCCTTGCGAAAATCCTTTTTCATTGAGGCCCTATTTGACGTGCCAATAAGTTTCACACCAGGTTCGTCTCCCTCGTCTTTAAACTCTGCATTGGCAGTCATTCCAAGCTCTGGCAGGTTGGTCAATTGGAAGACTTCGAAGTAACCGCTATGAATTGCCTTTGATTTGGTAGAGTACACATACACGCGAATCGTGTCCGGTGATTGGAGATGGGTCTTTTCTATCTGTTAAAGCAGGCCATAAAGCAAAATATTTAAATTAAGCATTCTAGGACACAAAAACCTGGAAACATTTGAAGGAAATCACGATTTACTAGTTGATGAAACTATGTGGAGCTCCGTTTTCCAGTCAGGAAAAACTGTTTTTTTAAATCAATCGAAAGTAAATGTTTGAACATTAAAAAGCTGTGCCCTTCTCACCAGTCACCCACGTTATTGTCAATTGAAAAAGTTGACCATCACTCTAATTTAACTTCGGTAAAATGTTCTGCAGTGCATATGCCATAGGATCGATGCTGGAAAGTAACATTATTTGCTAAGATAACCTCGAGAACATTCGGGGTAAAAAGCCGCCGCATTTTTCTGATCACCTTGATACTTGCTTAAACCAAACAATCGTGAAAACCTGTTTGAGGCTCAACCATCCAAATCTGGTTAAAGCATGACTCCAATCCTGTACGCATAGAAACGAAGAGGCGAGTTCCAGGAGTTTTCGCAAAGACGGAGACACGATCACTGGAACGAGAGCTTTATTAACCTGATGGTTGGGATTCTCACTCGAATCCATCCTCAGAGACAGAGTCAGATAAGGGTATTGAATAGCCCAGGTTTTTCCGAATTTATCGGATGTAGTTCCTAGGCCATTACGTGCCTCTCACCATTGGCAGTTCCTGAGTGCATCGCATATCATTGCAGGTGGTGTGATAATTGTCTGATTGACCAGCTGTTGCAGTATGCAGTTGCCATGCCGTTGCCGTGCGCCAGCGTGCTTGCCGAGATTATCGGTTCAAAAGCTCATCGCACGTTTTCGCATGTTGTTCGATGATGGCCCATAGTCGAATTGCTGACGGCCAGAGTTTGGCATCCGTGTGAGCTCATGGGCACGTGAAGAATGTGTGGGTAACCACTGGTCCTGGTGCCAATGTCGGCGAGCCAAATCACCCAAGAGTTCACATTGATAACGAAATCCGGCCATCAGCAATTCAACTGCGGGTCATCATCGCACCACATGCAACCACGTGCGATAAACGTGCAAACTGCTAATGTTGGCTAGCCCGTTGGGGCACGGCAATGGCATGGAAACTGCGTACTGCAACAGCTTGTGGGTCAGACAATTATCACAGTAACTGTAACTATCTTCGATTCACTCAGGAACTGCCAATGGTGAGAGGCACGTAATGGCCTAGCATCTATATCCTATAAATTCTGTAAAACCTGGGCAATCTAATACCCCTAACTGACTCTGTCTATGATGCTGCATTTGAATGAGAATCCGAAACGTCTGGATAATAACGCTCTTTTTCCAGTGACCGTGGCCTCATTCTCGCAATCCTGTATTCATCGTCCGTTAACATGCTTTGTTCAGCTGGAAGCTTTATCTATCCATCTGCCGAATATGTTTGAATAAACGTTGGCATAATGACACTGATACTTGGCTGTGGTCAAAGGGAATAATAACTATTCAGTAGGTCTGAAAGCATTATGTCGGAAATCAAGCCGGTCATGGGATTACTTTATACTTTAAGACACCAGCGCTAATTTAAGCCAGGTGATCCAAAGCCATACGTCTAGAAGGTTTTGTGGACTGGATGCAGACTTCGCGTGGCTCATCAGTCTCAAAATGCGCCTTTTCCAATGGTGATGTGGTTGAACCCAACCGCTTATGGTCCGATTAAGATATTGGCAAACACAGCGGCAGTTCATAAATGAGCTCAAATGTATATTGCCGCTCCTCGTGAAGCCTAGATTTATAAAAATCCAACATAGCGGAAACATGAAGAAAACTGATGCCCGCATATGAACCGTTAAGTAACATCAACGTCTACCTCGCTTCAAATTTTTACTTTACTCTGACCACCAACGGTCTGTCATTGTGAAGTGCAGATGACCCATAATGTTAATTTAATTATCTAATAGGATATTTAACATCCATCCATACGTTAACACCACCCGTGAAACTGCCGTTGACTACAACTGCCAGTAAGCCCGTACAATAAGCCCGTACAGTAAGCCCGTACACGTCTATTCCTTCTCCCTTTTCTCTCACTCACACACAACTGCAGATTTTGACAGGTCTGTGAACGAATCTTCCCGAAATGAGCAATGCTGGGCTGTTGGTTGACAGTTTGATTCGGTAAAGCAGTCTTAAAGTCTCCTTGAGATCATAATTGGGCATGGGAGTGTGTACGGACAGGCCGGAGGTGGATTAATATTATTGGCAAAGACAAGTGAGACTGTAATGGACATTTCTGGCTTATTACCCGTCGTCAGTCAGTCATAACCAACCGCAGCTGGTGCATCACCATGGCCATATTCATCTAATTCTTCTACTCCTAGCCAATGTGCAGTGGCTGGCGGGGCTCGAGAGTGAGTCTCAAGGCAGAGCGGAACGAGTGAGTACTGTTAGCGATCGAGGAGTGTTCATCAACGAATGAAAGTCAATATTCCATATCTAAGCCGGCAAGACAACAAGCCCGTGCCTTAACGTTTAGAGCATTTTATTTCTGATAAACGGATCGCGGGTTCGATCCTCAGGTAATGCACCACCTGAGGTTGGGTATGATTGGCTGATTGGCCAGAAATGGCCATTCCAGTCTCCCTTGCCTTTGCCGGCAATATTCATCTGCGTCTGCTACTACTAGCCACTGTGCGGCTGCTGGCGGGGATCGATACTGAGCCTCAAACAGAGCGGAAAGAGTGAGTTCTGTTAACGAGCAGTGAGCGTTCGTCAACAAATGCAAGACTAAAGACGATCAGTGGGTATAACATTTTCGAGCTAAATCAAAGCTGGTTTTCACAAAGTGCGTCCCGTCACACATTGCACCTTTTTCTCCCCCAGGGTTAACCGATGCAAACTTTTGCACCCAACGCTCAAGAGGTTTCACGCTTGGGGTGCGTGTGGTCTACATTAGGAACCCTAAATCAACTGGAATAATTATAAACCATCTGTCCGAAATGCATTCTATAATCTTAAGTGTGATGCAATTAGGCGCGTTGGTGGTCGTCGCATGCGTAAATACCTAAGCTGTTTATTCTTTTATGTCGAGTCCAAATAATAAATTTCTTCAATTGGTCAGTCACCTTGTCGTTCACATGTACTGGGCAGAAAAAAATTCAAAACAAACAGCTGTTCAATCGACAACAAAGAAGGTATCTAGTGGATTCCTACCTAGAGAATCCTATTGGTCAAAATAGTTTTACCAGAGTACATATCTGCTCCCATTACTGAAGTGAGAAAACGAACTGTGACATAAACAGTAGCCAATCAGCGAAGAGCAAACTATCGATCGGTGTCAGAACTAGTGGGTTTAACCCATCGTGCACATTCCGGCGCAACCCCTACTTTCTTAGTCTCCGCGATCACCGGACATTGGGTCATGCGGTCGGATGGACACACCGCTCACCTTTATGGACCATATGATTGAGCTTGCAGATAACAGAAATGTCCGTAACCAATCTAAATTGTTGGTTATTTTCTCTGCCTTCTCGTACTGAGTTCCGACTTGGGGCAATAATGGACCCCAATACAGGAAACAAATTCACACTTTGTTTATGAATTTCTCTTCGTCTATATTTGGCCCGAATAATCCGTAGTCGCGGTGGATTGTCTTTTCTTTTACTGTTGCCAATGCTTTTCTATCCAAAAGAATTAAAGTACTGCTTCTGTGTCTGAAAATGTATCCCAACCTGGATAATAATTGTAGCTACAATTATTCCTTAGAACAATCGGTACATAACACAGATGGTTATTTTCCACCCCTTTTTGGTGTTAACTTAAGATTAGGATGCTGAACATTTGCTCTAAATTAGGGCGATTGCCACGGCACTCAGGCCGATTGAGAGTTCAGTACGAGCTGACATTTCAAAGAACGCTACGTGACAAATCTAGTAATTGTGAGGTTTTATTATGATCGTCTACATTACCTTGAGCCAATACTCGCACCTGCTCATGCCAAACGTGACTCAGTCCCAGGGCTGAACATAGCGAGACTTGAATCAAAAATATTATGCTGAAGACAATTGGGTACTGAAACGACTATTTCTGGTGTATTAGCTGCCATCAGCCAGTCATACCCAATCCCAAGAGTGAAATTCCTGAGGCTCGAACAACGAAATTATCCCGTCTATAGTAGTAGTTACTCTTCGGTTGTTGGTGGGGCTCGAGGGTGAGCCCCAAGGCACAATCTGGATGAGTATGTTCCTTTCCGCGATTGGTAAGCATCCATGTACAAGTCTACCCTAGTTGATTGACTGCAGTCAAGTATGCCCTGGCAGGATCGTCACCGGCCACTGCGCTACTGGAACACCCCTTCTTTAGTAAAGACTGTTCAACCAAGCCTATCTCACGCAAATGTGATGCAAAGCCTCGTTAGTGGCGGTTGTGTAACTTTGAAAGTGGCATATCAAACGATGAAAATTTAAAAACAGCCAAATCTGGCAAGATGTTTGTGTAAGGAATATGTATATAGCTCCCTAAGCTGGATGTGAGAATAGGAATGTCACCCACCAAAGTAATAAAAGTGACTTCGCCCGTAATTCCAGGAAGGGTAAATATTCCCCTATTCTAACCCGAACAGTCGTTCTAAAATAAGCATAAACTGTAGCCCTTAACTTAACCTTAACGCTACCGCGCACGTAATCCTACATTTCAGCCCACCTTGAACGCTTATACTACCCCTAACCTTAAAACAAACCTAAACATACGCCTAACTCTTACTATAAAAACAACCCTATGTGCCCTAGTATTTGGCGCAAAGTCACCCGTATTGCGGATTGTCCCCGGTCTCCTGTCCATTTTAGGGTTCATATTTATCATCCTTACCGTTATCATCATGTGACGAGAACCGCTGACTAAAGTATGTGTGAGTAAGATGAGAAGACCGAGATAACAAATAATTCTGTGACTCTACTCAAAAAGCCAAGCGATAAGTATGTGCGAAAGACTCCAGCCTTGGCAATAGGGCAGGGCAGGTTAAAGGACGGAAAACAGTAGTAATGCATTGACAATGAAAAAGCAACTTATATGCCAACAGCCATCGTTCAACTGGGCCGGCTTCTTTGCATGCCTACCTAATCCTAACGCTAATCCTCACCTCAACCCGCTAATCTCAGATATCGGTGAAAAACGCGTGTCCGCCATTATAGCTAGTACATGTGCTATCAGTATGGGTAATAATTACATAGTTTTTATGCCCCTGAACACCTGCAGGCAGCTTTTCCATATTACGTGGTTATACCGCAGTAGCTCATATTAATATAAGTTTTCAGAACGTGTCCAGAAATATCTGTTTCGAAGGATTTTCTCTTTTTGCGCGCATTAATTTCCTCAGAAATAAACCTCCTTTTTATGTTAGTTAGGGTCAGTATTCGTTGCCGGATTACCAAGGCTGCACCATAGCTCCTTTCCCTCTTAGCAATGTTTTTTTCATGTCTGAGGGGTGAAAAACGTCTTTTCAAATAATTCCTCGGACATTTCCGTGAACGTAGGCAAAGCTAACTGCAGTCTGATTTAAATAAAACACTTTCCAACGAAATTACGGAATTCGCATAAAAATAAATAATGGAAAATGAGAGTTGAGCTTATTACTTACAACGAGCATGCCGTCCGCCGATTTGTACGGAAGAGTAAGCATGTGGATGGCGGCTGGGAAATACCTGCTCTCAGCTACTGGCGGTAGCCCACCACAACTAACAATTTGAACGTCAACCTTTTCACTGGACACTGTTGCGTTTCCACCGCTTGGATTGGCACTCATCTCTACTTCGGCGAAGACCGTGTACCTGCAAAAAGTAAGATGGTTTGTTGTGAACTCGTACGCGTATATGACGCTTTGCCTAGCCTGGCAACCATTTAAGGTCAAGGGGAAAGTTGTATGGTACTGTATGAAGGGAAAAAGGGAGGATTTAGAGTAAACGTTGGGACAAAAAACGCGTTTGTTATGTTAAGAAACTTTGGCTTCTGGTGTGGAGTGTGCCATTATGGGGGCGGATAATCAGCAGTGCATAGCTTTCTGATACCTTACAGGCTTATTCGTCAACTAGACGATCTGGAGTCGAAATAGCCCTTGTACCCTTACAGCAGAATATCTGGAAAATGTTTTTTGTCTGAACTAAATGACGGTGTGTGTGTTTGCGTTTTGGGAATCGTGGTGTACGAATTAAGGGGACAGGTCATGCTGGGACGCGCAAAGATGGGTACGTCGGCCCTGTCGGTCACTACACCCACTCCTGCATGAGACAACTGACCGGCTCGGACGATAGTCTAATTCTTGGTGTGGGGAGAGAGTGAGGTCAACGTCTCAGCGCATTTAACTCTACCATAAATAATTAAACGACTATTAAACTATCATGGTGCATTAAAAGCAGTGGCTTGGAAGGTTGCCAACTAACGGGATAATTCGTACCATGTGATCAGCCCAGTGTGTACGCTTCTGCGCAATTGACGTTTGACAGACTGACAGTCAGGCTGGAATGACTCCTTCTTAATGTCGCCTTTATGACATTCCCACTCAATTGGATCCCAGCAACCCCTCCCTGTGCGTGAGCCTGCGCCCTCACCCAATTCCGGTCTTCTTGAGTCTGTCTTGTCACCCGGCCCACTGAATGAGGTAGATGCAGTGCAAGTCTACACTCACTATAATCCAGGGCAAATCACAACCTTGCGCCAGCCTCCTGTGGTGCATACGGTTAAACTGTCCTATTCGTTTGTGCCCTAAAACGGATCACGCGGTAGATGGGGTGGACTAAAACGTGGATCAGCTTAGAGCACGGCAGGCGTTATTATGAATGGGCAGCCACAACACTTGCCACTATTTGGGAAAGTGCTGGCACGCCTAGGTCCAACCTCATGCTGTGTCAGCCAACTGCGCCCGATCCTGAAGCTGGTTGTCTTGATTTAGACGTCACACGGAGCTTAGATGAAGAAGGAGAGTGAGTGTAGCAGATGCAGCGCACGCCCACGAACTAAATCATGCCCATGTCACCGTCCCTCTGCCACCATGTTGTGGGGGCACACGGCGGATCTGGTTGAAATCGACGGTCACGCTGCCTTGTGTGTGTGTCCCCTATACGGACCTGTGTTAGATACTTTGGACCACCACGAGGGCTAGATCAGGGTGTGACAAGTGTTATTCAGTGAGGGGTGCGCTACCATAGCAAATTTCGCACAAACCGGGGAAGGGGGCGTCCTGACGCTCGTATGTGCAGGCTCAAGCTGCGCCAGTCACCTACCTCTGATCCCAGCTTTGCTCTTCTTGTCTCGCTATAAAAGGTCCCTGGTAGGAGAATGGGGAAGGAGTGAAGCAGATGCAGTGCAAGTCTACTATCAGTTGAAACTAATTGACGCGCAATTCAATGTCCTTGCTGTGCGGCATACGGTGGACATCGTCAAAACCGACAGTCTGCGTGTGTTTGTCTACTTTGGTCTTACACCTTGAATTTCAAATACCAAAGAGTTTATCTCCTACCTAATTAACTATCTTCTTACCTCGAAAAGACTACGTCTATTCATCCGGGTTTAAAGTGATATTCTTACGCGAAAGAAAGAAATTAAATAAACTTACCTCGATGTGGCTAACCTAGTCCTAATTACCATGTGCTCTTGAAATTTACTATCAACGAGAAATTCGGTCTGATAGATTGGTGCACGGCTTCCAATCGACATTTGCGTGATCTTGATTCTTTTCGAGCAAAGAGTGATAATCATTGCTACATCGAAGTGAGAGATTCACTGAAGGCCCACTTTGAAAATTGCAGTTCTATGCTCGTCCCGTTTAGCTCGTGGTGAGTGGAATTCGATCAATAGCACGAGAGCGTTAGACATAGTTAAATTTGTTCCTGGTTTATACCAGTCGGTTGCATATACTCAACGTCAGTCAATACATATAGTGACTTCGGTCGCGATTAGTGTATCTGAAGCGACGGTTTATGTGTGGGACTTTCCTTTTCATTGATTCATCTGTCAACCCGGACAACCTGATACTCGATTTCTTTTATTTTATATAAAATATAATTTATATATGACCCCTAAACAAAACCTGAGTACAGAAACCTCCCACAATACAGTTGAATTTGAGTCGAATTCCGATAAATTAGGGCTAGAGTTAAGTTGAAGATTAGTTTGAAGTTCAAGGCTACGTTTAGGGTTAGTGTTAACTATAGTACAAAAATTTTGGGTGAGTTTTCAGTTAAAACTCAGACTCCGGCACAGGTGGGACGTTCCTTTTCTGTTGTCTCATTTAGAGGGTCCATATAATTTATCCTTAACATACAGTGATATTTGTCCATTTCATATTTCTAGTTGAGTTTTTACCGCATGTTAAGCTATGATCACTTTGGGAGAAATTGTTCACTCGGCATTCCTAATTATTCATTTTCTTTGAGCGTTATTTACTCTGTTACCGGGGAGAGCATACTGTAATCATGGGCGTCAGTAACAACATAGAAACTGGCAAAAGAGAGAAATTATGTCTCTCATTTGGCAGTTAAAAGTGTATTATTAACTAAACGACATTAGAAGAAAGTTATTTATCCTTAAAGGTCTGTGAGACTGATCCCGGCATTTGCTCGTAGATTTCCAATTCATATTAACAACCTCGACATGCTTTCGGCTTTTTCGATGTAAAACTGTTAAACTTTCGTTGGCAACATGGGAAATTTCTCATCTTATGTTCTTTCTGAGAGCAGCCTTTGTAATCATTGCAGCTTTTAATGCATCAGTTTCTTTGCTAACCAAATTACTTGGAAAGGGAGGGCAAAAAAGATTGTGCGACACTAACCCCTAAACGGTAACGAACTATCGCACGACGCTACTTACCAATGTTATCGCAAGTAGACTTGCAATAGGGGAACGGTAGCCATCGGGGTAAGCAGTTAAAGGGACAGAAACGGGCGAAAGCGAGTTGGCAATGAAGAGGACTTTATATACCCACCATTCAAGTGAGCTGGCTTTTTAATGCTGAATTAGGCCATAGTACACGCCTACCTAAACATCAACCTAACCCTCACCCTAGCCATTGTGTTCCTTATGGTTATCGTTTGCTGCTGTGTTAGTATGGTCGCACAGTATTTCGAGATCATTGGACAATAGGGTCAATTGAACCTCATCAGCATCGTAGAATCTTCGGAGGGTGGATTCGGCTTCAAACTGAAAAAATACGGAGAATATAAAACGAGTTTTCGCCCAGCTCATGTAAGAATTAGAATATTCAGATGCATTTGCGTATGCCCTTGGGTACCTCATGCTCCTATTTTCACCCGAATACGTTTATGCCAAGGGCCTTATCATGTTTATTTAGAGGCAGGTTATTTGAAGCAACTTCTAGATGAGAAGGCAAACAAAGAACTCACAGCAACTGAACCTCAGCGTTGCCATACTTCTTGCTTTTTCTAGTAAACGTAATGGTTGGGTTCGTTTTTGCGGGAATTCTGACGGCGAAAGGAATAGCATGCGTACCCGGTGTAAGTGCAATGGGTCCGCTGAAGGGCTTTAGTCTCTCATTGCCCTCTGGCAGGTTATCAGGTAGATTTAGGCGCTGACAAACGTCACTGCCATCAAAGTCCTTGGTATCAGCATTGTAAGATTTTTGATTTCGTGTGCCGGCCGTCATTCCACCTGTAACTACCTCCTTCGTAAAGGTAGAAGTTGGCTGCAACAGCAAAAAACAACGCGTATATTACTCTTATGGTGTAGGAAGTAAACGGAAAAAACAGAACTGACCAAAAACTCGACGTTATTTACTGTAACGCTTTTCTTTCACGATGAAGGAGGGATTAACTTGAAATGAGTCTCAGCACCCGGAAGACCTACCTCTGGCACCGCACCTAACCACTGAAACACGGAAAGGGAGAGCTTTTACATTTCTCCATATGCTTTTATGCCTGCAGAACGAGCATGAAGTTGGCGCGGTCGAATCACAAATATCAAAATTGGCTCGGCTCAATCATCTCGAGTTTCCTTTTTGAATTATTTATCTGAGCACTCCTGGATCACGATGGGAAAAATGCAGTTACTGGCAGTCTGCCATGAAGCAAGAAGGATCTCCTCAAATGATTTTAGCCAATTTAGTCCAAACCGCAGTTCTTTTCACGAGCGCGATTTCCAATATACCATATTTCATGCAGTGTACCGATAACATATATTTCTACTCATTCAAACCAACGAATGCTGAAACGGCATAAGAAGTGTTAGGCGATTTTCAACTCCAACTGTCTTATCCATTCCCATATATAAATCCTGCCTTTTCCTCCCGTCCACAGTCGCCATCTTACATATATAACAACTCTAGGTGATACCAAATCCATTTATTGGTTTGAGATGAAGGTAGGTCTTGTCTTGCTTACTGATCAATTTGTTTATCTGTACTCTGGACTGGCGAGAAATCAGGCCTACGGTAGCTGACCTTACTCAAACTAGTATTAAAAGAAGATTGCTAACGTGTTTTTGATAAGAATCGATTAGTAAAGCGGATTTTGAACGTTGTTTATTTCACAGTTCGCTCTCATGGTATTTCAGTTGCTAAAAGATGCCGCCATTTGAATTAACCTCTTGCTGGCCATCTGCAAGAACTAGGCTCAGTAAAATGTAACTTCTAAAGAAGTGTGCGTTTTTCAAATTGATTTTTCTTGCCATTTTATGTATGCCATTTTATACAAAAACATTAAGAAATTCTTTCTTGAAGTCGCTTGTGCAGCTTAAGGTTTAATTAAATTTATCAACGGAAGAAAGATTACTTTTTCAGATTGAAAAATCCCTAGCCATTTCTGATTAATTTTGATAACGACTTGAAATCGTGCCTATGCTCAGGATTTTAAAATTACATGCCATGTGCGTTCGATGTATGAAAAATCACGCAATTATGTACATTCTTAAAAATACTTTATAAAATCCCTATAACATTTTGCCATGGGTATCTACCACAGGGTATACTTCATATAGCATAATTAATAATAAGCAGACTAATAAAATATTAGATGTTTTAACGGATCTTCCTTATACAATGTCTTTCAATTGATTATAGCAACGAAAATTAATTGCAGCACGCTGCGCGATAATTATTAATACAAACCTATCTAATTTATCCTTTCTAATTGACGTTGAAAATTCAGTAATTTGGTTAACATTTCATAAAATGGGTAACATCTTATGCGTGAACTCATCTCACCCCATAAATGCCTACCACCAAGACACCGTACTGTTTGAAGAAGTTTAACCACTGAGATAACCAAATTTCACATGTGAAAACTTACAAATTCCGATTTTGTTGGCTCTTTCTTCTTCTTAATCTGTTTCGTTATTTTGCCCATGCCTTTTAATTTAAGACGATTTACTCGCATTGCCTCCTTAACATCAAAGAAGACGATGCCGTAGAGTATTCGATTGGGCACCACTCGAGGGTTGAAAAGTTTGAGAGTGAGCTCATGCAGATAATTGTTGGCTGCGCCGAAGGACTCTACCAACGTGCCCACTCCGGTGCCGCTGGAACCACCGGAAAGCTCATCACAAGCGAATCTTTCTTCCTTTTGTGCAAAATGGTCTATCTACAAAGAAGAGGTGTTGTAGTGAGTGACCTTAATTCGGACGCCTGTTTGCACGCGAAGTCTGATTCTCGGCCAATCATGATAATCCTGACTGACCAATCAGTCTAAAGTCCGACCTGGGGCAAGTTCTCAATCATATCGTTGTGACGCATGTCTCACCCTTCACACACGGGACACCGGGCCTGGCGGCAGAGTTCTTACGGCCTCATCTGGCGGCCAGCTAGTTCCAACCCTCGCCTTCAGAATACACTAGCCTCTCAATTGGCCTCTGCCTTCTTTTCTTCCTAGTTGAGACTTGGCTTGCATTTCATAATGGCTAACGTTTTCCTTATAGCTAAAGTGGCCGCAAACTTGTCGCCATTAACTTGATAAAGTAAGAATTTAAGTTGTTTAAAAAATCCTGGCTGTGAATACAAGGTCTCAAAAAGAGCACATGTTGCATTTATTTACAGAACAAAAGAAATGGTGATTTGAATGATGGTTTAATTCATGGTTGATTTATAGATTCAGCGAGATATCTCATAAAATGTAAAAGGAAACGCTGAAACGAATATTGATTTCGGAAATATTACTTAAGTGGTATTGTATAACCGATCATTGTGCGACATAAGCCCATGATATGCCCTCTTTTGAATGCACCTCTTCTGGCTTTCCTAAAAACCACACTGACTGAGCATGACTTCTTAAGAAACATGTATTTTTCTATTGCGTTTTAATGTCCATATAAATACATTTTCTATAAAACGTGCAAAAATATCCTTTTTATGCTTATTGGAGAGCCAATCACAGCTTCTTCAAAGTTCACACTCGAGGGAGGTCCATTTTGATTATTAATTGTTTTTTCATTTATGAATTATTTTAAGGCCATGCCATTTAAATTCAGTTAGATGCCTATTTGCCGGTTATTAATAAAATCCGTGAATTAAATAGCAAAGTTAACATTCATTGCGAATTTTCAGGTGCAATATACCCTATTCTCTTACTATAGTAGAAGCATTTGCATTATTTTCCACATACAAAAAGCCTAGAGCTTTCTTACGTAAATACGACCGCAGATGGAGTTCACAATTGTCTAAGCATTAATAAACCTTTACAAAACCTACATTAACTCTCCGATTACAATAAAACTTGAAGAATATGTAAAAGTTTACCAAAATAGTACAAAAAACGATATGTTTAGTAATTTTTTCTATAAACAAATTTCAAGTTAAAAGAGTTTAAAATAAATAGAAAAAACACATTATAATTAAGTATTTTTATAAAAAATGTGCTTTTCGTCGCTGGTAAAAATAAATTCATTCAAAAGCAACCATTTTTAAGTTTTGAGGAAATGCCGCAAGCTGATCAATATTACTGCCCTACATATGATATCGTTCTTAATCAAAAACCTATTGCATAATTTCCTTTACAATTTCATGCACTCGGTCACTTAAACAATGGTTGAAGTTTTAAGCCCCTATCTAGCGCATGAACTGTGAATTAAAACGCGTATTTTTAAACTGGAATTTTTCGACAAAAAAGACAATGGTACATTATGTTTCCTTCGTCTTTGTCTTATTTTTGGGGTTAGTGTTGATTTTAGGTTTATTTAAACCTAAGCATTTGCCTACCAATTAACATTAAATGAAAAATATAAAAAATAACCTGCGTCGGAGTTAGACTTATGTGAAATTAACCAGTGATGGAAAAATTAAAGTGTAGGATAATGTGGCGGATAATTCACAGATGTGATTCCTCGTATTTTTCAAAATGTTTTAGCAATTCAAATGGCAGTGCAAGTACAGCGTTAGCCTTTCCAGCCAGGAATAATGTTTGAACGCACAAAAATGAAAAGTGCGAACGTTTAAATTAGCTCAAAAAAACGACGCACCTGTTTCAAGTGGCGGATTTTCTCCTCCCTTTATATCGAAAAATTGAAGAACATAAATAATTAGAGGTTTTAAATGGGTCAAAAAGCACGGTACAAATGCCAAATTGGTCGCGAAAAAGATATTCAAATGCTTGACTATCTATGTTGTACGTGTGAAGTATCTAGCAGAGAACACCTTCTAATAGGGGTGAGAACCATCAAGTCCTATCAATAAAAGAGTTCGAAGTGTAAAAAAGTTAACGTATGGCATTTACATGCAAAAGGAGTGTTGTTTTTACTGACAATATTAACCTGCCTATTCTACGCCTTGCCGCTGTGCGGCTGTTGGCAGGGCTTGAAAGTGACCCTTAAGACCGAGCAGGACAAAAGTGTTTGGTTAGGATCGGTGTGCGTCACCAATAACGCAAATTCTGTAGGATCATGACAGTAAATCAGATGTCTCCCTTCAACAGCTGCCTTAGAAAGGCAAATGTTTGGATTGTATTTTTGAGGTAGATTATTTCATGACTGCACAAAAAGCATATAAAGTCACTCACCATACAGTCGAAGTCATCTTGAAGAAAAAAAGGATAAAACACGATTATGAATAAAACTTTCCTGCGTCGAAGCTTAATTTATCATCACAGAAGTTGCATCAATTTATTTCATTCCTCGAAAACAGCTCAATGGTCGAATTTTTGTGACGTTGGATAAACTTGTAGACTAATATTTCCATATTAAAGGTCGCACCTGTACAAAATCCTGTGTTCCTTCCTCGGTTAGATTGCGGGCCGCACTCCTCCGAGGGTCTAAAATTACCTATAAAGGGCGCATTTTCAGTAAGTGGCTGCTAAAAAACCGAATTATTTTACGAACTCTTGAAGTCTAGGTTAAATGTTGACTTAGGTGTTGCTTCATGACTTGATGAAGACAGCAGTAAGATGACGCGTCTATTCCTAGAAGGTTATTGTCAGTTAGGTCACCTTTACACGCGTATCTGACTGCAGTTCTTTTTAGGATTATTACTGTCCCCTCTTTCGAAACCATGACGAAAGGTTCATCTTTAGGAACAGAAGCGCTTCCAACGTTCATCAAATTTTGGCAGATATTCATTTTCCACTAGACATCAAAAGCAACCACTATATAGCTTTAGTGCCAGGAAAAAGAAGGAAGGATTACCCGTTAACTTCAAAAGTCTGTTTGTGGGTAAGAATTCAGATTAAGGGTTAGTACTTTAGGTTAGGAAATAACGTCTTATAGTCAAAGGTATGGATTGCAGTTGAACCTATGGTTTAGCTTTAAGGCCAAGCATAGATTTTTTAGCCCATTTGCAGCCTAATTACACATCACAGTTTGATTTGTGTGTCTCCATTTCTTCATTATGATTTGTTAAATTATTTCAAAAACCCTCCGCGTTACATTGTTATTTTTAGTTTCCTTGGTCTGCTGTTCACTTAACCACTCGTTAAACCTCTGCTTCGAACTAATCCCGTACTACAGGAAACCTTGCTTATTAAACTTGCATACTTCTTAAATCGAATTCTTAGGCAAGCCCTCAAGATGCATCGTTTGCTTGAAAATTGCTGAAACCCAAAAGGCTTATACCTCTATAGTCAGACTTGCTTACCTGAGTCCATGTAATAAATTTTATCATCACGAGCAGCACCGCCCCAAGCTGGGGGTCCTGAAAAAGAAGAAAGATCCATTTTATGCAAAACTTACTTAGCTCCTTTAAAAAAACAGAGTTTGCATAAACCGAGTGAAAATAACAAAACATCAATTGAGCACTAGGAGCATGTCTGTATCGGAACTGTCACAGCCAACTCGAAAATTCACGCATACATCCTTCCTATCCTGCAACGAAATGTGCATGAGCAGGTGGTCTACCGTTGCCGTGGCGGGAGTGGTCCTCTAACTTCCCTCTGCTGCGAAACCAGTTTTGCACGAGCAGTTGCTGTGCTTTCGACAAGGTCGCCTGTTCGAGCCTTGGGAATGGCAAAACCTGCGGTTAAGAATGTTTTGGCTGCTTACGGCTAATGAGCCAGAAATGGCCATTCCAGGTCCCTTGATTTTTTCGGTAATGTTCTTCTACTACACTGCCAGCTGCTGTGTGGCTACTAATTGGGCTTGAGTCACAAGTCACAACGGGACGAGTGATACTCGTAACCCATCGGTGAGGGTTAATCTACTATAGTCGACTTTTAATTATCTTAAGGGTTAAAATAGGAATAGTACTACCCATGCGCCACTGGTTTTAGAGTTAAGGTAAGTATCCCCCTTAGCGTTGGAGTTAGAATTACATTTTAGGCAATTTTTTGCATCAGAATGAAGGTAAAATAAAACAATTTTTCCTATTTCTTGAATCAAACGCACTTTCCCACGTATATGGTTGGTGACTTCCTTTTCCCATATCTCATCATTAAAACCAATCGATTTGTTGTGTTTTTTGCTCAGAAAAGCCACCTTTATCAATGTTCTTCTATTCATACAGAAACCTAAGTTGAATAATCTTGAGAGGTTTTTGGAGGGAGGGGTGGAAACGCGAAAAACCTGCATCGGTAAAATTTGCATGCGTTAATTTCTGCAGCACTAAATTACCATTTCACAGTCTCTTCCCGGAAAATGCAACTGAGACACAAGAAGTCATGACATGGCAACTAGAGGTTTAAAGCTGCGTGTCAAAGTAAACAGTCGTTTAAGATGCAAGTGTATGCCATAATCGAAAACAACCTATAACTGTCTGCTTGTTAATTTATTTTCAACGTCCGAATCAGTAAAAACGCGCTTGAGAGAACAGATACATAAAACAGATTGATTATCACATTTCATAGAAAATGACGTAATGCTAACTATAAAACAGAGGCGAGTATTCCATAGATATTTTAGAAAAACTGTCCTAAGAAGAATATTTGTACCAATGGCCTAGTTTCCATGCCGGTTACTTGCCCTGGGTTTATAACCGTAGCATGCAAAGCTTACAGCGTGCACAAAATCGGGAACAGTATTTTTACGAAATATTACTTCGCTCTTTTGCGTAAATATACATAAATTAATGTCCAAGAATATGTAAATCATACTAACCTTAAACTTAACATATTAAATATATCAGTCTACAGGTATTATTAATCATACAAATTAGCATTTTCGTCTCTACTCTTCTCGCCCAAATGTATTTAAGCCACTGTTTTTTATAAAACGATTAGAAGAAAAAATTCCTCTTGTGTTTGTTAAAAACTATAATTAAACCCATACAATGCACCCCTCGCTGTAACAGAGTCCGTTTGACATGCATGACTGTACACGATGTTGAGCCAAATGCCAATGGGTTCGAAGTAACTTTTATCTTATATTTGATTTCTGCAAATAAATTACAAGCCAACAATCGGGCAATCGTTTATGATAATTCATAATATTAAGGTTTCATAGTGGGCAATACGTCCGTTTTGGACGCCTTTTCTTGAAAAAGTGATCAATATAATCTGAAGTTGAACAAAAATAGTGCCTTAATTAATATTCATTGAAGGAAAGAATATTCTCTTTTACCTGTGATCAGACCTGCATGCATAACGCCATTGTACTCTGCAACGAAATAATATAAAAACATGAAGCGAAATCTCTTAATATGACATTGAAGAGCACTACATTCAAAGTTGTTATAAAATATGCAACGCATACTCTACCCGAGTTTTGCGTTCAATTAAGTGTCTATCCATAACTTTCTCGTTCGTGTATTTTACTGAAAAACGCACGATGCCTCATTTTACGAGGTTTGCTTTTATTTTGGGCCCCTAACCTAGATTAAGGTTACTATTCCCCGGCAATAAAAGACATAAATTAACACAAGTAATTATTGTTGCTGTAAATAACTTGTAACATAAAGAAGTTTTATAGGAAAAATTAATTTGAAGTAAAGGCTTAGAAAATGGGGTCGTTACACAATTTCATATAAATCGATTAAACTCAGGTGAATATGAGATATACTTGCGAAGTCACTGTTTCTCGGTTAAGGTGTAAAGGTCCGAAACTTTTTTTTGTTTTAGTAGTAATCTGGAAGACAGTGGGTAGGACACTACACTGGATGATCTGCACAGTTAAAGCTCCATAAAACATTTAGATCACGTGGAAAAAAAAGTTCTTTTTAAAAAGCTCAATATCTGAAGTAATCTTTTGCCACAAAAGTAATAAAAATTCCATCTATATCTTCTCATTATCAATCACCTGAACGTAATCAACCCTCTTATTCGAATGTGTTGTTCGCAAAACGCACATTTTCACATACGCTTAAGTGCTGGTGCATTTGTTTTTTTTCGAAGCGGATGCTTTAAAAGTGGCACTTATATTAATTGTTTTAAGAAAAGAATTCGATTAGGAACCGGACACTATTTGATTTAAGGTAAACGAAATGAGAATTCGTGCAAAGAGGAACTGGATGACGCAATGTATTTAAAACTCTTCGTTGGTGCACCGGACAGGTGTATTCCGTGCTTAAAAAATGTGAAACCCAACATTCAAGCACTATCGGCTTTTCGTCTGAATTTAGCCTTGTTTTTAAATGTTTGCAATATTCTATTGATGCCGCAGTTGATTTATTTCCCGAAGCCTGTGCTCGAAAATCAAAAATTATTACGTTGCAACCCGAGTGAAAAGTTTAATAACTAAATATGTGGTGTGAATCCAATTAGGAAACAAACGATCATCAAATTTATACTATGACGTTAAATGTTTACCGCTTCAAGTATTACCTTATTACTTTAAAGCATTCGAATATTGCTTAATTCCTTATTAAATAACCAAAGAATGCCTAAGAAATTTTGAAACTCTGTGGCCTTTGATTAGGTGCATGTTCTTCTTATTTTTTCGATCGGAAAATGATGAATGAACATACAAATTGAGCAGTGCTCTTAAAATGTGGATAGGTACCCAGTCTAAAATTCGTACTTCCTCTGAGTCAGTGTTTGAACATTTTCGAAGTATTTTTTGAATGCACGAAAAAGGAAGTAGGTAAATGAAACGCGTTAATAAAGCCTGAATTCTGTGAAATATTAATGGAAATCAGGTGCTCATTCAAATCAGTGAATGTTTTGTTTTAATATTTTATTCTGGTTTTGAATAACGGGAAATAGTCCAATCTTCTTTCATGCAAAAATTCATTGGATTTAATGTTTATGTTAATCCCCTCAACATATTATGCATACAAATTACAATTGCCTAAGCGATATAACCGGAATCCCCGTCCAAATAAACTGACGTGTGTGAGGCCGTGCGGGCTTGTTTCACTAACCAAAACAGAACCACAGATATATCAATAATACATCTGTTCAATCTCATCTTGTCTTTGCTTTTCCATATGTTTTCCATCACTGTGTTCTCTAAGCTATAAAATTAGCAATCAACCTAAATGTCTGTGGGGACCCACTTAGTCTAATAAAAGATTAAAGCATTTAACTGAGTCACTCTCGCGTTCAAACCTTTGAAAAAACTTGAAATATTATTACAAGGAAATGGTACACAGAGTTGCAGTTGGCCAAAGGGAACAAAGTGAAAGAAGTATATTAGGTCGTTAACTTCGCACGTATTAGTGAGGTTTATGGCTCAATATTTGAGCTTCTAACTTCACATTGGTATCATATTTTTAGAGTTATGTATTTTGTCAGAAAACTGTCAAACGTATTTCCTCTTTCTAAGCAATTCTGTAATTTAAAAAGTACGAAAAATCGTTGTATTATCCTAATTAAAATAGAAAAGTCTGAAATTCGCACAAAAAGAAAAGATGACTTCTAACGTGTAAATAGAGCACCACGGACAGCTAGGACTATCAATGGTGTATTTGCTCTTGTATATTTCAACAACAGGCAGTATCAACTTGTTTTGCCAAAATTTTTATCTTGTTACTTTGACCTTATGAATGAGCCACATAGTTGGCCAAAATTAAGAATGGATAGTGACGACCTAAAAGTCCTCGTTGATTCAGATCCACCACAGAGTGCATACGAACAATTGATTATTTTTTTTATTTGGTAAGCGGCCATTAATAAATCACCAAGCTGAAGTCGCAAAATGGAAAAAGTTCAATATGTGCGTTCCGTAGGAACTGAATCAACGCAGAAACAATAACGTTTTTGAGGCTGGCATCGTGTTACTTACTAGTAACGAAAATGATTTATTTTTGATTTACTACATAACCATTGATGAAATATGAATCGACTACGATAACCATGACATTTAAGCAAAGTGGTTGAACAAGAACAAGCCATAAATATACCGTCGCAAGCGCAGTTTTCATCAAAAGAAGCGGATTGTGACTGTGATTGTGACGCAACCTGGCTCATCGATCACCGCAGCCAAAAGGAGAAAATGATCCAGAAGGTTGCAGAAAATATCCTAGATTGGTCAAACTATAAACTTATATGCCATTGCTTAACACTATGAGACCACAGATCGTACGAATGCTATTGGAAAAACTACAGAAGCTGAGTTGGTGGTTCTCAATCTTCACCCAACTAATCAGATGTCTCCTCACTGAAAACTACTTATGCTTCCAATTCCTCCGAAATTCAGGTAATTTTCCTAAAAATATACTTTCATTTGAAGATTGTTGGAAAACGCCCCATCTAATATTTAAGCAACTTTAATTGCTAGACTTTTGTATCACCATATTTAACAAGTGACGGCTAAAATGGCAAACATGTTTTGCTAATATGAAAACATAATCTGATTAAGAAAACTTTTTTTGTATTCCTTTAACCCACTTTTGAAAAACGGTGGCCTCGGTGGAATTTAAACCCAAGTCAGCAAACGGAAGGTTTTAGTGCGGCCACATAAACTACGAGGGCTCACCGGGAGCCGTGAGTTTAATCACACTTGGGTCAATTTACCCGTCTAGTCTACTGCAACGTATGGAATCCACCAATTCCGATACAGTTAGCGGACTGCCCAAGTGGGATAAGTTACCCACCCAGTCTACTACCACGTATGGAATTCACCAATTCGTATACAGTAAGCTGACTGTCCAAGCAAGATTTCCAAAGCAATCAATCTAGAATCCACCAGATGACTACCAGGCAAATGTAATTAGTAGAGAATTTTGGCAGATTTGACCCACGTGTGAAAAAGTCACCGGCCTGAGTGTAACATTACAAAAGTTAGTCTTTTTCTACGAATTACATACTTGTAAACAAAATAGTTTGTATTGAACAAATATAAGAGGCTCTAAGTGAGATGTTACACCAAATATGATGTAAAGCTATGAATTTACGCTTTCCGAAGTGATCTGTAAACAAATAAACTGGTCACTAAGAGCTTCCGATCATAAAATCAAACGTGAAATTTACTGTCTGACTTTCTGGCCTATAAACAGCAGAAGTGGTTGTCACTTAATACGTAGGGCAAGGGCTTGTGCTAGGTTTTAAAATACTGAAAACAAAAATGTATAGGCAAACTAAGCATGGATACCCGTCGCCAAAAATATTCTAGTATGTCGGGCATCGAATCATCCGTCATTGTGAAAAATAAAACTTAAGACTACGGGCTTTTACGTTTTAAAGAAGGCAAGTATGAAAACGTGCAAACGTGTTAAAAAATATTACCAGGCATTGAAGTATTCCTTGGCGTCAGATATACCTCGCTCACAAAACCCGGCGTCCAATCATTTTGTTGACCACCATAATCTAAGTTTTTATTAAAGATAGCTCGTCAATGAAACTTATAAAGTTTATTAAGTAGTAAGAGTAAAGAAGTCAAAATACTGAGGCGTACAGGGTGATAAACGTGTTCCAGGGGAGATTTGGCGATGTTCATTATTGTATAAGCCACCTTAAATAGAAAAGGAACATAAATACAGGGTAAAGTCAATTGAAAATGAGATGACAACAAAGGCTAACCAGGAACTTGCGAGCTGAAACCGAGTAGATATTAGAGCGTTTGACTCAATTACCAAAGGTCACGGATTCGAATCCCAGGTGTGCACCACTTGGGATTGAGTATGACTGGCTGATAACGGCTTATAAGCCAAAAATGGTCATTCCGGTCTCCCTTGTCTTTGTCGGTTCCACTTTATCAACATATGCTACATGTCGCTTTGCGACTGCCTTCGAGGACTCTAGTCTGAGCTCCAGGGCACAACGGAACATACATGTTCCTTAAGCGGATCGGTGATCAACCCACTACCGTCATATTTCCGATCGCAAACGACGAAACAACGATGCCCGTGGCTCAATGGTAGAGCGTTCAACTCAATTACCAAAGGTCGCGGGTTCGAATCCCAGGTGTGCCACACTTGGGATTGGGTATGACTGGCTGGAGAAGGCTTATAAGCCAGAAATGGCCATTCCGGTCTCCCTTGTCTTTGACGGTTCCACTTTATCAACATATGCTACATGTCGGTATGCGACTGCTTGCGAGGGCTCTAGTCTGAGCTCCTGGGCACAACGGAACATACATGTTCCTTAAGCGGATCGGTGAGCAACACACTACTCGTCATATTTCCGATCGCAACCGACGAAACAACAATGCCCGTGGCTCAATGGTAGAGCGTTCAACTCAATTACCAAAGGTCGCGGGTTCGAATCCCAGGTGTGCCACACTTGGGATTGGGTATGACTGGCTGGAGAAGGCTTATAAGCCAGAAATGGCCATTCCGGTCTCCCTTGTCTTTGACGGTTCCACTTTATCAATATATGCTACATGTCGGTATGCGACTGCCTGCGAGGGCTCTAGTCTGAGCTACAGGACACAACCGAACATACATGTTCTTTAAGCAGATCGGTGAGCAACACTTTATATATATATATATATATATATATATATATATATATATATATATATATATATATATATATATTCGTGGCAATGGGAGTGTTTGCAAGGGATTTGCAGCGAGTTAAATGCGCAAGCAGAACGAGCGAATCACGTTAACCTTACTTACAAACGTCTTCTCATCATGCCTATATGGCAGTATAGAGAAATAAAGATCGCCATGACTATTTGCAGCTTATAAGCCACCGTCGGCCATTCATACCTAACAAACAGGGCAAACCCATTGCTCAGCGGTAGAGCGTTCATCCTTTAAATCCTCAATAACCAAACTATTCTAGCGTGGATTATATAACTCACAAAAAAGTTTGGTTGGATATGAGTAGCTAACGTCTATTAATTTTCGCGAAAGGGCTATTTCAGTTTCTCATTTCATTGCTGCTTCTCATAAATGTTCACTATGCATTTCACTTACAAGGTTCTACATAGAGTCTCTAGGCGCAAAAAGACTCACATTTTTACAACGTTTATAATCATATTTAATCCAGTTTCTGTACGCTTACATAATACGCAGAATTTTCTCGATTTATTCACTGCATTCATTTATAATGCCTTCTGACTTATTTATAGTCGATAAACTGAACTCTTCATATGAAGTTATGGTTAATCAGCTGTAAATTGCCAATCAATATCATTTTTGACGTTCATGTCATAACCACACTGACGGCAAATAACCTGACGTATTTCCGAGTAAAATATTTGACAAATAGTTATGCGTTAACGTTGATGTCTCTTTTTAATCATATTTTCTTTTTATCAGAGCAAATATTCATTATCTGAGACGAAGCAGATATTATAAGTTAAAGCGCAGAGACTGTAACTGACAATGTTCTTAAAGACAGATTCCAAATGCGAAAATACCATGCCAAAATTTAACCTACCAGTTGAAAACCTGGCTTGCATTTTGCGGTCAGTAATCTAAAATAATAATCAAAATTTAGACTTAAACATGAGCAAACATGACTAAATGGTCACATGATGTTAACTTCCACTAATTTATTTTTTAAATGAAACATACAAAAGATTTATAAAAACACATTATGTCAAAAGGTGCAATGTCACTTTTAAAGATTTGTCAGTAAAAAAAAGGATTTACTTTTTTTGCAACCTGAGTTTTCGAAGTTTTGTATAAATTTCCCCTAAATTGGGCAAGTACTGTCGTTTTTAAACATAAATGTTTGCTTATTAATTCCCACCTTTCTGGACAAGATATAGATTTGCTCCAAGCTCCTAGGAAAATAAAATATTTGGCTTTCTTCTAAAAGACCATACATCTCCATCTTTTTACTAAATGCACAACAAATCAAGATACTTGACAGAATTTAAGAGGACATGGAAAATCTTAACCTTTCTTTTCTTAAGTAATGATTGTATACATAAATAGTTTACACATTTTGCGCTTAAGCATAAAATTTTCATTCTTAATGACTACAGCATTTCTCGTAAACTTCTAAGGCTTCCAATATATTCCGTGGTAACTAATGCATATTATCAGCAAGCATAAATATGCAATGTTAATTTTGGGTACTATTATTTTATACTCTAAGCAGTTAATACATTTTGGAAAATTATGGTGGATATATGCCTGCTAACATAGAGGGCTCGAATATATAAATTTCACAAATGTTTATGGACATGCGTCGTATGCTGCACAAGTTAGTTGCGATGCGTGAAAATAAGACATTCACTCAACTTACCCAAAAGCTGTTTGATATTTCAAGCAGCCCAGAAAATGTGCAACGTATATAAAAATGGCGTACCCATACAAAAAGTCACACGATTTCACCCTACGAGATTGCGTCAAACTGTTTGCAATAAAAGCACCCATTCTGCGTCTTCAGAATATGCGACTAACTAGATGACTCATTCGATTGTGATTGGGTACGTGCTCGATTATTTTTGGTAAGAGTTTGGAATGTGCACTTCAGGTGGTGGTCCTTGCTCAAACATTTTCTTAACAAAAGCAGCGGTCTGTACTTAAGAATTTTAGAAGAGATGACAATTCCTCTATCTGTAAAAAGGTTGAAACGCTATTTTCCGCATGTTTCAATTCTCCTCCAGATAAGAGGAAATTCTGAGTTAATAGCACAAGCATATAGGTCCTACTCTCTCAGTAATTCAACAATGCGACAAAGAAAAGGGATACTGGAATGGCCATTGCTAGCTCATTAGCCGTAAGCAGTATTCATAACCAGTCCCAGGTGGTAAATCATCATAGGATCCTATCCGTGACCTTTTAAACAGAATCCCCAAGGCTTCATGGGTTCGTTTTCTTGCCAGTTTAGATCGGGAATTCAGACTTTTGCTAGCGATCGGTTAGCGTTCGGCAACGAATCTCCTTGATTTGTTAAACGTTGGTAGTTTTACAAAACAGGGATGTCATAGCCTACGAGTAATCTACAAACATTTTGTGTGCTACATGTAAATGGACATGAAATGAATTACACTTGCTGCATGGCTACAAAATCAATAAAGTTGTAAGTTTGCGAAAAAAATTCAATCCAATTACCGATTTCTTGCACCTTAAAATAGGTATTACGATGAGCGAAATCCAAAATTGAATGAAGTCGAAGTTAAATGTAACGTAGAGCATATAAATTACGCCAAGTATTCCACTTACTACTTTTTGGATTTATATTGTTTTAAGTCTATTATTTTCGATTTTATTAAACGTTTTCAACTTATTAAATATTTATCATAAAAGAAACTACTTAATTTGAATAAGGTAGTGACTAAGGTGAACGAAATCTGAAATCACATTTTGACCTTATTTATAGTGCCTAAATCAGGCAATGGTGACTCAACGATCGAAAGGTTTTTGCTAAGTTAATGAAGGGAATCGCCACGTACTCGTGTCATTGGCTCACGTCCTGTTAGAAATTTTTAAAGACATTGGAAAAAATGGTCAGCGTTATGTAAGCAAATATTTATTGCTACGGTGAACTTGACGTAATCATATTTTAAAGCTAGTGTTCGGTTAGAGTCTAGTAAAGCTACATAAATTAAGGAAGGAATAAAGTTTGCACTCTTCTCTGTTTCCTGCCCTCATATAGCAATGTGGGTTACTGATGACCGGGAATGGACCAGAAATGATTATTCCAGTCTTAAACTTGTGCTTCGGTCAATTTATCTAGAAGCAATTACTTTTGCTTCTGTATCCGTCTACGCGGGAACTGAAGCAGACCTCAAGGTTAAAAAGGGACCATTTTTACTATTTACCCTAGGCATAGCAGTTCGGTAAAGGTCAATTCTAAATTCTTATTCATATTCTTATTCTTAAATAGACAAGCAGAAAAGGACATTTCTTTACAACAAGACCCGAGAGTACAAACTCTCCTCTTTGAGGACCTTACGCTGATTTAAAGAGAACCGGTTACTAAGGTTTAGGGTAGAATAAGACTGAACTTCAATATAAGGGTGATGGTTTGAGTTAAGAATAGCATAAGGAACTATTTCTGTTTCTTCGAATATTGCTTAAGGACACTTGTGATAGTGGGAGTTTCTAGAAGATTGGCCTAGCTTCCATTCTCTTTACGTATCTTTTGACTTATAAACGTTTCCTTTCGGAATAAAGATAAATCTTAAACGAAATAAAAATAAGACAAGTTCAAATATGGAATCACTTTTTCAATACCTTTAAATACAATGACTAAAAACCGTATTAAATAATGTGAGTTAACCTGCTCTTACTGTCATTTTAAACTGCATAGCTATGGTAATTATGTTGCATAGGATTGAAAATTGAGCACATATTTGCATATGTTTGATGCATTTAATTAAATACTTGCTTAAATTAGCAATGGATCTAATCAATTGTAAATACATATATTAGAAAATGTGATTTCAATTACCATAAGAAAGTAGTGTGTTGGCAGTGTCAGATTTGTGTCGCTTGAAATTCAAATTGCTAAATTGTTAATGCATTCGCACTATTGTGTATGCCTGACCAGTCATACCAGTAGAATGTCTAGACATATCTAAGAAGTGCATCGATTGGAGGCAATCAGTCATGCAGACAGAAATTAAAATTGGGTAAACTTTAAAATACGCAAAATACCGCATATCCATGGTGTATAATTCTACTGCCCAGGACATTTTCATGAGAATTAGCTATTAATTAATGCAAATTATTTTGTCTTAGCTGATTTTAAACTAAGATTAATGCATTTTCTACAAACTTGTAACACTCGATTCGTATGTAGTGTGATTTAATTTCCACTCAAATACCATAAAAACTTCGCAAGGAATATGGTGTTGACTAAAGAACAGAAAAAACTGGTTCGCGAAAACAGAATATCAAAAAACATTCCGAAGTTAAAATGAAACTGCACTGTCTAGTGCATCTTAAAAGAATGAACATATTAGTGTTTAATATTTATATCCCTGTTGACAACAAAACACTAAACTTTGTTTAATTTTCCGGAACAGCAATGTGCGAACTAGGAGTAAATCCTGTGGAAAAATCTTTTCAGGTTCGTTCCAAAATTTAGTTTGAATATTTGAGCTGAACTCCATGCGTACTGTGGAATCCCCGGGTAATATTCACAAGCTACCAATGAGCACGCTAGTTCCTTTTATTCAGATTAAAATGCAAGGAATTCTTTCAAGGATTAATTTTAGTTAGGAAAAGATAGCGCGATTTCGACAATTTCACCCGCAAAACGCAAATGAAGTCAATGTGAACTAAGTTTAAAGACCACCAGTGCACGTTTATAGTACGCAAATTATTTAACTGACCAAAATATTAAAACATAGAAATTCGAAACTCCTCAACCTATGGTTTAATTGAAAATGCTACGCGGGTGTTTACGATTGCTTTTTTGTATTGGAGCCTTGAAACATTTTAGAAGTCTTCCCGTTATTCTCGACTATCGGAGCTTTGGATGCGTTATGTCAGCAGCATCCTATCCCAAAAAGACTTATTATATGTCTGTCCGCTCGAAGCTTGTGTATGCCAGACCTGTGGATAAAGAACACTTGAGGCAAAATCCTGAAGCTTTTTGAAAACTTTTTCTCGATGTCTGTGAGTGCTATTTATTTAATCATACTATACTTGTTGAAGGCGTCAGTACAACCAAACGTAGCAATACAGCTTGATGATTGATTAATGGTTTCTACGCTAAGGCAAAGGCGGGTTCTAGAAAAAAACTTACATCATAATGTTAAAATATCATAGATGTGCACAAACGTACACTTACTTGGCATAAACTGACTGAAATCAATCGTTTTTCAATCAGCTAGCTAGTAAATTAGCTCAGATTTTCCTAGAACTCATGCTTTATCTTATTCAATATTAAAAATCTGATCTTTAAGCAGTGTTCGAAGCCCAAAATATTACTTTAAAAAACGCCAAAGAAAGAGCAGTCATAAACGCGATCTAAGTCCTGTTAGCCAAAAATTCGTGCAGTGAAACATATAAAATACTTTTTGCTTTTGGTAGTATTAGAATGGTAAATTATAGCATATATTTCTTTCAAAAGAAAAAAACTTGACAATTGTCACTCGAACAATCAAAACTTTTTGTTAGTCTTATCCAATTCTGGTGCTGAAAAATTGAAACGGATCGAAGGCATATAAGGCAGTCACATTGTATTCAGATGACGTGAATGAAGATATTGTGGCCCTAATTGCTTTCAGCAGTCGACCTAACACGGCTATAAAATAATTCATGATGCGTTAAAACCTGTTGAGGTGTCTATAAATACATTACTTGAATGAATTAACCCTTCAACTCTAGTTGCAATGAGTTTATCTGGTTCGCGATAAAGTGTTTGTGCAATCAAGCAAAATGCAGTCAAAATGCCAATCTCAGATTTTAAAATTAGTGCATCCTCAGTGTTCGTAAACATAGGTAATGATGACTCGGTTGTCAGCCGAAACCGGATACGGGAATACGAACACCACGTCCGCTTAAAATATGGGCCTTGCGACAATTTTCACGAAGGGCGAAAAGTCCCGTGACATAACCCTAACATAAATTGAAACCCTGACCTTTATCTTAACCCCCAGCCCTAGCGTAAACCTTAACTGTACAATTAATACGAATCCTTACCATGCTCCTGACCCTTACCATAAACTTAGGCGTAACTCTCATCTTAATCCTAAACTTGAGTGCCCCTGAATTAGTCGAGGGGTCACATAAACTGCAGGCGATTTCTAGTACCGCATCCTGATTAGGCGGCCATACAAGTCAGCCCTGCCAAAATTACCAGAATAAAATTCACGAATGACCGAATCAACATTTTTAGGTCGAACACCACCGTCAATATGAAATTATGATAAAAATATGTTTTACAAAAAATATCATGGTCATTTTGAGGCCCGAGTTGAAAGATCAACTGCTTTGTCGAAGCACACTTAAATTTCAAAGGATAAGTACTACATTTAATAGATCCTGACACCTAAAAAGGTCATCTCAAGAAACGCTTAACCTAGTCTTCATGAAAATATTGTTCAGCGTCTGCTGTCTGTGCTCATATAACAACTTCTCCTGCACTAATTATTAATCAGCAAATGAACACACTTGCAACGGAAGGGATTTTGAGTTTTATTATCTAACACGCTGTTTAAATCACATGTGCCCGATACTGTAGCGGCCATATGACTCCTATAAGAGCAAAAGGACACTTCGCCTATTTGACTGAAGCCTTGTTTTACATCAAACAAATATGCGTAAGGAAATAAATAACTATCCCAGGCACTGAGAACATTCTGAAATTAAACTTTAGGCTTTACTTTCAAATTTACCCACAGATGCAAAAGGTTGTGACATTAAAATATGCGCAAATTTCTTCGAGGATATAATATTTAGGTTTTTAAGTTTGCAATAAACCGACGGAGTGTTATGTGCCACCATGCAAGCTGTGTCTAGTATAACCACAGACGTAAAAGCTTTACTCCGCATAAGCATGTTTTCGAGGAATTTTAATTCGCCAATTAAGTTATTGATGCTATTTGTTAACCGATGGGTAGCTTGATCTTCGCGGGTGACTGGTTTTCCATGCACCATAGCCCTAAATCGCGTCTGAATTCACCAACAGAGAAGTAGCCTTAAATTAAGCCTATCCTCCTCTACTTTCACACACTCGTAATACTCATAAAACAGGAAATACTCAACGCTACGGATGCTGACGTGAGAACGCTGCCTCTCACTTACGCATACCACTCACCAGCCAGGCTTGGCTGGGGCGGTTTCGGGTCTTGCACATGCGTCGCGTCAAGGAGGGGGAAGGGGAGGCGTTGCAGACTGAGCGGAGTTATTTGTACCGGTGGCAAGATACGGCTGGGTCGCATTTTGATTTGTACAAAGTGCATTTGTCCGTTTGCGTTGAGGCTATTAAACATTGAATCAGGACTGGGTGACTGTTCAACCGTCGATTTCGACTAGGTCCACCGTATGCTCCACAACAGGTGGTGCAGAGAAGGTGACTTGCGCGTGAATTAGATTTTAAGTGATAGTAGCCTTGCGCTGCAGCTACCGCACTCTCTCCTCCTCCCCACCTGAGCCCGGTGTCTAGGCAGAGTCAAGAAGACCCGAGATGGGAGAGGGCGCAGGTGGCTGGCGCGGCCGGAGCCGCCCCTGGGTGTACCACCACACCTGGCTCGGATCCCACGGAGTGGGAGTGCCATAAAGGCCACATTAAGATTAAGCCATTGCAGCCTGACTCTCAGTCCGCCAGTCAGTCATTCCACAAAGAACACACCTTGGGCCGAACACGTGGTCCGAGTTATCCCGTCAGTAGGCAACCTTCCAAGCCATGGCTTTTAGCGCACCGTGATAGTTTCAAGCGCGTCATATTGTTTATAGTGAGAAAAATGCACAGACCTGTTGACCTCACACTTTCCCCACCCCCACAATCAGACCACCATCCGAGCCGGTCAGTTGTCTGATGTGGGAGTGGGTAAGATGCCTGGTATGGCTGACTTAACAGCCCACGGGAAAAGCAACCATCCACAATGCATGTGGCTGTGTGCCAAATTCCAAGTAAATCATGTTTCCGACTAAGGTGAGTGTAAGGGTTAAAGGTAGGGCTAGGTTTAAGTCTGAGGTTAAGGTCAGAGTTAGAGTCAGCTTCATGGTTACGTTAAAGGATAAGGTTATTATCGTACGAACTGTAAGTGTTAGGTTGAAAGTAAGGCTAGGTTTAAGATTCAGGATACAGTTTACTTTTCTGTAGCGTAGAGGCATGGGTTTATTTACCCTTCATAACATTTAACTTTAGGTCACCTGTTTTAGGCGGGCGGGACATTTCCTATGCCCTTGTCCTTTTTAGGCGGCCTAACAATGCATACTTACCTCAAACAGGAAGGGTTTTATTTCCTGTTTCTTATCCCGTACTCCAATTGAGTTTTTCAGTTGATCTGACGGTGGAGGATACTGAACTCAACAGAAGGTAAGGGTGAAATATATTGGAATAACCTGGGCCATTTAGGAGGTCAGAGGTCGCAGATGTAAGATGGACCATAAAGGCCACTATGAGAACAAATCATTCTAGTCAGCTGTCAGCCTTCCCTGCCACTATCCTTGGTGTGTTGTGAAATCTTCAAGCTAGCAAGAGGTCTCCCATTGTGAATTAAGGGGGATACCAGAGAATCGACCTCTCTCTCTTTGCACACCCAGGTACGATGATGAAATTTGGCGCAAGGACTGACATGGCATGGTGCCTCAGCCTATCGTACGTCATACATGCGCACAGAAGATAATATGTCAGGTTCTCCGCCATCTTTGATTTTGGAAAACAGCTCTATTTGAGAAATCAAAGTCAACCATGCAGACTCAGTTCGTTCTGCCTAATGGAATTGTGAAAGCCGATTTATTCTATACACGGGGCTGTTTGTCATAAGTTGGCTGCCTGTTTGTGTTTCAAAACAGGATGTTGGTTGGGGCACGCATGAGCGTAGTTTAGTTGTGCACAAGTGGCTGAACGCCCCAAGCCAATGTGAAGGAGCGGCCAGCTGACGGTTGGACAGGTGCTTGGTAGGTTCAAAGATTGGGTCGGGAGCGTACATTCACACGGGCCCATGGGTGACAAAGCCGCGCCATTCAGTGCCATTTCTCGGGCGCAGTCGTGGCTGGGCCGAGGTAGACCAAATGCCCTTCAGGTCAGACCTGGGTAGCTGGCTGTGCGTTAGCGGTCAGCACGACTGTCGCGGTCGTCCACTGACGAAAGCGCACAGGGGGGCGGCTGCTACGCCTTCATGTAGGCCTTATCAGTTGGTGATAGATAGCCCTAATGTGTACGGATTAGCCTGGAGATGTTCGTGCGGTGACTGGATGTTTAAGAAAAGCGTGAGCTTCGATAATGAGTAGTATTTTAGGAAGGAGTATCGTGTACGCGTGCAGCATCAAACAGACTTTTGCGGTTACGAAAGGTACGGTTTCAGTTTGAGTAATAAGCCCCAAAGGTGCTGGTTCTCCAGTTATGATGGTACAGATTCTCAGATATCTGCCTGGGTGTTTCGTCGTTGTAAAAAACAACCACTGTGTGAATATGTTGATAGTGGGACCGCATGTATGGCTATCCATGCCTATTGGTCGTGTTATGGTGTGCATAGATGGAACTTTCGGGTTGTACTTGCTTATACTTGGCAAGACTGTGATCATGCCCCGTCTAACGGGCCTGGATTACGTGACGCATTATACCTCTCCACGCGTGACGTTCCGTGGCAGCAGATTTGGACAGCTCTTGGCTTACGACGTAGGCCAAATACCAAAGGTTCCAGAACCATTTCCATGTCCTGACAGACAGTGTCGAGCCACGTTTGTAGTTGAACCCCTCTTCTATGCCTCAAAGTTGGTAATGGTGCCGGATCGAGGGCATGAACACAGAGCTCTTGATGTGTACAACGAAAAACGTGCTTAAACCACCTCATTTTTCCTTCTTGGGTGGCTAAGATATTGTTAAGGTGTTAAGCAGCGAGTACGAACTGTCTCACTTGATACGAAGTCGGTTTACTTCATTCGAGGGAGGTTCCTGAAGAAGTGAGCATAATTGTTGGGTTCAAAGCTGTTCATAAAAACTACATTCGGGCCTCGAATGCGCGTATTATAAGTAATTTGACCATGAGTATGCTGGACAGCGGTATCTTGGTGTTGGGTCCTCTTCTATTTACTTTCGCCTTCTCTATTCCGCTAGTTGATGAGATAGTTGCTGGAGGGTTGATAGTTCTGTTCTATACCCACCAGTCATGTGAAAACTTTTCACGGATCTTTGTTAATCTGGAAACATGGCTTGAATGTTTTCAAAGTGTTCTGGTAGAGTCCTTTTGTCTTATATGCCCAAGAGTAACCGCAGGCGTGTCCCCATAGAACAGGTGATTCGGCGTGCACGCATAAGCCATCTGTACAATGCTGAGCCTTCTTCAACATGGAATAACTTCCAAGCATGTCAACCGACGCCTGCATCTCAGAATCTTAAATTCATATACTCCTCTTCACCTTTTATATCCTTTTAAAACCTTGTAGATTATGTTACCAATATAATCTATGATAAAATCTTCATATAATCTTTCTTGCTTATCATCGGAAGATTATGGAGACGGACATGGCGTAGACGATGGTTACCCAGTAAATTCTGAGTATCGTATTGAGATGAATACCATAGGTCACAAATTCCTGGATTGCTTTGGAGGTCTGGACGGCAACATGGTTTTGTTCTACCCAGGTAAACGAATCAGTCAACTTTTCTGGGGTGGCAATCCATGAGCAGTTACTATGCTTTTGAGGAAATCGACAGGCGTCGCCAATTAACACTTCATAACTGTCATCTGCATGATGGTATTTTGGTCCGAAATTTCCTTTTTTGGAACGAAAATTTCTACACTTCCATGCATGTCTGCTTTACATATGGTGTTATATGTACCATTGCCGGAAAAGGGAAGGTCAGGAATTTTTTGACTGCGCGTTTAATGCGAGTGTTTACTAGCTCCAATCAGCGAAAATTTCATCCCAATGCAAGTTCAATCCACTAGTAACTCTACGTCAGCTGTAGGAAAAACCGGATACTGAAGAGGCTTAAGGTGAGCGGCTGTTCGTCTCATTCAGCTGACGTTAAACTGCTTAACTAGGACTGCTGACCAGTCCGCATATCCAACGTTTCCCAACGCTTTCTCGAGGTAGTCTCGTTTCATGACATCAGAGACTTGGAAACTGGGGCAGTGGTTTCCTCTCAGTGCTTGGCATCCCCCGTAGTTGCTGCTTTCAGTTTCTTCCCTTCATTCACCCCCGATACCTGAAAAGGCCTTACCAAGTTTGAACTAAATAAATGAATTTTCTTATCTTCTAATTGAAGAGATAGATCTCCCTGCAATGTTGCAGATTCACGAGTTCCTATTGCAGTGATCGTGTTCTAGAAAGTAAGCAGTATTTCTCCGCACCACTGCATCTATAATGATTACTTTTACACTTCCTAAAAGGGATAAGAGAACCGGAAACACCCACGATGCAGGCGCCAACTGCCAAATTCATGGAAAGATTGGGAAAAGTTGTGTTTAACGTTAAAGGTTACTGTTAAAGCAAGTTATCGTAAGTTTGGATTCAAGGTTAGAGTAAGTGTTAACTCGAGGGTTTGGGTTCGGTGCAGGCTTCAATTGAAAAAAAAGGATTACGGTTTCGCTTTATGTTAGGGTTAGGATGCGAGAATATTGGCCGTCCTTGGAAGTACGCGCCTGACCACCGTTATGAGTTTGGCGGAGAGACGAGCATACAAAGCATGCTATGGCGCATCTTCTGAAACGATGAGTTAAGCTCACTTATAAACTGAAGGTCTACGTATTTGCAGAGATAGACTAAAAGACAGTGGTTGTCCAAATGTTTTCTGCTGAAAATTGTTTCGCTGTTCTGATATTTTCCCATAGGATGGACGGAAATACGAAACACATGGACTGTCGACTGGAGACGCGCAACTTGTTCGACCCAGTGCTCTAGGACCTACGATGTCTGAGACAGTGAGGATATTTCTCTGAGCTGATGTATGGTGTGGTTCCGAGGGTATAGCGTCTGTAGACTGCATTCATCTCCCTTAGGCCTGCCTATTACTGGAGTTCATTCGTCTATGTAAACCTTTTGCTATTTCTTAGTCTTATTTATTATGGTCGATGACGTCAGAAAGAGTAATTATTTGACTTGAGTTATGGTTTTTTGCATGTAAGTCATGAGGGTTGGTTCTCTTTTGAATATCAGAGTGTTGTTTTTATCGTGCGTGAGGTGTACCCGGTACTGATGTTTATGTCATTGATGGCAGTGGCGGTTATGTTATTCTGAAGCCTCCAATTACTTAATTTAGGGTCATTCGTCAACAGACTTTGCACCTGACCTATGTTACTAGTCATTCTGACACAGTACCCTCTGTGCTCACCTTATTCCTACATAATGAGTTCAGCTTCCCTGATACTCTTCTCCTCTGAGACTACGTCTGCGGTTGGATTTGAAGTCTCATTTCCGAACGATATTGCAGTATTTAATCCAGCATTCTGCACTAGATCTCACGTTTCTCATGATAAACCTTATGTTGACCACGAAACCCCATGTGTGTGCAGTCCTTGCCCCTAAACGGGCCACGTGGTAGATGCGTTGGACCAACACGGGGGCCACATTAGGGCACGGCAGGCGTTATTCGGGTTGCGCTCCCATAACAAATGCCGAACATGGAGGTTTGGTGGCATGCCTAGGGGCGGCTATGACATAGAGGACCCAGCCGCGCCAGCCACCTGCGTCCTCTCCCGCCTCCGGTCTTCTTGACTCTGTCATGACACCGGGTTCAGATGGGGGAGGAGGAGAGAGTGCGGTAGCTGCAGCGCAAGGTTACTATCACTTAAAACTAATTCACACGCAAGTCACCGTCCCTGCTTCACTTTCCCATGGAGCATACGGTGGACATCGTCAGACTACGACGGTCGAACTGTCGTGTGCAGTTCGACACTTATATTTGATGGTATATTGAGCGTATAAGTGTTGTCATCTTGTGACTGAAAAACCAGGGGATCGCGCTCAGGATAGGTTGGATGCGTTCTTTGCATGTTTTCCGCAGAAATAGCCTATAAAATTTGTAGTGATCCACCACGCTATGACTGAAGTTTTCTCTGCCTACTGTGGGAATTGGAGTCAACAATGAGTAACAATTTATTGATCTTTAGTAGAAACTTGGCAGAGTCTGTAGGTCCCTAAAAAATCCAAAGTTTTTGTCCTCGTTTGCTGTCATTGCGAAAGTGTGAATGTTGATAAGGATGAAGTAAATGAACTTAACGACTACTAAATTCATGTGGAAGAAAATCAACTTCTTGGTTTGCACAGCACGGCACTCTCCCTCGTAACGATCGCTCCAGAAGCATGGACACTTTTCAGTAGGCCATGTGCTGGGAAACTATCTCACTGAGTGTGTTGATATCCACGTTTAAAATAACCCGTTATTAGGAGGTCAGAGAACCACTGCTTCTGACATTTTGGCCATGTTAGTATTAAAAGCAGAATTGAAATTTCTGGTTGCCGCGTGATTAAGGTGTTCCTGGTGGGAGGGATTTGTGGGTGAGAACGGGAAGTGTCGTTTCGTATCCTACCTGAGCCGTGGTTGATGAATTCTTCACTTCTCACTTATGGAACCCTTTTTGTCCCGTAATGCTTTGGGTCTCACTCTTGAGCCCCGTCAGCAGCCACATAGCGGCTAGTAGTAAAGGCATATGCAGAATGCTGAAAAAGACAAGGGAGACTGGAATGATTCTTTCTGGCTTATTATCCGTCATCAGCCAGTCATACATAAGCCCAGGTTGTGTACCACTCGAGATCAACTACCACAACATGTGGTCTAGCATTCCTTTGCTCTAACTCACTTTTCCACGAGCTCATTCTTGCCGGTCAAAGCGGGAATAATGACATTGGTTGATGAACGCTTCACTGATCGTTTACAGGACTCACCCGTCCTGTTCTGCCTTGGGGCTCAAACTCGATCACAGCCAGCATCCGCACAGGAGACACAATTCTAGGCAAATGAGAACATTATTTGCCCGTCCAAATCAGAAAGTGTCCATCGCGGAATGTCCGTGCTCTTCTTCCCATCTAACGTTTTCTCTACTGCGGGAATTGAAGTCAGCTATGCATATCAATTTATTGAAACTCAATAGAAACTCGATCAGCGTCGTTCGCCCTTCGGAAAACACAGACAAGTGGTATTTATCGCCCATCACTGCGGATCGAGGATGCTGATAATGGTGTACTCACTGAGATCAGGTGATCGCTATTTCCACATGGAAAAAGTCAACTTGTTTCCAAGTGCACAACAATATCTCTTCTAACGGTCACCGAAATAGAATGTGTAAATTTAAGTAAAATATTTTCTGGACAACCCGGTTCGTTTATTTTGCTGATTTCCATATTTAAAATAACTAGTTATTATGTGACCAAAGAACTCTCCATTTTCTCGCATGTTAGCCATCGCAATATTTAAAACATAGTAAAATTGCCAACTTGTAGAGTGATCAAAGTGCTTCTGGTGGGAGGGTTTTAACGGGTGAGAACCGCAAGTTTCGTTTCGCATAGCAGCTCAACCGTGTTCATAATCCATGATAGGCTTGCCGATAAAAAAAATTATGGCTTTAAGATGTCTAGACACCTGCGTGAGAGTAGGATTCGAGGAGTTTTGTTTGGCTAGGCATAAAGGCTATGAATACGCATGCCACAACACAGTTGGGGAAACTTTACCGAGCATACCAAGCCTCCTACACTGAAAGCCACTATGAAAGGAGAGCCCCATAGGCTACTCACATTTAGCGTTGCCCCATATTCGGGAAGTTTTCAGGAGTTAGGTTGCTGTGCAGATCTCAATTTCGTAGAGAGCTGAATGTTAAACAGGGATGCATGAATTACTTGACTCAGAAGGAGCTGGAAATTCTAAATAATATGTGTGCTTTATCAGCAGAATGTGCATAGCTGCCAGTTAGGAAACGATAGAGTTATGGGTTAGGTAGCTGCAGTTTTATAACTCGAATTGAGGGAAGAAAAATAGTACTGCCGTTGCACGATGGCATTTTTGAATGACTCTTTGAGTGTGAAGGATAAATGATCTTTAAGGCAATAGACCAAAAAACTGTGAGGGCTGATGGAAGATGCACTGAGTTCACATGCGCTGCAGAGGTTTCAAAATGAAAGGGCACCTAATTCAGTCTACTGTTGCCTAAGGGATGAAATAAAACCGCAGGTAGATTAAAGTTCCCTTCTTGATCAAACTCATTAATGATTCTACATAAGCTACGATAAGCAATGATCCTCCTAAATGAGACTTTGCGGTAACTACTCCATCTTGATCTCAGTCATAGGTGGGGGAGTGGAACTGATTGCGGTGAAATTAAACTCCTAGTGTAATCCAGCGCAGGTCACCGTCCATGCACAACGATATTGTTGAGCATACGATGGACATTTTTGGACATTTTGGACATTTTTGGACATTTTTGGACTATGATGGGCAACATTTCGTGGTAACTGCTCGCTCCTACACGCAAAGAACCAGTGGTGCATTTTGTACAAGTAAATTTGTTTGAAGACAACTATTTAGTCTGAATAAATTATGTGTCCTCCAGGAGCGCATTTTGGTAACCTGGCAGACTTTGTCCGGAATAGTGATTTTGTAGTAGTTATATTTATTAATTTTCAAAAGTTTGCACCTTAAACTGCGGATTCGCTTTTGTTTGTTGTATTATGACAGAATGATTATTTTAAAATGCTTCAAAAGAACATATTTTTCTATTAGATTTGCACGTTCCTCCGATGGTTTTGATGATAAACATGGAAAAATATAGGCTTGATTGTTAATTGCTTAACTTAAGTATTTATAACTTTCACCTAGCTTGTCATGAAAATTTCACATATTATAATAGAAGCGTGTCTCAGACATTCTAACACGATTCCAATATGATGTTTCAAGATAGCTAGGGTAATAAATTCTAAGTAAACAATTTTCAAAGTGCATTTTACAAATGTCCTCATAATGCTAGTGGTAATTTGGGTAGTTTCGACTTTTAAGGTTTTTTACCCCCCTAAATTTAATGAGCTATCTGGAAGTGAATCCTTCAGAGTAAAGCTTTATCAGCTTGGTCTGAAGTTCGACATGAACATTTGATTTGAAATCCATTACATTCGGTGAGCTACAATCATTGTATTTACAAGCTGCTTACAAGCAGCTTATAGTTTACCGATGTTTTGGGTGATGAAATATCAATTATACACGTGCTGAGACTCTTAAATCGTACCTTTACTTCCAGTTTGCTAAGTTATTCTGCATTTCTTTTCTACCGTTTGCTTGTTAAGACTTTAAAATTTAAGCGGTTATTCCGTAGAACCTAAGTGATGCTGACTCAGGAATGACTCTATGAAATTTAACTAGACTGGTTAACTTTAAGGTAGCCAAGCTATTTTTTTAATAAATGCGAAATAAAAATTTATAACCAGATTCGAAAAAAACGGATGATGAACGGTGAAGTATTAGTAGTGCTTAGTCGAATCTCTTACAGTTGCTGCAGTAAGAAGAAGAATACTTTCAGTAAGCACGTGCTCTGCCAATGCAGTAATTCGTGCAACATGCATGTCAAGAAAAAAAGGAAGTATATGCTACTCAGTACCATGTCTTATGCCCACAAAAGCGGTCAAATGACATTACCATTATAGAAAATGTGTATTACTCAAGGGTTTTCTTAAGTCCTGGATTAAAATTTTCCGGAAATTGGAATCGAATTGGCCAAACCCATATGCAAAACCCTTTGAACCAGCGATAATACAGAGTTCTTTAAGAGCCCTCAGAACTCAGAAGACAATTTCCCTGTCTCTTAATTTCAGTTTCAAGGGTTTCATTTTTTCTTCACTGCAAAATTCGTACGTCGTTGCCTAGTAATTTTTAAAAGATATAATCGTGCCCAAATTTATACGAAACCGTGTATTTTACTGCACGATGAAGAATGACTGTCCTAAGCAGCTTGCAATAAGTAATTGCCTTGGTTTATTCACTAAAATGCGCTTTCGTCCCCACGTTCCCTTTTACTGAACTGGGGTGAAAAAAAGGGGTGATCAAGAGTACACGTACGCTCGCCAAATGGGCTTTTGAAATTAGAAGTACTTGAGGTTGGGCATATTCTCGAACTTTGGTTCCCATGAAGCTGAGAAATAAATATTGCATGAGTATGGGGCCACTCTAATTAATGGCACATTGTAAATTATCAATCTCCCATCATGTGTGTTTTTTTCAATAAACCTCAAATGTGCACACTTTCCTTGGAATTCTGCATTCTTTTCCGCGAAGCAGTCATTCGTCAGCTGCATGTAAGGTTTACGTGCTCCATCTCGTGCTTCATTGCTTTTTTAAAAAATATCACGCCACTTAACCGGGTTTTTTAAGCCCTCTGTGTTAGCAATCTGTTTCTAGTTGATATCATAATGTAATGGCATAGGTTATTGCTAGAATTTATCGTCAGTTGCCTTTTTTAAGGTCCGTTTCACCGTCGGATTTTCTCCACGACTCTTGCACTACATTAGCCTCTATAATTTCTATATTTCTTTTCTCAAGAATTCCCTTAAATAGCTATGCGAAATGGAGATGAGACAATATAAACGACTTTTGTTGACTCCGTCTTCTACAGTTGATTCGTTTTATCTGACCTGCCATGTCATCATGTAACATTTACTCGATGAACGTGTGAGACATTTGAAGTGGTGTTGCACGTGGGCGTGCATACTGTCCAACAGAATATTACTTTTGTGGTAGAAAAATCTATCCTTTCGAAATTAAATTATATTCTGTGAAATTCAGAGTCATCTGACTCATCAACGAATTGGCGGTGGAGTTAAAAAGGCCAGCCTGGCTACTTAAAAAGCGCCAAACTTTGTGTGCGAATTTTGAGTGGGGATTCTGGAAATAAGATCCACACGGTAAGTGCTTCTTTACGTTTAAATGAACGTTACTCAAAAAGGGCGGCCACATTTTTCTATAGTCATAATATGACTTAGTCTAATTAACATGCGAAGATATTGAGTCAAGTTGCACAGCCCATTGAACAACAAACTTATATAAAACTCCAATGGTTTGTAAACCTGAAAGTTCAACATGATTTTCTGAAGTATAATGTAATTTTTTAAAAAATCATGGTTAACATATCCATAGGATTTCAAAAAGCCCTTTTAATGCTTCGAATTTTCATTTTAATTGAACTAATCAATTAAAATAATACAACCTAGTCCAAGCCATCCAAATCTAGACTATAAATGTTATTCGTTGTCGTCTCTTTCAATTTAAAATGCCCAGTTCTTCGTGGTGTGATGTTCAGTGACACCTTTAAGTCAAAAATAGGTTCATACACCTCTGCCAACTTAGAAAATTAAATTTAGGGATAAATTTGCGTAAGTTCATCGTTTATACTTAGCTGTTTAAAGATGTGTTATCTTAGAAAATGTTTACCTGTATTTTGAAATGTATTTTCGTTCGGAAAGCATTACCTAAGCAGTTTTTTTGGATGAAAACATCTTCCAGTATGTTCCCCATAAATTTAATTACGCCAACTGATGCTCCTCTTGTATAGAGCCAAATGGTTTGAAATTATGGATGAACGTACAGTGGATTGAATTTTGATTGTACCAATGGATAGCAGAGGATTCAGCTGTTCAAAATGTGGAATCTTTACGGCCTTAATTAACGCCCGAATATCTACGTAGAAAGACACCTAGGCATAGGAAACTGGCTCAGCCAGTTTTCATTGCTGAATAAAGTATGAGCGTAGTTCTTGTTTGTAAAATCCAATTTGCATAAATTAACACAGTGGAGCTACTGTACTAGGGGCAGTGCAATGTGTGCAAATGCTGAGTCGGGAGCACTATTCGTTTGCAATTTTCCATCATTTGTGAAAAGACGTTACCTCAAAAGTTAGAAATTTCGTCTATTAAGATAATCCGTTTTTTTACTCCTTAAGTTGAATGTGCGGTTTTATCTGCTCAAGGTGATTCTTCAGATTGAAATCCCTTAAGGCAACTAGAATGGGTGGCCCAGCAGGATATTGAAAGTATCAGAAGTCGTTAATCAATCCACTGTTATTTTGTCTCCAAATATGATTCAGGGGTTTTCAGTTATTGTAGACGCAAGAATTAAACAGCCGGATCAATCAAAACGTTGTCTATTATAATAATTTACCAGCTGTTATCTTCTCACATTAGTAAACCTTTGGACTGAAAACTAGGCTAAAATATTTTAGGCAACCATTTGCAGAAAATTTAAACATGTCATGCAACACAGGCACCAGAGCCGCGGAAATGGTGGAAGCTAATTTGATGCAATAAGCAATATCAAGAAAACTGGAAGGGGTTCAGATGTCATTGGAACAGATTCGGAATATGTGCTATCGTATGGAATGTTAACCAAATTCTGAAATGAGGTTTTTATTCGAAAAGCTAAAAAATTGACATTTATGGTAACCTAGGCAGGAAAGGGGAATAGGAACGTCCCGCCTCCTTAAAATAGGTGACCTTGCAGTAAATTACAGGAAGATTTAGTATTTCCGTGCCTAAACCTTGACGCTAACCCTAAAATACAACAATATGTTACCTTTATCGTAACTCTAGCTCCACCATTAACCTAAATCCTACAATTAAAACGAACCCTAAAAATAAGCCATAGCCATCACCTTAACTCTAACCCTAATAAAACCATTAGCCCTTAACTTAAACCTTCACCTTATTTCACCGGCATTTTGAACAGAGCCACATGTACTAAGGGTTTTTAATTATCGTCTGTCCTGGTAAGTAAGCAATAGAATTCACCGTTCCCAAAACATTTCTTTAAAAGGTTTTCAGATGAATTATCATGCAGCATAGTTCTTAAGTATTTCAGTCAACTCACGATGTTAGTTTTGTAACAAGCTTCTTTTCGGCAGCCTGCAAACCAATTTAGTAAACATTATACATAAATAAGTATGCATTTCGCTAATTTTATTCATATTTTCTTCAAAATTATTTTAAATAAAAACTCAAAATAATATGCTTTTGTGTGCATAAACTCTTTGTTAATTTTATACTCCAGAAAAAACATTTCTTGCCCTTTTAAAAAGAATTTTTAATTCTTTAATACTTTTACCCTAGCCTGCAGTTATATAATTCACGGTTTTAAAAATACACAATATATTCCGCCGAAGACAAATTTAATATACTTTCTTCGTTATAAGGAAGTCTTTAGTGTTCATAATGTTTGTCAATGGGTTCGGATCATGTGCTGTGCTTCCGAGGCAGCTTATGAATGAAGATTTCAAATACCAAAAATCTCATAAATAGAAATATTTTTGAAACCGAAAGATACTCATACTTCAAGTAGGAAATATGAAGAAGACGCAATTTTCTACCAAATGAGTACAATTAAGAATATGCTGTTGTATTCATTCCATATTTGAGGTTATGAAGGCATATATTAATCAAAAAAATTCAAATACATAGGATGTCATTTTTAAAAAGTGAACGTTTTGCAGGCGGCCGGGCAGAAGCTCATTCAGAAGCTTTCACCCTAAAATTACTATAATATCTTTGAGCATACTGCATGCTAATTACTATTTGAACGCCACTTTAATAATATTCTTAGATCAAAAATAAATTTCCATATTTTGGTTGACATTCAGTGCAATGGGAAATCTACTTTATGCCACAGTTAGGGTGCCCGGTAATCCCTGGTAGATAGAGTGCAGATTAATATTTGGTAATTTGCTCACGGGTATAAATATTGAGATTGATAAAATTGATGTTCAACTGACTGTATATTCTACTGTGCTGCAGCGATTTGAATTTCACACAATAAATCATTATAAGTTAGACCTAGAGGCATGTTTACTTGCGGTAACTTCAGTTATCTCAAAAACTGCCTAAGAAAAGTCTTTTTCCTACCGAATGGCTGTCTACTGGGACTTTGCAGGATACGAATACTAGCAGTACAATTGACGTAGACATACTGAGATTATGCGAGGTTTCCCAAACCACAAACAGAAATTTATGTCTCTGCTTACAGTCAGACGTAAAGCAAAAATCAATAAAACCAACCATAACCTCAATATTTTGTATTTTGTTTTGATTGAGAGATACACGTTTTATTTTAAAGGTAGCATTTCAAAATTTTCAGCAAAAAAATCCACCGCAAATAGAAATTGGTACGTAGAACAGAGAACACCAGCAAAAGTGACAGAAAGCTGCAACACTCCACATCATGAATGGTCATATGTGAAGGAACGAAAAATTTGCTCTAGATTGCCTTCCTTCAAAAGGATGCCTAATTGACCTCATTTCGATAATTAAAATAAACAATCAGTTGTAAATAATGGCCTCTTATATGCAAAATGGACTAGCCCATGCACAAAGAAGAAAATTAACATGTTCATGGAGGAAAAATGGCGGCTCAATTTCATAAGCCCGTGAGTTAATGCTCAGTAGATGACTCTGAGCAGTAGGCCATCATAACTACAAGACAAAGTTGATTTACTTACAAGCACTTATTGTGCGGGCGATCTTAAATTGACGAAAAAGAGTTTTGGGTTTTGTTCCTCACTATCGGAACCAGACCATTCGCAACTCAGGGGTGAATATTCAAAACATTGTTTTAACAATTAAAACTAGAAAGCGTTATGTGGCGGTCATCAGGTGAGGAATAATTACTTAGGAATACGTCACCAAGGATACTGAGGTCTATTTATGAACAAGCATTGTTTGACCGTAGCAAATAGTTTCTGCAACATATTGAACACCTCTATTGGATAGGGATACTTTCAGAAGGTTCTTTTGAGCACGTCAATTTTGGGTGGAACCGCAGGTTCTTTTAGCACATTATTTTAATCTAACCCACTAATTTTGTTTGCGTGACGAGTGATTGAATGAGCTGAAAAGGTCTTCAAAAAGCAGCGCCTTCACTAGGAGTCTGTAGGTTAGTCTCAAATTATCATGTGACAAATCAAAAGGAGATTCGTCAGATGCGTAGGTTAGGTCCACTCAGTAACCCACATTACTCAAACGCAAGCCTGGATTACTAACAGTTGGATTGGAGTAAGCCTAAAGATACTGCTTAAGAGAGGATATAGGTAAACCTTTTTAAAGTTTCTTTCTCACATAACAGATCTTGATATGGAAAGCAAAATTATTTTTGATTTTCAGCATAGACACTAACGATTTAATGTCACAAAATTACGGCTACGTCTACAAAGTCCATAGTTTACCTTTATTTTTTTCAGTTATTAGGAATTACGTAATTTTTAGGCTTTTGGCAATAGTTAAATGCCATAATACACTAATGACCAGTAAGTGCTCGAAAGCATACAAAATATTCAAACTGCATTGATAAAAAAGCCTTTATTTATCGAAACGAAGATACCAACTAAACTATTTTTAAAAACACTGAACATATTTGGTCAATATGTTTAAGTGGTTAGTTTCCACATCAACTTATATGTTCCTAGGCGGAATATGCAACAACCACGAAATTCGTTGACTTATTTTAATCCTTATCCCAAAAATGCAAACTAGCTTTGTATGCAGCTGTCTATATAACCAGTGATATCTTTGGGTGCATAAGTCATCAGAATTTTGAAGAGTTCTGATGCGTTTATATCATACAATTATGAACAAATGATTTGTTGGATATCTGAAATTTGCCCTTGTGTATTTCAGTAAATATACATGCGGATATTACATTTTTGTTTAAAAATACTGCAAGTCCATAAAAGAGTGCTCAATTCCATCTAGTAAACCTTTTCTCAGAATATAACCAGCAGGGATAAGTATTCAAAATAAATGCTTGTTTACTCTATATCTCTCTATTTAAAAAATTCAATCAAACAGTAAATGTTTAATGAGCTCACCTGTGAAATATAATTTATAAAGAACATATGACTATATTTTGGCAGATTTCAAAATCCTAATGGAGGCCCGATTTTATACAGGTAAGTGTATATTTTTCAAATTTTGCTGCCTCAATATCCTATCGCTTTTCGGTCAAAATTAACCAGATGATGTGTAAATAGGGTCTTTGAATTATACTTTGAAACTCCAGCATCAGTCGTTACAAAAAACGTGATGTTTCAATTAAGTCAGAATAGTAATCGAAATTACTGCACTGGTTTCATTAATTTGTGATTTTTAGAACAGCTAAGAAGAGGTAAATTTTGAGGAGATGTAAACGATATTTCATTTTCTAGGATGACCTCAGATAATGTACGGGGCTAGTACACTAGCTAGTACGTAGACTCAGAAGATATGCAGTGCACTTTAAACGCGACAAGAAACGTATGCCTTATAAACGTTAATACTAGAAAATAATTCATGTCGGGGTTTAGCTTAAAAACCTTTTATGCACAGTGCTCATAATTAGATAAGAAGTCATGATTTGTTTTTCAGCCAATATTCCTTGTTTATCATTCGTTTTATGTAAGCTGTAAGAGAGGAGCGACTTTAAAGTTAACCTTGATTGCGTGAAGCAATAAAATTTAAAAAGCCCTTATTTTAATGCAATTGCGAAAAGAGAGTACTGACGGCTCAATTTAATTGTTCGAAACCGTTCTTTTTGCTAGTATTCTGCACATGTTCGAAAATTCATTAGGGTACTTCTATCAGCTCACGTTTAACAACGGATCTTTTGAGGTTAACATTTGTAAAGAGTACAGTAGGTGCAGGCTTATTTGTGCAAAAATATTAATCAATTACAATGTAGGCAGGAAGTGCATTGAACAAATTTAATAGGTAGAGAAGCAACTGAACGAATAGTGCTGAAGGTTCCAGTGGTATTTAATTTATAGTACCTTTAATATTTTCGGCATTAATGCTATGAGCACTCCAGTTAATGTTTGCATTTGTTGCATACACGCAGAAAAACGTACTGTCCCCTTATTTTTATGAATGATGTTGTTATGTTGTGCAGCATCAGCAGAATATATTACATTCACAAAATTTTCATAGGAACTGTCTTGTCTTGCCGAACGCACGATACATCATGATTCTGCTTTTCTCCTTCAGGTCTAAGCAAACCCTTTGGGATTTTTGACGATATATCTCAAGGGAGCCGCGTCGCACCCTGTGCGTTATGTTGCTTTAACTACACGGAAATTACTTTTATTGCAATTTCCCATATTAAACTAAATATTCTACCCCAAATTCCTATCTCAAAGCTTATATATTGTAATTATTGATTAAAGTAATAATGATTGACTTATGGAAGGAGTTCTACCTGTGTGATAAAGCAAGCGAAAAACAAAGATAGTTTCATAATTAATTTCCAGTTATTAATTTAGAATAACTCTAATAACACTGCTCTTCAAACTAGATAGTGGATGTACAAAACAATCTCGGGGATTTACCAGCGAAGTATTTATGCCTCCAAGCGGTAAGCGGAGCACCATTCTATGCTGAGCTCGAAAGACCTTACTTAGTTTTCTATTATCCGTTTGCACTGACTTTAAACAAATAGCTTTGCTTCCCTTAGTTGAAAAATATTTTATAATTTATTATACTTTGCATATCCTGATGGACAATAGAGGTCTTAAACGCATAGCACTATACTAGTGTGGTGAGTTCATGAATTCAAACATTTGGTTTTGTCAGCTTCCAGAGGCAGATACTTTTATTGGTTTAAAAAGCAACAAAATAACTCTATATAGAAAAACAACACGTCTAGAATTCCATATTAGATACTTAAAAATGCTGTCTGGCCTGATATCATATTTTCCTTTTCCTAGTGAAATATGGAGGAGGTAAGTTGCTGTTGATGGTGTTTACTGGCCCGTTTCAATCTAAAAATTACAAATTACGTACTTGCGTGTCAATGAAAAGTACAAGAAGCTTCTTAATTAATATACCATACTGTATCCATTTAACGTTATTTTTTTTAATTTGACTGTCACTAAACTCAACCAAAATTTAAGTGATGCTTCTGATTTCATTATTGGTCTTTTATTAATTTCTGTTTCATTTGCCTAATGCAAAATTCTCTGAATATTCAAATTAAGGTATTCTAATAAACTTTCTGATATTTTTATAATTTCCACTGCTTTTAGGCTGCTGTGTCTCTATGGATGCCGGCGTGGTCACCGGTAAATATAGGAAAAGTTTTACTTAACCAACATCATTTAATATTGGGTTTTGGTTTGTAAATAATGTGTGCAGTTATCTTCCCGAAAAAAGGAACACGACGAAAGGCGTTAAATGGTTTTGGGTAATGGTAGTCCGTCTCTATTTAAGCCACCATACGCTTTATAATAAAAACCAATAAACACGGATCAAGCGACAGAGCCTTTTGTAACTGTTCTTTATAATTATGCTATAAAATGATTATATATTTGATTTCTCAAAATCACAGCCACTTTATGAGGAGAAACCACAGCAAAAGCAATTTCGATCAGTAGGCATCCATGAAGAAAGCCTTACCTGAAACATTATGTCTAAGTGACTAATGAAGCCAGTAAAAAACGGAGTCTGTCGAATGATTGGCTAAGCTCACGGAAAAAACTGCAGATTATGTGCATAAACTACGGATTAAGGGCTCTCCTGGCTGACAGTTTGCCTGTATTCTTTGCATGCAGCTTCTAATAATTGTGATCTTTCGAATATGTGATGTAGCTCACAGGAAAAAAAACCTGCAGCTTATGTACGGAATGTGCTATTTTATTAGCTGTCATATTGCCAGTGTTCTTCTCCACCCACATACACACACATGCGGCAACACCTTACAGTTTTCCTGGCATTTGTACGGACCTCACCTTCGTCCCCTAGTGAGATAAGGCCGCAAAAGATGAAAGCCACTCTGGGCGAAGAGACATGTTCAAGTGTTAAACAGTTTATGTCATTCTGAAAAAGCACATGTTACATGTTATGGCACAGGTCTTTGCCTTGATAGTGAATGGTCCGTTTATTTGAGGGCATTGCCTGAGCTGAAACGGTCTGCTAAACTCGGGACACTTTCGAGCAGTCTGCGACGTTGATAGCATGCTTCACCCAATCTAAAGCCATCTAAAAATCCTTTACTTAACTTAAACTCCACTTGATTTTGTGCTATTACCGAAAAATGTTAATCTTAACTTAAATGGATGCAGTGTACTCTATCTATGCGCAGTGACGGGCAAGAAGGGTAACCACCAACTTGCGTGAACCTCCAATAAAACTCCTTGATGGAATCGAGTTATTTTTAACTGGAAGTTTGGCGACAGTTTGGCAAATTTGCTGTGAAGTCGATAACTTTGTACCTACTTTGACGTTTTGAATGGGAAATATTCTAATAAATACAGACTAGATGGAGAGCCAATAGCCCAATCAGCACGGTTTTGGTTATGATTTTAAACATAAAGACCTAGGTTAATTTGCTAAATAAATTTAAAGCAAGCTTGCCTCAAATTTATACCGGGAAAAAATGCTTTAAATCGACTTATATTTGCCTCTGAGGAATGCATAATTTTAAAATTTTATGACCTCTAGTCAATAGCTCTATTTCGATGTCACTTGGCAGCAGACAAAATGCAACCAAATTTAACCCATAAACAAAAGTGACAGAACTAAAATATTTAGCAAACTTCTATGGCCAAAATATGGCTGAGCATTTTCATTTAGTGAAAGAAATCAGAAGCAAATTCTCTAGTACCCATGTAGAAAGCAAAACAAAGGCAATAAAAATCCCAGTCCATCCGAAATCCGGTAGTTCTGTGGCACGACTTTCACTTAACCACATGCCTCAGTGACTATAAGCGTCAAGTCGGAGCCACAGTGAAATGAACTGCCATTAACGAGTACGGGTGTATTATAACCTCTACCAGGCAGCAATTCTGCAATCAGCTGATCTTTCATCTATTTAAAAAAAATTGTGCTTTCTTTCATTAAACGGATCATTATAACACTTATTTATAATAATTCGTTTACCAACAACAGACTGCATATTTAATAGAATACAAAATCAATTCAATTCACTTCATTTGAGTCGGGTAATAAGAATCTCTCATTGTAAGTCACCTACGCACCTATTGACCGTCGTGAGGTCCGCTGAGGTCCACCATGTTCTCCCAGCATGGTGGCGCACGGATGGAGAATTGCATATGACTTAAGTTAAAGTAATAATAACCTTGCGTCGCACTTACCACATTTCCTCTTTTTCACTATCTAAGCCCGGTGTCAAGAGAGAATCAAGTAAATCGGAGACCACATCGGTCGCAGCTAACTGCCACGGCGTGAGCCTGCACCTACCTGTGCCACCACATCCCATCCCCATGTTTGGCATTTTTATGCGAGTAAAGCCTGCCATACCCTGATTTAGCCCCGTTTTCGTCCATTCAATCTACCACACCGCTCGTTCAGGGACACACACCCTTTGGAGTATAAATGTTTGAAGTAACCGCAAGAACACGACGGATCAAGGTTGTTAAGCGTTAAAGCGATACCTGACTCAACTTTAGACTTTATTGTTCGTTTTCAGTCACTCGTACTTTGGCTGTTCTCTGATCCGCATTACAATCGAAAGAAGAGAGTGTAGCTTCTACACTTTACCTTCCAATTGCTGTGATTCGACGTATACATGGTTGAGAGTGTAGCTTCTACACTCTACCTTCCAATTGCTGTGATTCGACGTATACATGGTTGATCTGTTGGTCCAGATGGGGGCTAGACACGGGCGTTACATCTGTTATTCAGGTTGAGCTCCCATAAAAGCGCCGAACATGGAGGTGGCACGCGTAGGTATAGACTGACGCCGCACCAGCCACATTTGCTATTTATGATTCTCCCACTCCGTGGGATCTGCTTCAGGCGTGGAGGGAGAGTCAAGAGGTTCTATGGTCACGCTAGCTGCCTGCATAAGAACCTACCCCCCGTCTTTTGGACTCTGTGTTGACACCGGGCACAGAAAGGTAAGAGAGAAGAGAGGGCGGTAACTGCAGTGCAATTCTAATATTTCTTAAAACTAATTCACTTGCAATTTACCGCCCCTGCATTCCCATGTTGTGGCGCATAGGATGTACACCGTAGGACGTCAACTGTATAACTGTCAGTTAATCTGAGACGAAAATGTAAACGTCGCTTCTCGGAAGGCTGCAAACTGTTGGTCAACTTTCTCCCATCCCTCCCAAAATGATGTATCTTAACAGCATCTCCAATTCTGACAGCTACGGATATAAGTCCTCAACGCGCGCAACCCGAATCTTATGGGTAGATAGTGCAGCAGCTTTCGGAAAAACGTCTGTCCAGTCCATCATCATAATTGCCTCACCAGTTTTATGTGTTCCCCTGTCAATGGTCCGTTATTGGACATGGAAGGAGGTACCCTCCAATATAACAGATGCGAAGACCTACTCTTGTGTCCTTCCATGTACTCAAACTCAATTTACTTGAAACAGATGCTGATCTTAACTATAACTCAGCGCATTCGCAAAATCCTCAACTGTGTTCATGGAGCTTCAGTCAGAGTTTTGCTCTGAACATACTCGATAAGCCGAAAGCAAAGTGAACTTCCACCGGGCTGAATGTCCGGTTCACGAACGAGGAAACATTTAACCTCTCCAGCGCCCACCAGGTTGACAAATGCATGAAGAGTATTCTTTACAAACGCGGTGATAAAGTAGCCCCCACTACCCAAAAATTTCCTCTAACACTCCCTCAAAATAAAGCGCTCGCACATCCAGCGCAGGGAGTCGATACGTACTATGGTGACCAGCGCAAAGGCTTCAGTTTGGGTAAAAACTGCGGCATTTTCATTGACCGTAGCTGGTTTTTTTGAAGACAGTGTCTCTACAAAAACCTATTTACATTCCTGATATCACTCCCCAGAAAAATTCATGCCTTGGATAAACTCGCCTATCGTTCTTACATAATACTTCCCAAAATATTTCAATATTAATGTCAGATTTTTTTAAGTATCTTGAAACGCCAGAAGAAACTTTATAAGGCAAAAGAATTTAATTCGTGCTTCCCACGTAGCTAAATAATTGCATTTTTCGGTTATGCTAACGCAATCGCACTCTGTAATATCCAGGTTTTCATCCCTCATGCTCTCGAATTTAACTAAGGGATTCTATTAATCGACACACCTGAAATCCACATTTTGCTTTCGTGAGTTAAATTTGATTATTTAGGCTACTTTAGAAAACTTAAAGGTTCTGATTGTTTTTTTTATATGTTCCTGTTGCAATTACGATTTATGCAATTTTGATAGGGTCCACCAATTGGGGAAGCAGTTTGGGAAAGGAAGAGCATTTCGAATCAGGTACGTTTAACACTCGCATAGATTGTTTCCAAGGCCAAATGACAATGTTTTTAAACATTTGCACTTAAGTTTTTCCTTACTTCCAGTTTATTGTTAATAGATTACCACAATTACAAAAAGGCGCCTTAATCAGATCTAAAGGGTAACGGTGGTTCTCAAATAATATTCAAATAGCGAAAGATTCATCAGTATCGAGGACTTCGGAATTTTTGCTTTTTGTGATGTTACAAGTTAAAGTAAAAGAAAAAGCGCACAAAAGAATTCAGTTAAAGATATCATTTGAAACGCAACTCGAGTGATTTGGTTTTATAATATTCCTGAGTGGTAATGAGGCATTCACCGATCGTAGTAAGGGATAAACTCGTTCTGTTTTACCTTGGATCTCTATCTTTTTCTCGATTCTTGTCAGCTGCCGAATAGTGGCTACTCATATAGGCAAAATAATACTAGCGGCAAAGATAAGGGAGACTGAGATGGATATTTCTGGCGTATAAGCCGTTATCAGTTAGCCATACACTTACGCAGGTCATGTACATACCGTGGCTCGAACCCGTGACCAGTTGATTAGAATTCCAATAATTTAATCATTCAGCAACAGGCTCTGTATGCTTTCGGTTGCAATCGGGTTCATTAACCATGGTAGTGAGATACTCACCGATCGCATTTTGGAAAATAATCGTCTTGTTTTGCCTTTTGGTTTGCCCTTGACCATACGAAACATACTCTGCCCGTAAAGCGATCGGTGAACGCCACTTTACCATTGTTAATATACCTGACCGCAACGTACACGACAACGTGCCCTGGGCCAATGTTTAGGGTTCTAAACTTATAAATATTAAATCATGGGTTTAAGTCTTAAGGATAGCAACACTTGGGGTTGGGTATGGCCGAACGATGACGGCTAATAAGCCAGAAAGAACCATTCTCGTTTCCCTTGTCCTTGTTGGTAATGTTATTCTGTCTATTTCTGCATACACAACATAAAGACAAGCAATAAATTTACTTTTTTATTTTGTTCCCACTCTGATTTGCACACAGGACTGGCAAGATACAGAACTAAACATTATAATTTCATTTAAGAATATTTCCCACAAGCAATCTTGCCTAAATTTCTGGCCACAGATTCAACGCATAAAAGGCTCTTTTAATTAACTACATTGACGCACCTGAATTACTCCTACAAATAATAAACCTTATGCATATCGGGATTTTTAGCAGGTAATGAGCATATTCCCCCCTGATAGTTTGCTGTAGCTTGGCTCCACAGATAACAAAGGGAAGTGTCTTAACCTTTCTAACCCAAGTCTTCTCTAAAGAGAGTGCCAAAGTGAGTGGTTAGTTATACAAAGTAAATGTGTGTATTCTTATTTCTTGCGATCAAAGTAGAAAAAACGGGTTTGGTTATAGATCAAAAAAGCTCAACAAAAATTAAAAATGCGATGGAGCAGCAAATTCCTTTGGAGCAACGCTTAACAAATACAGGACAACACATTTTTATGGCAAAGCTATGGAGTCTAAAACAAGCGTTCGACTATTCCGTCGATTTTTATGGAAAAAACTGTTGACAGAGGCTATGGAGGGAATTCTCGCAACCTACTGCACTTTTGAACTGAGTCATAATTTACATTCTTTTTATTTGGCCCTAAACAGTTTAGTAGTCCACTGCATCGAAACTGGCCAATTATACAGCATTCGGTCTTTGGTACGTTATCGCCGAATCTGTCAAGACCACCCGAATCAGCTTGTTCAAAGGTGCACATTTTTTCTTGTTACTGACCCATGACTGCCGTATTGGCTTTCTGATGAGGTTATTCAGGAATTTCAGTCGATTCCGTTTTCAAGCCGAATATTAATACACGATAGAATCAATCACCTGCTAAATTACACGTTAATTGGGATAGGACTTAATTGATTTTCTGAAGTAAGTTGCACGAGGAGGGTATACATTTAATATTATTTGCCCACATTTTAAAGTAACAATCACTGTCATGTGCTTTGAGCAAACAGAACCTAGGTTTTTAAATGCCTCGACGAAACCAATTTTATCCTTCAGGAAATACTTCAACCCCAAAAGAAGGAAGATTTTCCTGCTATGAACTCTCCGGAGGCTATGGCTCGCATGAGGGCACAATGATAGATGCGTTTGGTGTGGCCAATAAATACCTGCATCAGTTCACTCTTAAAGTATTCAATCCTCGCGTAATACCCGACAAAATACTCTACGGTATTACATATTTCGATACGAAGGAACAAATGAAAGTTAATCGCATCAGGATTAAAGGCAATGGTACAATGTTGAAGCAGATAAATAAGAAAAAGGACTCAGGGTCGACGGAAGTTGTAAGTTTGTTTTGGATACTTGACTGTGCTCCAATATTTTACGTTGTGAATTCCGAAGAGGGACCTTACGAAACAAACAGTTATTTTTTCGGAAGTAATACAGAAAAACTGTGCTTTCGGAAGGTCTTCCTTTGAAACATGGATAAATTGCAATTGACGTTTTCCTGGAAAAGATGAAATGCATTGCTCCCGAGAACCTTTCATTTCATTATGCTAGCCTTGTTTTTTAAGGAATAACTACGTAAATAACCCCGAGGAGCTGTGCTTTATGGGTTACGAAAGGTGAAAACCAAAATAATTTTTATTGAGCCCATGTTATTCGGCTACGTTTGCGAAATATCAAATTGGTCTGTTAGGAGATAAGAGTGGTAGAGTATGATAATGGCCTAGATAGTTGATAGTAGACAGAAGTAGTAGTACTAGTAATATAAGTAGAAGTAAAAATATTAGTAGTTGTAATAGCCATAGTATAAGCAGAAGTAGTAATAGAAGCATAAGTTGTCGTCGTAGTAGTAGTTGTAGATGTAGTTGTAATAGAGGTAGAAGTAGTAGAAGTAGTAGTAGTATTGGTAGTAATATGAGCAGTAGTAGCATAATTATTAGCAGTAGTACAGTAGTAGTCATAGAAATATTAGCATTAGTAGTATTAATATAAGCAGCAGAAGTAGTAGTATTAGTAAAGTAGTATTTGTAATAGTGGTAGCAGGAGAAAGAGCATTATTATTATTAGTAGAAGTAGTAGTAGTTGTTGTAGTAGTAGTAGTATTATTTGTAGTATTATAATTATTATTATTAGTAGTAGTAGTAGTAGTAGTAGTAGTAGTAGTAGTATTAGTAGTAGTGGTAGTCGTAGTAGTAGTAGTAGTAGTAGTAGTAGTAGTAGTAGTAGTAGTAGTATTAGTAGTAGTAGTAGTAGTAGTAGTAGTAGTAGTAGTAGTAGTAGTAGTATGTCTGTCGTTTTATACTTTACATACTCAGAAGACCAGTTGAAAATCATACGTGGGCTTTCAATAAATCCTTCTCGGTCCAGTACATTTATACGAAGATGGGGCAAAGTTAAAAAATGAAATCAATAATATTCATCTGTCCATACAACTGCGTGGTTCAAAAGGGGGATCAGGGTAATAGGAGCACCAGCAGAATCGACTGCCATTCGGTTGAGGAAGTTGGTCTCGTGCGCACAAAAAAAACTAAAAGCTCCACGCATGCATGTACTTCCTCTTGTCCTCTCTCTCCTACCCCTTCCCCTTAAATGGCTCCAACTAACCTACTGTCCCTTATTACCTCCCCCCGCCCAACCATGAACTTCAGGTTCGCTTTTCGTTCACATGGTTAGCTTGTACCCCGTCCTCATGGCTCGAGCATTTTTCGAAAGCACACCTATGCCGGCCAACTGGCGTTCTGAATTCTTCGCTGGGATGTATGGCAACTTTACATACTGTCTTATTTATAAAGCATCTTGCTCAATTGCTCAAAGGCTGCATATGCGTTATTTGAAAATCGAAAAGGAACTTCGGTAAACACATGTTTTCAGTACTTTCTCGTCGGACCTACCAAGATAATTAAAATATCAGAGTTGAATAGGATTTATGAGCGTCACAGTTTCCGGGCCTCTGGCATTGCAATGTCAGCATGTTTTCGACTGGGACAGGGAGGAATGGGGTACAGTGTTGACGATGTTCGTACGGAGATTGAATGTCACCGTCACCGGCTGAACAACTGTCATCTAGGGATGGGGCAACCTGTGATCAGCACCAGGACTCGTCCGTGAGACAGAGAGTGCCTTTATTAGCATCTTCTGACAGCACAGCACTGGATTCGCTAGCCGTTTAGTCACTACCTGATTGATTCCCGTCGCTGAGGATACGGCGTAAAGGTGAATGTTTTTACTTACTTCCTAACGTCGTAGGCTAAATAACTAGCAGATATTATCTGATCCCTTTGACTAAGGAGTCATTTACAGCACTTATACTAGCCCTGTTCTTCATTCCTTAATGTAGCCAACCAACACATTTACAAGAGAGGTGGTCACAAGTGGATTTTCGGGTACACGGAATCAAAACAATTATCATGCGCAAACACGTGATTTCACCGGCAATGACGTATATCAGCGTCTCAATCTACCTCTTGACCTGTATGACGGCGATGAAAACTTGCTGCCCTTTAATGGACCTATAACTCTTTCAGCAGGCACACATGCCATTCCCTTCGCCGTCAGGATCCCTGCAACAACGAATCCAACCATCCTTTACAAAAGAAACCACAAGAAAATCGGCAGTGCTACAGTTCAGTTGCTGTAAGTTCTTCGCCTCATTTAGGAAAAAGGCACTGATTTGCATCACGCCACAAGGGGATGGATTTGATTCCCTTCGAAGGGGCTAATGAGTGAGGCACAAAATCCAACCCAGTGTCAGATCGGAAACTTTTGAGTTAGGTTGTTTTCCAAAAACTATCACTCCAGAGTTAAGCGGAAACTAAAGGCTATTTATGTCAACGCACTGAACTATATTAACCACAAAATTCGTGATTTGGAAGGTTTCCAGATGGGATGATAGGATGGCTTTCCTTTGAAGCTTGAGCCAGACTGTAATGGATTTCTTTCAAGGTCGCCCCCGCGACAACTGCCATTTGTGTAACCTGAGTGTCCGTTTAAATGAAGCCAGGCACGCCTGAAGTAGAGGAGCATGCGTGTGTTCCCGGCGTTGTCGGAGTATTGACCTTGGTCAGTCGATAATCTCCTAGCCATATCTAGTAGTCTCAGCTCACTTTTGGCATCAGGACATTGTTAAATGTAGGTATGATGAGGTCCAGCTAATGCACCTCGCAAGGTACGGCCTTGCCCACTCATTGGGACAGGGTTCAACTTCATACGATCCGACTGTTATGTGTGACCAATCAGTTGTATACCTATTGCAAAATAATATTATTCTCAGTGTATTACAGGCAGGAAAACATGACCGACAGAGCCAAGAGTGATTAGAAAGCCAATGTCTGGCTCATTAACTGTCATCAACCAGTCATACGCAAGCCCAGCTGATACACCACCTGAGGCTCGAAACCTGTTGGTTAGGAGTTCAATGACCTAACCACTGAGCCACGGACTCGTTGCGATCGTGTGTATTAACAGTGGTAGTGGGATGCTCACCGATCGTGTAACTGAACCATACTCATCCCATTGTGCCTATAATGCTAGTCGCTATGTGGCTGCTGGCGGGGCTCTAAGGTGGGCCAAAAGGCACACCGGGGCGAGCGAGTCCTGTGACTGATCGGTGAGCGCTTATCAACAATTGTTAATATTATCGATCAAAACTGACGAGACAGCGAGCGTGTATCTGAACGTTTAGAGCTTTGCACATCTAAGCAAAGGGTCGTGAGTTCGAACCTCCAGGGTTTCAAAACCTGGGATTGGGTTTGGATGGCTGATGACGGCTAACAAGCCAGAACTGGCCATTCCGGATTTCCTTGTTTTTCTTCTTCTGTTCATAATGCTAGCTGCTGTGTGTTGCTGCTGGCAGGGCTCGAAAGTGCACCCAAATGCATACTGGGAGAGTGACTTCGTCACTTCCAGCAGTATTGACACGCTCTAATCATCGGGACACATTGAGTATAGGTAGGCGAATGTACGTCAGACGCAAGTGAGGGCGATACTTACCTGCTGGGGCAGCGTTTTACTCCATCGCTACTCACGATCCAACTGTTGTGTGCGACCGACTGTTTCCAACAATAATGCTGCTTGATATTCTTATGGGACGTAACAAGCAAGGCAATAAGATGACTTCTGTCGATAATGAGCACGAGAGCTATTTCCGAAGCGAATCTACGTGTATTCTACGCGTATTCTCATATGCTTGGAAGGTAAAGACCGACATCGATGTACAATTAAACTTTCACTTGCTCCTTCGGAGTGGGATATATTGGCTATACAATGAGGCACCTGGAAAATAGGATGCGTGAAACCATACCCACCGGTTAGCTTAATATGAAACTCTTTTTATTTTCAGTTCCATTCTCGCACCTCCAGTCAATACTAAATACCGAGTCGATTCCAACGAGGCCTTTCAGGTTGTTTGTCGGACACCAGCCGTCTTCTCTAAGGACCTACGCCACAGGCACGAACATTAGCTGAGACCGTGGATATAAGGCGAGCGAATCCAGTACTGTGCTATCAGTACTATCCAGTACTATTCAGTACTATCAGTACTATCCAGTACTATTCAGTACTATCAGTACTATCCAGTACTGTGCTATCCAGTACTGTGCTATCAGGATATGCTTATATAGTAGCTCTCTCTCCTCCGTAGCCGTCACTGACTTCAGGTGGCGATCACACTTTGCCCCCACGCTCTGATGAGAGTCCGCGTACTTGACAGTGTAATTCACTCTCGGTACTCGACCTACGAGCATTGCTCATAGCCTACCCTACTTGCCCACTCCCCCAGTTCCAATGAACCCCTCTTGCCGACCTCACCATGTGGGCAGCGTGAGAACGATGAGTAGTAACCTGTTCACTTCGAAAAATTTAATCATATATGTAACTGTATAAGGCTGATGAGGAATTACTGAAAACACATTTTTACCGAATTGACTTTTCTAGGTCAAAATGACAATATTAGCAGAACTATTACAGTATGTTGTAAAATGTGCTCATGAGCATCCATTACAACATAACTTCAATTTTTTTTAAGGTACACCGTCTTCGCTGAGGTGGATGTTCAGGCCAGTCCTAGTGGCAACAATGCGACGATCGTCGGTGAAAAAGTGCCCATTCAGATTCTCAGCTGTGCGGGTCTACCTCCGGTTGTTGCCAACCAGTACCTGCCGGGTGACGTGCAGATCATTCCCCTACCCTACAAGTCTTCAAAAGTACTTCTCATCGTAAGTTAAGATTAACCCCCCACACACCCCCCCCTCCAGCCTGCTACCCTTTTACCTTCTCATACGCTTTTTCAGATCCGGTACAGTGTCTGAAACATTATTCAGACTTTTGTACTCCTTATGAAGATTTTTCCCTTATGGCACCTGTTGAGTGGAGTCAAATTATTATTCACATCATAAGTCAGAATAAGTATTTTGATTTGAGAGCAGAAGAATCCGTCCCAGCTACCACGATATGGAAGTTACATAGATCTTTAGCCTTTCATTGACCACTTGCCAATGTCCAACAGGTCTTTTGTCAGTTACCTTCTTCGAACCGCGTTTCACGCTTTCACTAGTCCCCTTGATGAGTGCTCAACCGTCGGCACTACTAATCACACTACTGTTGCTGCCGTCGTCGTTGCTCTTGATGATTGAGGATGATGATGATGGTGGTGGTGGTGGTGGTGATGCTGATGATGATGATGATGATGATGATGATGATGATGATGATGATGATGATGATGATGATGATGATGATGATGATGATGATGATGATGATGATGATGATGATGATGATGATGATGATGATGATGATGATGATGATGATGATGGTGATGATGATGATGATGATGATGATGGTGGTGGTGATGATGATGATGATGATGATGATGATGAGTGATGATGATGATGATGATGATGATGGTATTGATGATGATGATGATGATGATGATGATGATGATGATGATGATGATGATGATGATGATGATGATGATGATGATGATGATGATGATGATGATGATGATGATGATGATGATGATGATGATGATGATGGTATTGATGATGATGATGATGATGATGATGATGATGATGATGATGATGATGATGATGATGATGATGATGATGATGGTAATAGTGATGATGATGATGATGATGATGATGATGATGGTAGTGATGATGATGATGATGATGATGATGATGATGATGATGATGATGATGATGATGATGATGATGATGATGATGATGATGATGATGATGATGATGATGATGATGATGATGATGATGATGATGATGATGATGATGATGATGATGATGGTGGTGATGATGATGATGATGATGATGATGATGATGATGATGATGATGGTGATGATGATGATGATGATGATGATGATGATGATGATGATGATGATGATGATGATGATGATGATGATGATGATGATGATGATGATGATGATGATGATGATGATGATGATGATGATGATGATGATGATGATGATGATGATGATGATGATGATGATGATGATGATGATGATGATGATGATGATGATGATGATGATGATGATGATGATGATGATGATGATGATGATGATGATGATGATGATGATGATGATGATGATGATGATGATGATGATGATGATGATGATGATGATGATGATGATGATGATGATGATGATGATGATGATGATGATGATGATGATGATGATGATAATGATGATGATGATGATGATGGGGAGGAGGAGGAGGAGGAGGAGGAGGAGGAGGAAGAGGAATAGGAGGAAGAGGAGGAGTAGGAGAATGGTGTTGAGGGTTGTGTTGGTTGTGATGGGGGTGGTGGTATTTGTGGTTTTTGTGAGGATTTTTATAATTATTACTATGTCGATGCTGAATATGATGGTGATGACGAAGATAACGAAGTAGTTGAATTTAGCGAGTAGTGGAAAATAAAACTGTTCGTTAGGTGACACTTCTCTGGTGTGAGTCACTAAAAACTAAAAATTATTTCTAGCAGAAACGAGGGCCTGCATTCCCGTAACAATGTAGTATTTGTGGCAACATTCCATTTACTTCTCGAAAAAATCGAAGGTACCACACAAAGACATTTTAGGCAATCATTGATCGAATACCTTCAGGTGACAGATCGTGCGTATGTGTAAGTCCGATATTTATATTTTAGGAAAGCATGGATCAACGGCACACTGACAATATCATTCATTTACTTAGAGACCGTAGCTGCTCTTTGCTGCATTTTCTTAGTTCTTGATTTGATATGTGAATGGATAGGAGTCTATTTGCAGTGCCAAATTCACCGAGGAAAATGTGTGACTCGATGGATCGTAGACAAGTAAAACTATGTCAATCGCTTAAACCTAAGGCTTGTCAGAATCTGGAGAAGTTTGCTGTTGACTAGGTCAGCCTTCAACTCTGGTCACTGGTAATCACCTTTCTACCAAGGTCGATTGTACTAGGCATGCATTATGAGATAGCAAACGTGTTGGGGGTTGGCGAATGTGTCTGAACTTTTGCTTGCTTCTTGCCAATTCCGTCGCGGACTCCGTGGACTCCTACTTAGAAACTGTATTATCCTTTGTGCTTGTTCAGTAGGCAGCATGCCCTACAGACTGATTTTGTCTGCCATCGAATTTAGTTTTTTAGGTTTGTCGCGCTTTGCCCTATGGCATCTAACAATATTTATATTGTAACAAGTAGATATAAGTAGTTAAGTCCGTACCATCTGCAGAAGTGTTCAGACCATCCCTTCCTTTAGATGACAAAGTAAATTTTACTTGTGATACCAGCCAAAGTGTATGTGAAGGCTCATTAATTTTACTTTATATGCTCGAACACTACATATATTTTCGCTATGCTCTATTTTTAAGAAAACGTGGCGTTATACTCTGAAGGGATTTACGTAAACCAACACTTGAATTAAATAAACGTATTACGTGATTCTACTTTGACATTCACTTATACATTTCTATGGGCCTGCGGATTAAAGGTTAGTATGGATAAGATGTGGGAAAGCAAAAACGAGCTGATTGGAGTATTTAAGTGTTACAAGAAGGAAATTTAAACCTAAAATACTCACTAGCAATCAATGCGCACAATTAACAGATCGAGGCCTCAGTGAATGGGAAGTTTTGCTACAGACCACTCTTGACATTAAATATCCCTAGGAAACAACAGAAGCAAAAGAAATAATACGATCAGTTACTGTCTTGTGCGTCATGGTAGGCATTTACGGTAAATGACATAAATCGCTAAGTAGTTAATTAAGGAGTATTCCTATCGATCAGTAACCAATCAAGCCTGACAGGAATCAAATTTTTCGCAGGAATGGATTTATCGCAGATTTTTTCTATCTGCCTTGTGTTTTCAGACAGAAAAGAAACATTTACAGTCACCGGACACAATAAGGCTGTACGTCTACACTGACAACTCAAGGGCCGTTCATTCCGTATTTGTGAACTGATTCAGTCAAGTAACTTGCCTGAGATTGAGTTGAGTGATGATCAGGACGTCGAAAACCCCAAAAAGGAACCTGGCCTAGAGCTTCTTTACCGCACAAAGAAAGTCGCCCTGAAAAAAGATTTCCCGAAACGGTTTACATCCAAAGTAGGTGAAAGGTTTCCTCCCGACATGGAAAATTACGCACAAAACGCAATAAATCCAAATCTGGATGACCGTGCAAAAATGCCGGAAACAAGTCGGAAGGCAGGCTGTCTTGTAGAGATTCCAGTGCCGGCAGGTCTGGATCCCAACATCGAAGCCGGTGACACGAGGATTCGTTACCACATACGGGTATGCATTTCATCGTGATTTTATTAAAGCCTTCCTACTTCACACCTCATATTCTACCTCCCTGCTGAACTGTTTAACCTTTCCTTTACTACTGCCTATTGCAATATTAACACCCCAGGAAAATAGGCTCTCAGATAACAGTCGGTTAATTCGAAGGTGGTAACCTCGATTACTTCACAAGTGACATGTGCGAGCAGGCAATTTCTCTTTTTCAGACATGTCCAGATTACAGCACCGTTTTCCATAACAACCCTCTTTTTCATTACATGCTGGAGAATATGTTAGTGAGGCAATTTATTATTAATAAGTTATCAAATTTCTTTACTCATATCGGCTTTCCCTGGACCTAAAGGAAATAGAAGCAACTGGATTATGTTAAAAATAAACAGATATTTGAACATGCTGTTCTTTTTCTTTCAGATACACTTAGATGTAAAAGGGCAAAGGAAGCCAGAGAGCCCAGCCGAACTTCTTACAATTTCGGAGGAACTTTTGCATAGCTACAAGATTAAGTATGTGGTGTTCACGGACCAATAAAATTAACTTATTCAAGTGCTTTCAAGCAAAAAAACTAATTTTTCCCATTGCTTTGACTTTTTATTTGAGCTTGGTAACATTTACCCTTAGCAGTTCTTCATTGAGGTAACAAAAGGGACAAGATAAACATTTTGAGGAAGGCATGGATCGGTAAAAAGGGTAAAGCCTGCAGAGACCAGGAGATTTTCGAGAAACTAACGATGAGTTGGATGAAATTGACGCAGCCTTAGAGCTGAGCAGAATACTTCGACGCTGAGTTCTGGCATCGCTGAGCAAACGGGATGCAAGGACCCTTGAGTACGAGAATGGTGGCCTTAGGGGGTTTTGTAAGTGGGGTAAATGCAAGTGAGTTAGATCTGTTTTCACGAGGCAAAGTTAACTTATCCACTTATGCCATTAGCTTGTTTATAAACTCCGGTAAAGCGTAAAACATGAGCGAGTAACTTGAGAAACTGGAAATTAGCAGCTATAAACCGACAGAAAAATTGAAACTGTGGGCAGTGGTTTGTAGTGCACTACACCTCTGGCAACCATGCCTCGCAATAGGTCATTTGATCACGGTTCTCGCGCTGCCGGGCAGCAAGTACACAGCTCCGGGACAGCCAAACCGATCACGGCCGCCCACAACCTACTATCGGCCAATCAACTGATCAAGTGGTCAGTGACTAACTCGCATGATTGTCATTCACTCACGCCCATATCATACTGGCGGACAGACGCGCACGAAGGTCAAGGGCTTGCCGCGCGTTGGGGCCCCTGGCCACCACTGTGTTTTTTGTACAGAATGCATAACTGCTACTGGTCTTTCCCTTCCCTTCCTATACGGAACAGGACGTGTTGACTATAGGGCTCTGAGTACATACACGGCTTACACCCCTTACAGGTTAGGTAGTCCATGCGAACTGATCCCAACCCGTGCTTACCTGTCACATTGTAGGAGAATGGAAGAGGAATATATCGTTAAATTCCATTCGCAAAATGGTCATAAACGTTTAGCTAAAGCTAAGCACTTATCGTAAACACTTAGCACTACTTCAAAATCTAACCCTAACCTTAAGCCTATCCGTAAGCCGAACGTTAATCCAGAGTAAGAGTAGTGAAGGAATATGAGCGAAAGGAAAGGCGATTAAAGTTAGCCTACCCTAAATAAAACGAGAAGTTGGAGACCAGCAGGGAGAAAGCGTTGCATTCAGTATAGAATAAAGGTTGGAGTAGGTTGGCAGTCGGATAAGAGGCGCATGCCGGGTGCAGTCGGAGCAGGCATAACAACACTCTGAGGTATGACATGTTTGCGTTAGCTTTGACGTGGATGTGCCTGTTTGAGTAGTTGTGTTTGGTCAGAAGACAGAAAGTCTCCCCTGGTGGCTATTACGGATGGGAACCCCTTACAGGGTCTCATAATTTTAAACGAACTACCGTCGCGTCTGTGTATGTGCAAGGGGTGCCATGTCGCAGTAGAAGTCTGTAGTAGGGTTGTAGATGTTCGTTCTCATGCTCGTCAGCGCCCCGCCTACGCATGTCGCCTTCGGTCAGCATGACCCACGAGAGGTGCGTACGCGTGTATCTCCACTTCCGTCTTGCAACGCCATGATGCCAATCAATATTTCTGTCTTAACTGATTGGATCGGCTCCACAAAAAACGGTCCCCGGGCTTAACTATATCCTACTTCAAAAGAGTCGCCGTGAAGCTGTAAAAGCTCAACAACTGCGTTGGCATTCGACTGCTGCGAGGGCTTAGATATACAGTTTCATAGTACTCACTTAAACGGATTTATAAGGGAAATCGCAGGGCGCAGAAAAACGTGCTATCGATCAGAGCAAGGGTGTTGGCATACTCCCTCTTTACAGAGAATGACTGACAAAGGCGCGCAGAGATGTCCGAGAGGTTGAGGGAGCCGAGCAGTGTGACTGGAGTAAATGTCGAAATAAGATAAGGGATAATTGCTAGCCAAGGGTTTAAACCAATTTATTTCGCAACTAATTTTACATATGTCAATGTTTGGTAGTTGGGGTAAAAGACCCGGAAGAATGCCAGGACGAAACATTGTTGCGTCAATCACTCTACATGTCCCAACCTCCCAGACCCTCTGTCCAAGTCCAGCGCCTCCTAATTGGCTGGCTTTGGAGCAAAAATATGAGCGTAGAGGTCGCACTTACTCTAGGTGCTGGATATTCGTTTATAACCAGGGGCGACATTCTTTGCTTACAAATTTCGTACTGGAACATTTCTGGTACCTGGTGTGGCCGAGATCCCATGGGATTTTGATGTGCGTTAATCAGTTTTACAATCTATTCTCAGTATTCCTCTCTGATCGAATACGTGACATTGGTCGGTCTCACAGAGAATGCTGACGGATATGTGAAAAAAACGAAACTCAGATAGGAGTTTTGGCCGATTTCTTTTCACCAAGTATGATTAAAATCATGGCTTCCGGAGGTGACTCGTATTGCGGGTGGTTAGAGTGCTGGCTGTACTAAAGCATTCTTCTTACTGTTATGGGCTCGAATCATACCGAAACAACTAAACTTTTCACAGCTGGCTAAAAGGAAAAATTTATGTAGCTGGAAAAGAACTCGCTCATCAACGGGCGCGTTCGTCGCGGAAATGCAGTGCACTAGGGTTGCATACTAACCCCAGCCTTTATCCGTCTTATCGCTTGTGCTCTTTAATGTGCAGTCTGTAATCACATTTACTTTTCGATTGAAGGGTTACGGGAAAACAAATAGAGTTCTGTAATATAGGAGGGGTGGCGTGCAAGTTACCGCTGACTGGCCACAACACAGCAACATTAGAGTTGGCGTTTGGCGGCACCTGAGCTGCTAATGCTATAAATTCTATAAAAAAATAGACCGACTAGAAAATGGTCACTTATTGATCGAAAATAACAATAAACTCATGGACCCTGTGAACAGCCACCACCTCACTGTTATGGAACTAATACCTTAAGTAATGGTATGTTGGCAGCATCTCAGTCTGGGTCCTCAGAGAATACGACTTGGTTTGTAGGTTGTAACTCTTTAGTTAGAACCGCTACGGCAATCTCCATAAAGTTAAGCGGAAGGTTATAAGACCGTCGGATTGATTACGCTGTGCTTTGGTGCAACAGCTTCGGGTGTTTGTCGGAGTCAAGACTCCTGGTGAAATCACTTTGACCTCAGTGTTCTTTGACAGCAATGCGAAGTCTAGAGGGCCAGTCCCTACATTAAATGAGTCTCCGAGGTGTCATCTCGAATTTCGCAACTTGCCAGAATACATGGGGTCTGTCGGCCCCAAACGACAATATGTCTCCGTCATTTGATAAAAGCCAAGACTAAATACTCGATAGCTGTCTACGCGAGCATCAATTTGCATCTCAATGTCTAGCCCCAAAAAGTCAACTGGCCACTCACGTTGAAGAAGCTGATCATAATTTTGGCATTCAGGGAGTGACCATCGTAGGCCGCATCATGTCAAACACGGAATGACTCACACTTGGAATGTGGTATTTCGATGCCAACATCATAAGCAGGCATCTTGAACTTCCTGTGTATTATAATTTCCTGAATCATTGCATACGCAATAACCACAACAAACCAGTCACATTGCATTTATGAAAACGGAGCAGACACTGCCCGATGAAAAACTCACACGATTGGGTAACAGAGGTTCAACCCTCGTTAGTAGAGGCAATGAATCTTAATGCGTTTGGCCAGCATGTCCTCCTGGAATCCACCCAAAATCCCGCAGTAGCACGAAGGGGAAAATCAACCAACTCCGACACTTACAATTCTATTCAATGTTCTGCACTTAACGCTTTACCAATGGTGAGCCAAACAAGTTCGCCGGAAAGTCAGTATCACATCAAAGCTGGTCCGGTGAGCTCTTTCTGTTCCTCCAGTTATCGCGCCCAGCTCTATCACATATTACAATCTTGCCTGCATTTCTAAACATTTGCACATAGCAAGCAGCCTCCTAGTTGTTGCAGAATTCCTGTTGAGCCCGCAGATGGACAATCGAATAACAGTGATTTATCCAAAGTCTTGAGGATTAGAACTCGTCTCAATATCCCGATGAACGATGGATTTGCAGTGGGGCGCTTGTTGCAACGCTGCTCCTCTCGCGTGTGTTTGCACACAGAGTTTGGTCCTCGGCCAATCACGATTAAACAAACTGGCCAATCAACGTCAAGGCCGACCCAGACATGTTTTTTCTCAAGGATTTGTCACGCATTCCAAATTCTCACGCCTTGGAGGCCCTCTTTCGCTGCATGGGACGTGGGCAGTTGCCAGATTTTCCAAATCTTTTCTTCAATCGTTCTGTACAGAATACAATGTCCTCTAAACTGGCATCTAAATTCTCTTCCTATTCAAGGACAAATCTGAAGGTCATAGCGGCTGGGGTCTCCCTATGGCGTTAACAGCCGCGGCATTTCAGCTTCTGAAGGCTAAAATTATAATGCATGTCGGCCTTTTTCGAAATCAGCAGGGTGCAGGTGGCTTTCCTTTGAAAAGATAGTGGTCAGCTACTCAGGTAACAAGTTCATGAGATTGCAGTCACTTTTGGTTAGCATCCAGTGAGTTACCTGTTGGAAGGATGGTTAGGAGAGTGCTTAAAGTGTTTCGTTCGATCCTCTGGGAGTTTCTATTTCCTTGGAAGTAGTCATCCACCTAATGATCTGACCTGCATCAGTGTTAAGGCCGTAGACTACCTTAATGACATATAGGAAGATTTTTCCTCCATCGAGGACAGTTGATAAGGAAATCCACCATATATTGTGCGCAAGTCAATAGTTTTACACTCTATGTAGTCTCACTTGCACGAGTCCGAATAGAGTGTGGGCATCGTTTCTTACTACTTCAATCCCAGTCACATAGCTCTCATGGATCACGTTCCTTTTTGAAGAACAGCGGCTGAATTCGCCAACGTTTAAATGTTATCTTCTATAGCTGCTCTATGGGAGGCTCACAAAAGTTTATTCCAGTAGGTCGAACCTACGTAGCACGAGTACGACTCTGCACAATACATGTTTACGACGTTTCGACCAATGGGATCCATCGTGTGCACCTAAATTAGATGATAGTGAAAGAAGACTTTGGTTGCATCAACCACAAACTCTCTTTCTGTCCCAATTAGGTGAGGTGTCAAGTCAGTTTTTATTGGAGTGCCACTAAAAAAGGTAGTTGCGATCAGAGCTAACTCGATCAACCTCAATTTTTCGTCAATAAAGTTAAATTTTTCAGCACCGAAAGGGCTGTTCGTTAAGGAATATCACTTCTTTGGTAAATGATACTTTTAAAAAATAAACATGAGTCAGCTGCGTCAAGCGAATCTATAAAAGGCAGTTCCCGGTTATAGCGGTATGTCATAAGAAATTATTTGAAACGTAAATTGCTACTGCCCGCCGTAATTACGTGGCCACTATTGCTTTGCGGACGCAAGTACCTGTGTATTCTGTGGTCAGCACTCAATGCGTGTGGCGTCACAATGCATCAAAAGTTGACTCCCTTGGTACGCAACATTCAGGCTACGAAGCCGACTTAATTTGCTATAAATTTGACGTTTAAATTAATTTCCTTTGTTCGGCTAAGCTAAATTTGATCAGGTGGCTTACTGAAACTTTCAGCTGCTTCTAGGATAGTCAACATTAGTAGGCGAATGTCGGCACTAAATTCGACGCAGCCATGGCCAGCGACACTTCTCTGTTCCCTCGTGTGAGGCAGAGAAGGCCCCAAAGATTCAACTGTGACCGCAAAAGGAGCCCCTATGGTGGTTTGGAAATTAAGTTTGTTTATGTTCAGCATATTGTGGTACAGGGCGTGTGGGGCGTAGGGAGTATAAGTAAAGGGGACTCACCACGCAGATAGCATTAGGTCGCGCCATTTGTCTCGTGCAGGTGGTGAATGTTCCTGTAGCCACCTGTACCTGGTACCCCAATCTCACTTGTGTCTCCTCGTAACTGGGCTCTTCCCAGCAGCCACAACCGGAGCAACCACCACGACCGGCGAGCTAAAGCAGGTGAGAGTCTCCGGTGTTGTGTGTGCATTCACACCCCATATGTCTGACTCCTGAATTTATCACCTCCCCTCATCTCAAAAGTCCTACGGCGAGCGCAACAGCAATTCCGTAGGTAGCCCGGGTTAACGCGGGTCCCTCTCCACATAAACAAATCATGACCCACAGTGGAGTTCAGTAGACGTCTGCGATGTCCGAGCAGCCTTATTTAGGGACAGCACTGCTTGCCTCTTCGCGGAGGAAGGGGCTAGAATAGGTGCCCTGAACAAATACTGGGTATCACGTCTTATGACGTCGGCCGCGATGCGCAGATCGAAAAATAGGCGATCGTGAAACTCAAACAAGCAACAATACCCTCGTCCCCATCCCCCCGCGTCATACTCTCCGGGCTGCCGGGGTGAGTCCACTCTAAAAGTCGTGACTTGCCAACTGATGGGATAACTCTTTCGTTGCAGTGAACCTAGTGTGTATTCCTGTGTGGTGAAAGAACGGTGGACTGGAAGTCCGGCTGCAGCTTCTCCTGCTTAATTTGGCCTATACGACACTCCCACACAGCGAGATCCCAACGGAAGTGATGGATTGCCTCGGGGCGGATTCGCACAGTGCCAATAACCTGCGCACTCTCCCGCCTCTAGTCTTCATAACTGAGTAAGTACAGAGCGCTCAGGTGGGGAAGGAGGAGAGACTGCGCTGGCTGCAGCGCAAGTTTACTATCAGCATAAAATAAATCGCGCGCAAGTCAACGTTCGTGTGCCACCACGCTGTGGTGCAAACGATGGACGTCGTAGAGATCGACAGTCGCACTGTCGTCATCCTCGTGCCAAGGTGCGGCCGCAAAACAATTCGTTGTGAACTGAAACCAGGACCATGTTGACGCAAGGCATACTTTGTGCCTGCATTGTGTACACGCGTGGCGCCTGCCAGACAGAGATCCTGAGCCATTTCAGCCACTGCATGAAATGCACGGAATCGATTGAGGAGGTAATCCCCGACTACCTACTTATTTGATTTAGGTAGGCATATCAAAAGAAGATGCGAGTACTGGAACATGAAGTTTATTAGCATGACGGGTCGGACTCTCAATAGAACCCATCAGCAGAGATAGCAGCGGAAAATGGTAGTAGGGGCACAAGGATTGCAGAATTTATACGACGCCATGGCCAGGCAACTACATGCTACGATAATCGGTATCACTGACATTGACGTGACAATTATTCTGTCATTTGTCTCGTTCTCACCGAGACGGTTTGTCACCCGCATCCTACCCGCGTGTGTAGCTTTTTGACCCAGTCCAAACCGCAGCACAGAAAAGGGTGACTGGAGGTAAATGCGCTTTTTAATTGAACACGGACGAGAGTCAGGCCAATAAACATCTTTTTTCAGCGATCGTATCCCCATTCCCTGAAGTACTTCCAAGAGCTCTCCAGTTCGCTCCTGTTAGGTAGCCATGCTATATTAGGATAAACGATTGTGGTTCAGCTTATAAAAATGATAAAATTAAGATTAAGATACGGTTAGGTTAAATAGTAGGGCAAGGAGTAAGGATTAGGGTTAGAATTAAGCTTGCCCACAGTGTGCCATCTTACCCAATCCTATCTGCTTTCACCAATAACCGTGGATTGCCTGATTTTCGACCGTTTACGCGGCCCAAAATCATACCTTTCATATTGTACGGTATGTTTCGACAGCTCGCTGGCGTGAAAAAAAAACAAATATTGAGCAGAAATATGTGTTTTCGTATAGGCTTCCGCATATTCCGTTAATTGCCCTGTCCATCTAAACGAGTAATCGAACTAATCTTAACGTCCTTCTTAAATTACAGATGCCGGTATCGTTTATTTTCTCAACGTGGTTAATCATGCAATCCTCACCTTAAGCAGATTTTTACAGTTTGTCGGTGCATGGAGAGGAAGAAGAGAGCAAAGCCCACCCTAGCCATGCAAAACCAGCACCTTCCGGGATACTGTAAAACTGACAGATTGGAGCCTGTCGCGAAACGCTAACTTCGTGCCTCGGGAGGTTGTCAGGTGACAGAATAACGCGGTAGCACGTTGGAACGTGGGTCAGACCATAACGCCTCCTTGTTAATATGACCTTGTCAAAAGGTGCGATGGTTCGACAACACAAAAATCCCAAATCCTAAGTCAGTGAATAGAGTTGACCTTAGACAAACTTTTACAGAGGCTACTGAGCCTACAGGAAGCTCAGCAAGCAGGTACCCCAAGATGTCTCCCTTCAGGCGTGTGCGTGGTAATGTCCGCCACCAGAGTGTGTGTGCACCTTTGCCCTGCTTGAGCTGTGCCCGCTTGCCGTGAATCAGCGAAAGAGCCACCGTCGCTTGGTTTCGAAATCTCGCAACGCTAAAGCTAAGTCACGTGCGATCCCAGTGGTGAACTGACAGAGAGCTGGAGGCGGACAGAAAGGCGTGACAATGATGGCAGTTCGACCGTCGATTTCGACGAGGTCCACCGTATGATCCACACCAGGTGGTGCAGGGACGGTGACTTGCGCGTGAATTAGTTTTAAGTGATAGTAGCTTTGCGCTGCAGCTACCGCACTCTCTCCTCCCCCACCTGAGCCCGGTGTCAAGACAGAGGCAAGATGATCGGAGATTTGAAAGGAGGCAGGTTGCTGGCTTGGCCGGGTCCCCTTGACTCTAAGCGTGCCGCCACAGCCCCCCCGTGTTCGGCATTTGTTATTGTAGTACAACCTGAATAATGCCTGCCCCTAACTAGTACCCATACACCCCGTGACAATGATAGTAGGGTGCTCATTAATCGCTTTATGAGACATCATCGTCCAACTGTGCCTTGGGGCTCACGCTCGAGCACCGCTAGCAGTTGCAAGGTGGACAACATCATAGACAGAATAACATAAGCAATAAAAACAAGGGACAGTAGAATTACCATTTAAGCCAGCCATACTCCATCCTACGTTTTGCCGGACAACGCGATCGACGAGCGTCCCGCCAACATTGTCAATATACCTGGTCTCAACGGCCGGAACAACAACTGTGTGGCATAGTTGTGGCTGTTGTGTGGTATAGGGAGACTTTACGTCACGTTAACTGTGGAGCTTAATCTCATCAACAGCCAGCCCGATTGAAAAAAGTCAATAGAGCATGCTAGAGAAGACACAGAGTCAGTCCGTATCAACTCGGATCCGGTGGTTTAGTTCCTCATTATAAAACGTCAGACACATCTCAAAACCATCACGACAACCGAACAGTTGCAGCTATGTACGTCTTAACGTGGTGATAAATATCGATCGGCGTCACAGTGCCGCAAGCCGGAGATCGAGCTACGCGCGAGTGCGTAAGGCTTGACAGGCGAAGGCAACATGAGTCAGCGACATGGACTGCAACAGGCAAGACGTAGACAGCTGTTTCACGGTTGTTTAGCTTTATCTGCATCGCCCGTAGACTGCGCTTACGTCGTGGGTGAGAGGCGTATCTCAAAACTTGTGAATTTCATCAACAAAATAATTAAGTCGTCGTCACGTTTGCATTTATCCCTTGGGGTTCGGAGCAGACACCCGAAACCTAAAAAGGAAAGATAGGCAGGCCGTTACGATTCAAGTCCCACATCAAAATATAAGACGTTCACGGAAAAATAAAAAATTCTGGTAGCGCGGCTCAGGTTGTGCATGCCACCTGCGTCCTCTCCCGCCTCCGATCTTCTTGGCTTGGTCATGACACCGACACAAGATGGGGTAGTAGGAGAGAGTGCAGTAGATGCAGCGCAAATCTACTATTACTAAAACTAAGTCACGCTTTAGTAACCGTACCTGCACGGCATCGTGAACCTCGTCAATACCGACGGTCGAACTGTCGTGTTCCGTGTGCCCGATCGGGTGATTCGCAACAAATTTTTTACAGACTCTGTCCCCACTACCGTATTATTGATACTGTCAAGATAGAATATATCAATTCATACAAACTTCTTATAGGATTTTTCTTGTTTTAGTTTCTCTTGAAAAGTCAATCGGTAAAATTCTGCGTTCAATAATTAGTTATTAGGCCGTTACAATTACGGGGAGAATGAACTCAGGAGATATGAACAGCGCTATATGAATCTAGGGGGGGGAAATGGTTCGTTCCCCCCACGACCGCATGATGAGGTCGGTCGCTTGAGGACGTTGGAGCTGGGAGGGGGGAGGGTCATGGTGCAAGTGAGTGTCTGTACGCCAAACGCGTAGTGTCTGTTAGCATGGGGACTGGGGGGTTTGTTGAGTCCCCGAAACGGGCCGCGTGGTAGATGCGCTGGACCAACACGGGGCCAAATCAGGACGCGGCAGGCGTTATTATTAGCTGGGATGCAGTCCCATAACAAATGCCGAACATAGGGGGAAACATGGGCACGCGTAGGTGCAGGTTCATGCCGCACCACCCACTCTTGCCATTTATGGCTATGGCGGGATATGGTTCACCTGCCCCCGACCCCGCTTCCAGTCTTCTTGACTATGTCTTGACAACGGGCACAAGTGGGTAAGGGAAAAGAGAGTGCGTTAGATGCAGTGAAAGTGTACTATGACATAAAACTAATTTTCGCACAAGTTACCGTCACTGCACCACCCTTCTGGGGAGCATACGGTGGACATCATCGGATTACAACGTTCGAAAATACGGGGCGGAATTTTATAACCGCTGAAGTCGGTCAGGGTAGATGGACTGTCTCTATCAACGTTTTCTAAGAACAGAGCACTGGATTCACTAACTGTCTCAGTTTTTGCTAGCACTCGTTTGCGTAGGCCCTTAGAGTGCTGTATTGGTAGATTATTTGAAGGGCTTCTGTGGCATCGAGCTTGTGGCTCGTATTGCTAGGATTTGAAAAAATTGAACTTGAACTCGATCCAGTTTGTACGTTCGTGTAATCTCCTCTCCACATGCCCCGGTGTTTGGCCAAGGTTTTATTTTATCGAATGAATGCTAAGGTTCGAGTCCCAGGATACGTCATGAGTAAAGGCAACGTCTGTTTGAGCCCCAGAACAAGTTGCTTAATATTCTCAGCTTTCCGACTCCTGCAGGAGTCAATCTTCAGAGTTAGCAACAGAAACATAGGGGGAACACACTAATTAATGATCACTGACGAAAGTCTGGAGGTTACTGCACAGGGCTCTGTACACCGGCACCAAATCGATACATCAATGGATTAAGTTCCCATCAGTGGCCCAGGCTTCAATAAATTATCGGCCCGTCTTGTTCTCGACCTCGGCGATTACCTTGACAACTGTGAAGTTGGACTCATGGCCCGTTTCGTAGGTGTTGGTAGCAACTTGTGATAGTTCATCGCCCCGTCGCACCACCAATTTATGTTAATTTATGCACGATCACAGCACGCATTCTGTCTGGTAATTACAAAGACAGTTTAGGCATGGGATGCGATACACTATCCCAGATTGCTCTTTGGGGTTTACTCGGTATTTGATGTTCATCACCTATTTGCGCATGGTAGCTTTAGTTCAGTGTGCAATGCCAAAACCCAGTCCGGCAAAAATGCACTCAGTGGCTTATGAGATGCCTTTAATGAATAACAGAGCGAGCCATATCCTTGGTTTTATTTCTGATTGTGACCTCCGAGGCCGAACGCATAGGCATCAGCCTATACATTCCTTTGGATAGCCATTCTGCATAACTTGGTCGCGGAGCTTTCGAACCTTGCATACGTTTTCATACGGTTTGCTGAAATGCGTCTAAATCCGTTTATAGGGCGTTCTCACGCAGCTTTGGTTTTGAGCCACTGGGTGGTTGCTGTGAAAGCTCAGGAGGTGTGCGATGTTCACTGCCTTCCTGTAAACCATTTTATATCCTCATCGATTCGATTTCTAACGTCATGCCTAACCCCTTAAAGACGTAAAGATTAAAGCCATTGTGTCATATGATGTTCTGAGTTTCTAATGTGCATTTCTAAACAGCTATTTGCTGCATAATGCATTGTTTTTAGGTAACGGTCCGTGTTCCAAACTCGATTGACCACTGAATACCATGTCAGCAGGTTATCCTCAGGCAGTTCTGGGATATAAATTGCTGGCGCTCCATACTATGATACCTTTAGACATTTTATGAACTTCATTACTAACAGCTGCATTACGAATGCGGTCAAATCAAGTCCAATTCAAATTTTCTTCAGAAATTCAAACGAAGGGTTGCCGCACATTCATCGAAGTTTTCAATCCTTCACCTGCAGTCTTCTTTTTTAAAAGAGCCTATGTCAGCACGATGTAGTACGGATAGGTTGTCCAATCTAAGCCAATGAAAGCACCGGTACCAGACGTTGATGCCCAAAACAACAGCACCGGTTCCCCTGTTTATCACCTTCAGATATCTTCGCGTATCGCAGAAAATTTAACCGGTTCGGTACTTCCAACCCTGAATTCAGAGATCTGCCCTGGTTAGCAGCCCCGTTTCACCAGCCTTGCTCAAAATTAGGCGATGTAGTTATTTCCTACTATTTTTTCGCTTGATTTCGCCGATAAAAGCAAATAGGCCTGTTCCATGAGGCAGTTAGGAGAAGATGATATCGATGGAAAACGTAATGGGTCGGTTACTGTAGTCACCGGATAGTTATTACGCTGGTGACGAAATTGTGCCACCTAACGACTTGGTTATAATCTCACCAATTTCAGTTACTGGCGCTGAATTCGGGAAATGGTAAATATGCCAGATGAAATGGCATGGCAGCTGCGTCCTACGACCACTGCATCCTGTGTGTGTTTGCCAACCTTACCTGTGAATATCGCGGATGATTGGTTGAGTCTAAAATCCGAGATGTCAGGCGAATTAACTTTTTGTTAAAAGAATCACATCGCTTTCTTCTAACTGCCAGTCTTTCCCGCCATTCACGATGACTAGTTGTAGTATGGATCAGCCAGGCGACTAGACAGTTAATTTTAGGTTTGTTTGGCTTCTTGGTTGCGAGAGTAGTTTGGTCTGACCTGCAGACAAAGTACCTTCGCCGCGAACCAATCAGCCGAAAGCAAGCTACAGTTCGGCATCGAAGTCTTTGCCTATCAAAGGCCCAATCTGCAATCCACCCCCACTCTTTCGTGCTCCACAACTGATTATCCTGACCTGTGGGTGTAAAAGGGCTGATAGCCAGCAGACAGTCTAGTCCCCTGAAAGAAATTTCTGCCATTTTCCCAGCCTTAACCCGATTAATAGAGACGGCAAGATTGCTATGAGAATCAAATCCCTATGTATGCACGCTACCCGTTGCACATTTACGTTTGGCGTTCGACCCAAATGTGTACAGTCGAGTTTCTATTTTTGAAACAAAGTTTTTGTTTATTGAAACCTCCATACCCCTGTTTGTTTAAAAATTTTCCAATTTGAATGATGGGTTTATATTGGAATTCCTTTACGCCTGTGAATATTTCGATGCCCGCAAGCGGACAGAATAGTCCTGAGAAGAACGTCAAAGCGTATGTCACAGGTATGAAGATGTACAATATGTAGACGTTGAAAATGTAGACGGATACTTACAATCGAAACATGTTAGCCTCTGCAGAGGTTTATTGTGTTGTTTTGCTTAATTGTCAAGTATTCGCGACAGCGATATGTGAGCTGTTAAAGCACAACCTTCGGCGGCCAGGATACCGTTTGCTTCCGGATCTAAAAACAGTTCAGAAATTTTACATCGCCTACACTCAAAAACATAGCTAACGTGCGAATCATCTAGTTGTTTTCCTCCTTAGCAGTTATGAAAGATGGTTTTCTTGAGCATTTACTTTCAATTGGAGAATTTTTATAATTTTCTGAATAAAAATTAAGCAAGGATAACTTGCATGGCCGCCTAAACAGGACTGGAAAACAGGAACGCACCAGCGTCTTAAAACAAGTGGACTTTCAATAAATTTCAGAAAGGGTAAAGATGCAGGTGCCTTAACCTTAGCGGTAATCCTAACATAAAAATAAACTGTAATCTTAATCTTAACCCTAGCCCTACCATAAACCTAAGCCCTACAGTTAACGCGAACCCAAACCTTGACCTTTTAACATAATACTGACCCTAACTCTTACTCCGATCTTAAATCTAAACTTAACCCCAACCTTAATCTTGAACCCTATTTCTTCAGAATTTGGCGCAGAACCACGTTTATTGTGGGCGGTTCATATTCCCGAGTCCTGTTTAGGCGGCCTTACAAGACATCCTTACCAAAATTTATGATATCCTCTGAGAGTACTGAAAGAACATGGAGACAGGGGGTCGAGAAACAAATTTTCCGGTCTGACTCAAACGGCTCGCGCCAAGGTCCCAGCTGACTGCTATCCATTCCAACAGAAAAATACCTGCAAAGCAAGCGGCATTTTTGCGCATGGAAACGTACGTCACCATACGACTTGTCTAGGCTTAGTCGTTTGATAATGTGAAGTCTCCGGCGTCAAAAGTCAGAGTTAACTGGACCATTCTTACTATCGCCGTGGCGCGCACAAGGCAGTGAGAAGAAACTTTTTAACAAGCTGATCGTCAGAGTTCAAGGTTGCTAGCCCTGGTGTGAAGTACGTGGGTGTACTTAACCATCAACCAATCAGCGAAGGGCACATCGATTGACGGCAAGCTGTCGCCACCCAGCGTCAAGTTACCACGTTGCCAAACGCTCGGTTAGCCGGGGAGCACCAGTCGGACCGTGTGTGCGCTGTCAACCACGTGAGCAGTGCCACCTTCTAACACGATTTAACCAGTTGCCAAATGCATGTTTTCGGTAAGTAATCATCCGAACACTACGCCTACATGGAGCATTATGACCTACGTCAGAAGTTTAACAATTCGCACCCCTCACGATAGTTTGCTGCACAGACTGAAGCGAAGGATGAATTCGCGCTCCTCTATGTCCTTCTACATGGAAAAGAGGATCGTTCTATCAAACGAAATAACGGGACAATACATTAATTTTCACATTTTTTTCCCCTTAATCGAAAACGAAATTTGGTCAAGGGATAGGTGACAAGAGTTGGGTGCAGCTACTCTACTGAAACTATTGGGTAGAACTCAAGCAGCTGCATAACGCACTCCGCAAAAGCAACTGTTCAGATAGATTTATTTTCCGGAATACTAGGGAGCAGTAAAGATATCTTTCATATATATATATATATATATATATATATATATATATGATAGTGTTGGGCTCACCGATCTGCTTAAGGAACATGCATGTTCCGTTGTGCCCTGGAGCTAAGACTAGAGCCCTCGCAGGTGGTCGCATAGCGACGTATAGCTTATGATGGAATGGAACCGATAAAGACAAGGGAGACCGGAATGGCCATTTCGGGTCATACACAATCCCAAGTGTGGCACACCTGGGATTCCACCTGGGATATATATAAATATATATATATATATATATATATATTCCCCCGATATTTGCCCATGTTGATGATTTTTTTAAAGTCAGGTGGTTGAAGCTCCCTTTCCGGTGATTCTGTTAGATCCTGGGTACTAATGTATCACAAACATTTGATATCTACTTGATATACGCCCGCTGGATTTGTTTTTGTTTTTTTATAATTGCTCGTTTTTTCGTTGCTAAATATCAGCTCTTAATAAAAATTACCTAAATTTGCTTATTTTGCATGCTATTTTTAATACATATTATAATACCCGCTGTAAGGCCCCAACGGTAAAACCCCCTATAACCTCTGGTCCCGTATTACATTACGCTGGGGTTTCTGGTTCCTTCCTTAATTTCTCAACCCTACCGTTACCTAGGGAGCATGCCACAACGCCTGTCATTGCAAATGGAAAAAAGAAAGGTTGACTTCTAAGACTGCCTTTTCCAGGAAATGCGTTCAGCGAAGTAGCAAGACGACATCTACCAAAATTGATTTTCTCAAAGAAAACTTGCGCGTCGTTTTCGCAAACTCGCCCCTCCAACGGTTAGGGGGGGGGGGGCGGGGGTGGAGAAAGATCGATTTTAAAGGCCGCATCGATGTGTATTTATGCAATAACCTGCTCCCGTGAAGCGAGGTACATTGACTGAACAACGAGGCGTGTGGGAAAAGAGGGTAAGCTGACACGTACCTCGACACATACCCTCGCCAGATAATGGGGAAAATCAATCGCTTTCAAGTTCCACTCTCGCCCATCTAATCGATACAAACCACAAAGTCGCCGCCAAAGATTCCTATCAGGCTACTTTAACGGCCTAAGCAAACGGGTGCTAGCAACAGCCGAGGCAGCAGCCATTCCTTTAGCAACTCCAGCGTTCTGCTGTCAGGCTGTCTTTCCCGAACGAATCCAGCTGGTGATCGCATGCCGCCCCACCCCCTTGAGAGCAGTCACACGTCCTCTGCGTGTACGACACAGAGACAACACTCGCACACTATTCAGAAGCATCCTCCAGCGCACTGCCTTTTTTATTCTTGAGAAGAGCTCTTTTTCTGGAAAATGCCTAAAACATGAAGGTCTGAAGCTTTATGACGTTTATTGCGGTTACCTTGTTGACGCGCTTTGAGTTGTCATGTTTACGTGGACTTGAGTCTGTTGGGCATTTATTGACAGGCGTTTTGGGATTTAGCTGGGGAAGTGAGGTTACGTTTTGGGGCCAGGGGTCCCGGGGTGTAGGTTAAGGGTTTCAATTGTGAAATTTGGGGTTTGCTTGCTGGTCGAAGTTAATAGTTATGACTAGCTGATAAGGTGAGTTGATAGGATTAGTAGTTTGGATTAGCAGTTGGAGTAAGCAATTATGGCTAGTAGATCGGATTTGTGCTTAGGGTTAGTAGCCGAGGTCATCAGTTTGTCTTAGTTATAAAAACAACCAAATTTCATGGTCCCAACTGTACCCCCTTCCCAATCCCCAAACCCCTAAGGTTAAATCCATATACGCATTAACAAAAGTATCCTACAAAAGCCCGCAAAACCCCCATCGCTAACTGCTCAAGATAGACTCCTCACACCGCAATTCGTCACCCACGCCTGCTTTTTAATTGACATTTTGATTTTTGAAGGCAATCTGACAACAGACGGACATCCTTATGTATCCTCTATTCCGAATATTGCATTTGTCCAATGTCTGTGCCTGCGATAGGGCCTCGGAGGGTAAGCAGTCCCCTGACAGCTAGCTCCCAACTGTCCTAGGCCTGCTAGTAACCAGCACAGTGTTTTATTTGTGCTAGTAGTATACTAGGCCCGGATAACCGACTGGTGAACGGGGGAGAGACGCCGACTCTGGGGGAACCCCCTCCCGCCACGGCACTTCTTCAGCATACTCTCCAATTTAATAAATCCGGCGCGCTTCAATCTATCACGAGTCATTAACCCCGAGGGTTAAAAGGTTGTCAGCTGATGGTGCAATACAGACCACACAGTTGGCCCCATATTTGTTTGCGTAGAAGGGTCGATTGGTGGACTCTGATTCAGCTTCAGTGGCTCTATCAAACATGTGAGAACACGCCAATCGCCCCCTCGTGTGAAAAGCTGTTGTGCTGTGCAGGCAGCACCGACATGTACGGCTCACGCCGATAAGTTCTATCAGCCTCTCCTGTCCAATTTCCGCATCAACTGACTGACCGGCTCGGACAGTGCACAGGTGCGAGAATGAATTATTATTATTAAATCCCGGGCCTCCGTCGCTATGGCACTCAACTAACCTTACCAACAGTCTGACGCGCTTTAGACGGTGCGTTTTAAGCCATAGATTGGAGGGCTGCCCACAGACAAGATAAATTAGCCCTTTCCTCAGGACGAACGTTTGTTTTTTACGTGTTTGAGATGCGGTTGAGTAAGACAGAAAGGATTTCGCCGAAAGGGACTAATAAATTTAAAGATAACTGCCAGATGCAATCGCAAGCATACCATTTTGTGTATATTAAGAAACCCCTAGCGAGGAATGCCAAACGTAGAAGGCGTGAGGTTCCCTGGCGACCACGTCCGATAAATAATCATTTCCGCAACTGTGGCGATGGGTTCAAGATAGAATCCGAAACGCAGGGTTAATAAAGCCCTTGTTCCAGTGATCATGTCTCCTACTTCATGATCTCATCCTGAAACTCGACTCGTCGCTTCTATTAACAAGATAAATTTCCTTCCCTTACTTTAATGTATCAGTATTTCCGGTGTTGAAAAACGATGGCCTTCAGCTCCACCTTGAAATAATAGTAAATTCTTAACGGTTTTCGGTGTTTTCAATCGATTACACACAAATGTGGGTTATTTATTAGTTGTTGATCAAAACCTTAAAATAAGATACGTCTTAAAAGTATTGACCGAAGAAATGAGTCCTTGGACCTTCTTACTGATGCGGCTGGCCGTTTGGACCATATTTATAGATAAACCCAATTATGAAGAGCCATCGACGAGAAAAATGTACGTTTCCAACAAACTTTGGCAACGAATGTACTTTAAAGCAATTAAACAATTAAACGAGTAGGTTTCATCCTTAAAAAGCATTTAATTAGGTATTTAGCTGACAGATATCTGCATACTTTACTGTTTCCCAAGCATATTAATGTAAATGTTGGGACACATGACCGGTTCATTCACTTCAAGGAGAATTAATGATAAATATGCTGCTGTTTACTTTTAAGGGTCATTTTCACATTTATAATGCACAACAGAGTGTTTGTTTTAGAAGTAAGATAATTCGAAAATTACTAAGTGTCTGCGAATTCATTTTATAAATTACGCATTAGAGGAATAGTACATTACCATATGCTTCAAATTTAACATATTTTTTGGTGGAGACCCATCCATAAATAAACGTATAAGACTAAAAAGGACTAATAGGACGTTTAACCAAAGAATTGCCAGTAGACGTTACCATTGCATTTTGGGGCATTAAAGGACACAGATTTGCAAATCGGACTCTTAAAAATCGATACACCTCTGGATTTTCATCTGATATACGTGGACAAAAAATATTTTCCAGTTTGATAAATTCTGTGTGCTAAAAGTAACGAATTTCAAGTAATCCCTTATCAAAGAAAAACCAGCGGGGATGCGCAAACTTAACCTGAGATAGTTATTAGCGTGAAAAACCAGCAACGTACAAGTTAACGTAGATTTCCGCTCTATAAATATGTTCTGCAAACAAAAAAGGCATTTTCTTCAAAAGGCTAGGCGAATATTGGCTAAAAATTGGTCGTCCCATTTTACCACATCATATTTCATAAGATAGGTCACATACGGTAAGTGTAAACTTCAAGCTGATTTCCTAGTACATCAATTAGGACTGTCGAAATTTTCGGAATCGTCCACTTTTCGGGAAAAAATCTTGGGTACTTTTAAGTTTCATATTACTTTCATTATTTCCTTTTTATATTCGATTTTATTGACCTCGTTTTTTATTATTTCAAAGCTTTAATCCACTTGGTTGTGCCGCTTTGCCAGTGAGTAACAATCTTTCGTAAATTTCGGCAACTTTCATGGGATAGGCCACGGGCTGTAATTCCTCATTTTTGAGTATGAGTGTTGCAAGTGGCCAAAAAGGCGTGCATTCGGAAGCCGGTATCTAGTATGACTAAAATACCTTGGAATAATGTTTCGCGAAACTCCATTTTACGATCCACCTAGGAAGTTCATTCTAGCCAAATGACTGCACAATTTCGGGCAATGCTTAATGACATATTCAACATGATGTAAATAAATTTTCCGGAGCTCCCATAAGGCCTAAACGAGAAGCTTTTAAATGTTCAGTCGGTTTAAAAATTACAAACCTGTGTTTAGCACGCACAAAGGGATACATTTTTGACCAGGGGAACAGTAAAGGAAAAAAGAAGGCTTGAATAAATCTGTAAAATATATCAGAAAAACGAAAAGATTATGCAAAAATTTAAAATACAGATGATAAGATGGCGGTGAAAACGAAAGCGAACGCCTACGACGGTGAAAAAATTTATACACAATTCCATAAGCGGCGCAAGCGAGCTCTGAGAATGAAATATGCTTGAGTGGTGCAGGCAAGAGGTAGAGACCCGGGTAATTTGGAATTTACAGCCATATTTATTCACCTAAAAGAAGAGTAACGGTAAGAATTAGCAAGTCTCTTGCGCATTGAATGGGCGGGTGACCTGGCTGATTTTTTCAGGGGGATGATATGACAGACGAAGAAAATCTAACTGACGGACTGGCTCGGTAACGTTAATTTGTTTCGAGGAAAGAATTCACGTTACTAAAACGTCAAAAGTAGCCAGTGTTATTTAAACTTACAACAGCTACACTGAAATGTAAAAATCGTATTCTCGATCAAGACAGGTTAAGCGTTCTTGTCGTTGGCACTAGTAAAGCCGAATAACCTAGCGAAACGTTAAGCTAAAAAATACTCTTAGGATGTTGAATAGCACAGGCTTTCTTCAAACGGCAAGCGAATTGCTTTAAAGGAGGCGCACAAATAGAATCCAAGCAAATCGGAGGCTGGTAAGGAGAAAAATCCCATATCCAACTTGCACTCTGTCGACTTTTCCTCGCAAGGATGGACATGAGCATGCAGTATTGGGATTGTTTAATTAACAATATAATATTGTCTTTTTAAAACAGCAGCAGGATTTATTAGTTTCAATAAATTTCACGACAGCTTATCAACTACAATCCGTCTTTGCATAACACAGAAAACGAAAAAAGCAGACAGCAGTTTAAATTTACATAGAATGTCAATGAATAACAGCAAGGGTCAGGGTTCCCTGCAAAGATTGATCAAATGAAAGATGTTACTTTATAACATCAGATAGGAAAGATAGGGTAGGGAAGAGGTAACACAAATAGGCAAAATACGAAACACCAGCGTTATATATGCTCTAAACGTAATCACTCCAGGTCTATGTGACTGTACCATTACCTGTTGTACTCACCGTAGGAGATCTTTTTTTAATAAAAAGTTTGACCTAACCATATTGCTCGAATTTTGGGCGAATAAGTTAACGGTCTTCCTAGCATCTTCCAGTACAGTAACACTGACCTACCGAACTATCCCAAATCCCATGACGGTTACCACATTTTACGGGGGGAAGCAGAAAATAGGCGCATTTGTTTAAAAATGTACACTAGATATCAATTTTTAAAATAATAATAAGAAAATGAGAAATATGACGTGAAGTGAAAGATTATCTTTTTTATGAACAGACATCCGATTCCAGTCAGACGAGGGCAACGAAAGTGAACGGAAGTGAACGGCTGTCACGCAAAAACGTATTGTATGCGGACATAACACTATCACGTTCAACAGTTTTTTTTACAAAAGCGAAATCTCAGATGGCAGACGTTTTGAATATTCAACAGGCCTTTGTGTTGTGTAAGATCACGTAGATAATACATTCATAATTTATAGAACGCATAATAAACAACAACCTAAAGACCTAAATTGTATGCTTTGATATCACACCATGGCCCACGTTCCGCTGTTGTCACATCGGAAACCGGCATCGCCCAGGGATGGCCATAAACATAGTAATAAAACCGTAAAACGGTGAGGATGAGCAATATAGCCGCCTAAGAAGGACACGCGAATAAAAACGCCCACTCAATTAAAATAGGCGGGCTGCGATAAATTTCAGGTGGGAAACATTTCCGTGGCCTAACAATAACAGTAACCCTAATACAAATATAATTTCAGATACAGAATGACGACAATGACAAGAGAGACAGGAATGGCCATTTCTGGCTCACTAGCCGTCATCAGCCAGTCATACCCAACCCCAGGCGGTACAACACCCGAGGCTCGAACCCGCGACCTGTTGGTCAGATGTCCAATGCCATAGCCACTGAGTCACAAATCCGTTCTCTTGCCAGTTTCAATCGGGACTATTGAATTTAATTGAGGAACGCTCACCGATCGCTAACGAAACTCACTCGTCCCGTTTTGCCTTGGGGCTCACTCTCGAGCCTCCTTAACAGCTGCACAGCGGCTATTAGTAGTAAAGGCAGACGCAGAAGGCCGACAAAGGCAAGGCCATAGAAGTCATCCTTACTCACCACATCACGAGTTATAAATAGCATGCAGAGTCAATCGGCTGTGCATCGGAATAATTCGTCCTTCTCAAGTTCACTCCGATGTTAATAGAAAACTGCGATCTGGGTGGAAAATTCCGATGTAAGTGGAATTGGTTAATGTTAAGGCCTAGTTTGAAACGCTAAATTTTACGTGTGGCGAAAGTTCTTGTGATATATTAGTCAATCAAAAAGATTGCAGGGCTTCCAACAGGGCATTACAATATTACTAGTACACTGTTAGTCTCTGTGCGTTACAGAAGGTATCTTTGACCTGTTCTAAACGTTGTTTAAAGGCAGCAGACTAACCGCTCGTCAAACAGTAGGTGAAGGTCAAGTATCCGCTGTAAAGTGAAAGTGCATTTACGGGCCCAACATCCATCTCACCCACTAGCAGACTCTTTTCTAACCAGCCAAAATATGAATGATTGTGTACGTGGGTGGGTGGAATAAATCTGCGCAGTGTCAATTATGAAAATGGCAGCCTTGATACTCCTGCTGCTCTGACCTCGTCAGCCAGTCGGTGGTGTTGAAGGGATGGAGGAACCTGAAGGCGGCAGACGCCCACACACAACAACCAGACGCTGGCTAACGGTGACTAGCGATTTGGAAAAGATAAGAAGGAACGTCAAAAGCAAAACCGAGTCAGACTATTTTGATCGCCCACTCCTTTTCCTCATCCTCATACTCCCCCTCCTCCCCCTCCTTCAGTAAACAGGGCTGAGGGAATGTTTTCGACTAAAAAATCGTTTCCACTGAGTTCCCTGCATTTCACAAGCTGTCTAGGCAGACTATTATGGTCGTTTGGCATGGCAAACTATGTAGAGTATTGAACATAATAAAGCAAGTTAAAACCCAAAACACTAGCAGCAGATAAAAAAATTACCTCATCACGAAACCACCCCATATATTTTTGGCTTATGAAATGCAAATAATATTGCCGTATTTTATTTATTGTCAAGTTTAGCTTGTACCGATTAATAAAATTTATCATCATGTGCACACCATTGACTCGCAATTTTTGTACACTACAAGGAATGAATAGCGGCAGTTATATATGGATGCACTACGACCGGTGGGGGTTAGCATATGATTTTGAGGCGATGCAGCCCACATACAACGACGGCATTAAGCCTGTTCGTAACGGCGATAAACAGGGTGGGATGGCTTCGCATGCAAACTTACTAAATCGATGAATATGTAGGCTAGGGAGCGGATGGAGGAGGCGGGGGGGGGCTATACGACCGAGACAACAGATGATGCGCAACGGTTGACAAAAAGAAGCACCTGCAGATCGTTTGCCGTTCCTGTTGGCATGCGGGTCATAACTCTGTGAATGGAGACTTAGGCCTAACAGCTCGTCTCCCACTGTGCCATTTCAAGTTCACGAGTGAGCATAACATAGCACATTAGTTGAGCGTGAATGTTGCAGACGAAGTATGCATGGTGGGGGTGGAGAGAGGGGAGCGGGACGAGGGGCTTGACTAACGTAAGTAGAAAAAGGTGTAGATAGAAAGCGGCAAGGCATGTGAGTCAGTGCGTCTAACGGTAGTGGGACTGTCATACGCACAAAAGCATTTGCACTGCCAAAACAGGCTCTGAGTGCAGTTTGGAGACATAACAATAAGGTAGGTCACTGTGGCTAACAGCATCGATATGCTTCATTAAAAGAGCAGGTCGGAAGTCTGTCTCTTTTGATGAACACGGAAAAAACAGGGCGAAACGCCCCTCATCAGTCAAAATTCGGTTACGCATCCTGAAACCACGGAAGTAATTCGCGCAAAGGAAAATAGCATTTAATTCACACCCACACGTACAGCCCCGTTAGTCTTCGGGCTAGAAAACCAGAAGATATGATAAAATCCATCTAATTCGGATCTTTGGGATTCTTGAGAAGGCTGCAGCTTACAATATTTGTTTATTTTATAAGGATTTGTCGATCGAGTTGACCTAAAAGGAATCCTAAGTAAAAGTAAGAAAAATTAATAGAAACTGGTTGGCGTTTGGTGATCCATCCTAAACGCAAGAAGAAAAATGGAAGTGACGTTTCACCTAAGAGGCTCAGGCAGGCGGTCGCATAGGCTTTAGTAGCGCAGTTAACCTTTTGGCGAAAAAGCACGGGTCGAATCATCGGGGTTTCCCAGGCAAGAGTGTGGTTGGAACTAGAAAAGAAACCAGATGTGGCCATTCCAATTTCATTATTTTGTCATTTCAAGAGATCGGCAACCGACTTCAGACTGTCAATAAAACAGACTAGGAGTGGGGATCTCCCGTACCGGCTTCCTTTTGTCACTCCAAAGATAATCACCCCCATTTTATTTAGCCATCAATCTAATGACCCAAAAGGGGTACACAGGAAAAGAAATCTAAACCGGCAAGAAAAGGAGTCCGTGGCCCAATGGTTAGAGTGTTAGACTGCTGGGCAACGGGTCGCAGGTTCAATTTTCGGGTCGTGCACAACCTGGGGTTGGATGTAACTGGCTGAAGATGACTAATAAGCCAGAAATGGCCATTCCAGTCTCCCTTCTCTTTGCCGGCAATATTGATTTGCCTGATGCGTGACCATGATGATCATGCCAAGGGTCAGTCATCTTAGAATTCACCTTATCAAAGCGCGCAAGGTTTAGACAAAATTCGGCCAAATGTGCGACGAGAACTTTGGTCTAAGACGAAAATGAGGGAAGGTTACTGCGATGACATCAAGCAGGCTATCAGAGAGCAATTATGGAGAAAAGAGAACACACTGGTTACAACAGCGGCCTTTGTGTGGAAAACGGAATAAAATGGATTCCCAACATCGGCGGACCCTTGCACAGTGATGGGGCTGCTTCCACGAAAAAAATATTAGATCTCAAAGTGACTGCTAAAACTTGCAACATTTACCGGGCTTGGAACAGAGTTCGCGGTTTGTGACCCTCATTAAAATTGAGATTGCCCTTAATCACTCAATATTCTGTTTACCCCTGTTTTACCTCCTTCAGCTTTTCACTCCCACCCTTCTGTTTGATGGCCTTCTGGAAGTACCAGCGGTAATCCTCATTGACTTGCTCGTGTAAGCATAGTGATGCATTATTGCAAATACTTTTTTTGAACTCTGCGTGCCTTGATGAAGGTGCTTCTGAAGTGTGCCACTAATTTGGGATGATCATGCTCAACACGTGTAACTCCACAGTTCTGGTTTTCACAGGCCGTCTCGAATAGGGTTGGGCTTAAATATTGACTAATACTCAGGTGGCTGGATCAAATCTTAATCAATCCCCACCTTGAGTAATTATTGTGGTGTCTTAGAAATTGAGCTTGTCATCCATGTTTAAGATGGGAGAAGTGACCTGTTACAGTTAATGGCCCAGTTACATAGCCATTTTTTGCTCTCATAAGTGTGATCCCAGCATGATTTGGCTTAGCCAATGTAACTACAAGGATATCGTGAGGACGATTTCGCAGGAAAGCTTTTGATCGGTCTGTAATCCCAAAAATTGGCCACGTTATAAGAGTCTCAGTCAACTCTCAAACATAGTCAATGTAAGGCAGAAAGTATCCCATCGTCGACCACCCCGCTGAATCGATTCCTTAAAGACCAAAGGCAAGATTTGAACAGAGTAATTAGTTTTTGTTACTATTATCGACAGTGGGTCCTTATCTAGGAGATAAAAGTTAGAAAGGGTATGAATATAAGATAAATTCAATACACGGGTTCCAAATAGCCCTCGGTAACTATCTACCGGGTTTGAGCTTCGAGTATTTTTTGGATTCGAATAACAGCCTTCTAGTTTCTCCTGTAAGAAAGATAGCTAGTACTTTGCCTTCGTAGGTCTTGCTTACATTACTGCAATCACAGTTTCTGCGGACAAGGCCCAGAGAAACTGAAAGGATGCGGTTTTCAAATAAAGAAGTTTATTGCTGTAAGAGCAGTTACATTTCCATGAGAATGCCGTAGAACTTGACTGAATCGCCAGAAATGTGCCTTAGCCACCTGACTATTCGAGTTCACATTCAAATTCATCGTCAGAGACGGAATTTCATAAGGATGCAACGATCATGCCTCCATCGGCTGCTCTCAGGAACCTGCCGCTTTGCTTTTATCGGAGGCTTAAAATCCACTACTCGGACAAAATGGAGGAAGGTAAACAATGTCATAAATTGCGCAAGGGGTGTTACGAAGAGTGGCTGTGGGGAAAAAGGAATCATTTGCACCAAGGAAACTTTCAACCCACAGTTTAATAAAGGAATTGGAGCGTCTTTACTCCCAAAATTTCTACGTCATAAAGCACATAAGTGGGAAATAGGTGCAGGTTGGTATAAACGGTTTTCATGACTAAGTGAGGAAAGACTGAACTGGTAACAAGCAAACTTACTTTGGGGACTCTTTAGCTGCCGACGGAGTTGCTAGCGGAGCTGCTGGATAGTGTCGGTGAACCGTAGGATTGCCGATACTTGGGGAAGAAATGTGCCTTTGCTTTAAAAATAAACGAAAATTTGGCGCGGTGTAATTATGGTGCAATATGGTGTAATTAGGTTTTCAGAGGAAGAATGCACCGCAACTGACAAAAGTTGCTAATTTTTCACTACTGTGAACACACAACTTCATATTAAAGGTTAGTGTGCATCTCAGACACACTTCTTGTCATTTTAAAACGCAGAAATTACCAGCGCGGAGAAGCGGATGCAACCACTGAACCAACTTGAACTGCTGTTTATGATTTAAAGTCAAAGCATAAAGTGGAGTCCCAAGAGACCTTCATCAAACCGATAGGAACATCAATTGCTTTTTCCTTGCCACAATATTTTTAACTTTTATTTATTAACTTCTCGTTTTTTAAAAAAATTATTAAGCTGCACGTTTGCACTTCCGCATGTTCAATTTTCATGGTTAATGATGCCCTCGATCTTCATTTTATTCTTTCCATAGCTTAGCCGTCATTTAGCACAGCTGGTTGAGCAGTACAGACGAGAGTGGCAAGGGCTAACCAAAAATAAGTCAGGGTATTCTTTATTAAATTATTTAACAAACTGTTATTATTACAACTTCTATCCTAAAGTCTTTCTGGATAGTCAAAAACTCCTAGGAAGCAACTCAACCGTCAGATTTTAAATACTTCAGCGTTAAATGTCAACCGAAATACTAAGTGTGTTTTAATTCAAACTATCACTGAAGTATGGTTGTACTTTTAACATTCATGCAGTATCACCTCCAAATATTTTAGCAACGCCGGCATGCCGGATTTTGTATGACCTTTCTCCCTGCGGTCTGATAAAATTGACGCACTGTACACTAAATACTTAAGTAGTATGAATATTTACCGTTGATTTTTGCTTTGCCTATAAATCTTCAGATATTTTAAACTAAGAATGCACAAAATCCTCCTGTTTGTACCTATTTGATGAATAATTACACTTCCTCCATTAGTTATGCATGAAGCAAGAAAAGTTTTCCTTTTTTAAAAAAATTTCAATTCTCTAATAATTTTGAACGTTACATGTGTGTAGTCTGGGAAGCCTGAACGTAATTCACAGCTTCTAATTTAAAAGCCGTATATTTTGCGCCTAAGGAAAATCATTAAATTCTATATATTATTAACGAGGTACCATATAGAGTGGTAGATGTGGACCATTTCCTATGCTATGCGATAAGTAGTAGTAAATGGAGAGATACGATGCTTTTTGATTGGATATTTCACCATCTTCAAAAAGCCTTATTATTAAAAACATTTTAAAACTGGAGCCAATCTTTACTTCAAGAATAAATGAAGAAGACGTACAAAGCTACCAAATAATTAAAAGGAAGAATATTTTCTGAAAGTTTTCTGTGAAATATATTCTGAGTTGTATGAGCACTGAATATTTATGAAAAAATGCATACTATTTAATTAACTATTTTGTAGTTTTTTTGCGGGTGGCCTGACAGGTTTCATTAAAAACCAGCATCTTGATTTGAACGAAATATCTGGGGCATAAGCTGCGTGATAATTAGTATAAAGGCCTATTAACATGATTATTTCGAAACGAAAACGTTTCAGAATTTAGGTTATGGTTTCATACAAAAGCGTGTATAATACGATTAGGAAACCCAGTCACAAAATGTTTCCGAATAAACCCTAAATAATACAGAATATATGATGGTAACCGTGAAACATCTTCGATACTCATAGAGTCAATAAAAATTACAGCGAGGCTGCATCTAGAATGGCTTTGACAAATAAAAAGTCAGATCAGTTAAATTTGAAAGTGATAGCGAGGGCGAGGACAGGCATAGCCTGGGGTCATAAAGATAGTGAATCAAACAAGAACAATCAGCTTTCGAACGTCAGTAGTTCTAATCAGCAGACATGCCTATATCAAAAACGAGCATGACCACGCCAAAGATAATCAATCCGTAAAAGGCTACATAACGGCCGGAAAAATAGCTCACAATCTTTTTCCTCGGAATCAGTATTTGGATGGTCAACCTCCCCTTGCAGATCTTCCTTTTTATCGATTGCCAGTGCCCGATCGTCGTCGATGTCGTTGATGCAGACGCTTGCAATTGATCCTGAAGGACGGAAATCAGTGATGTTCAAGCGGGAACCCTGGGACTTGACGAAACTGAAAAGGGTGTTTTCTACGAATGGAGAGCAGGCGACATCCGTGTAAAGAGGTACTTGATCCGAAACGGCACCTGTTATGTCAATTTTGGGCAGCACAATGGCAGGATGTGACGTAGAATTGGCTTCGGAAGGCATGGGGCTAACTCGACTCTCCGTCTCATGTGCCTCGAGCTCCTTGGCAGAGGGATTTGTTAGGTCCTGGTCATTAGGAACCGCGCTTACTATCAGTACGGGTCGAAACAACTCAGTACGCTCCAAGTATGTAATTTTACAGGACGAAGTGTTTTGCTCATCTATCGGAGGATCCGACTCTGTCGACCTTCGTTCCAACAAATAAAAAATGACGAAAATTCAAGTTAGCTTAGGAGAAGGTAGGAAAGCTATAGTTTGAAAGGAAAGTAAAGGGGTTGATGAACTATCATGATATCTAGGGGATGAAACGTTACCCTTCAGTCAACGATGGTTGACAATGGAGGGCACTCAGCATGGATGGTAAACACGTGCTTATATTATTAAGGTTGTACAAAACCCGAGAATGTTTATAGAACAATTGTGAAATAATGCATAAAGGAACTCCAAGATTATCGGAAAGAATGCATATGGTAATAGTATGGAGGAAGGAAACGGTGTGGAGGCACGGCCTAAGGTGAAACACGAAGCAAAGCAGGCCAAACCGACTGCGGAATGCAAGCGTTAAATGATACAGCCAATCAGCGTGTGTTGCAGCTTTGAGCACGTGTGATTTCTTTGCTCATGCGTCGGGCCCAATCAACAGCCGGTCGAACATTCCCACAGGAAACGACCAATGAACGAACGACGTCATAGGCCGGCCGGTTCTAGGACACTTTTCGCGATCGGCAGACAATAAGCCAGCATGTTGCAGAACGCACAGGGCTCCCAATAAACAAGGTGGGTTTTTGGACAAGAAAAACCCCGTGTTCGTAGGCTGAACATAAAGCGTTAGTTCCCCGAACTCGTTTCACTTCTCTTCCATCAACCAGTCGGGCGATAAAACGTAAACTTCTATCCATTTGCCATAATCCACCTGTAAGTGGAATTGATTGTGTGCACAGGGCTCTGTCTGGTTTTTATAAGGCATTCCAGCAGGGCCGTTCATAAAAATGGAACACTGTCCGCCTTGATGTGGAAAAAGAAGTGCTACCTCCTACGCCGTTTCGAGTTGAACGTGTGGAGAATGTAGCTTTGTTTGAATTATGCACGAGCCACCGAATGTTTTCTACTTGAAAGCTGGAAGACCACATATGGAGTTTCTAAACTTCCGATAATAAGGAAATTAAACGGACATAACCGATCTCTAAAGATCTAAGTGAGCTGAACGGCACGCCTAACACTCCAAAGAAATAATTTTTACTGGTTTACGAAGGTTGTGTAAAGGTGACAGGGGTATTACTGCTTAAGCTTTAGATGCTGCACAAATAATGACCTAAAGATCTGTAGATTAGATGTGACAGCAGTACTTACATACGCACTAGGTGGCGCAATCTCTAGAATGTTAACCGAATGTTGAAATGTCTTACTCACTAGAAATTTAGTGAGTCAAGATTATCATATGTATGACAGTACAAGATAATTAAAAAATATAACAGTCTACTTAGGACGCCGGCTTCTAAATGAATTGCCTTCAGACTGCCGGCAAAAACCACTTAAGAAGTATGTGTGTAATTTTAGCAAGCAGCTGGAAAGAAGCGAATTCAAACACCAGCATCCTGGCGTGCTAGCAAAAATTAAAAAAGCCCACTGACATCAGCCTTTCTAATATAAAACACCTTTCGAAAATTAGGTAAATATTTAACGAGGTAGGTACTACGAGATACTGTAGTACACTGTACTAGAAGTATGCTCCCGTACGCCCTGGGAATGGGTGGTAGTTTTCCAGTCACCGTATCTGGGTAATCATTAACAAGATAAGGCGAAGACTTCGCTCATGGAGTTTACGGGAGACGCCACCATTTTTTTACCACATTGCATCCGCCTCCTACTGGGGGGCAGGGGACTTGGCGCTTAGGCAACAGCACCTACTAACAGGTGCCTTTGCCTTCACGAGTTGGCTCATCGCTCCACGTTAAGCGGTTTATGGGAAAGAAGAGCCTGCAGTTAGAGTCCGGAATTGTCTTTTGGGCGAAAGATGGTGTCGGTACACCGTAAAATCAGAGGGACCAGATAGTTCGAAGCTCCGACAAAGTGGCTATTCTTGGGGCTGAGGACAATAATATTTATTCCCAATGGGGCCGTTAATTTTAGACTATTTATTTAGGATTTATAATAGACAATGCCTCAGAATTTTCGTGTATCTCTTCGTTCGTTTATTTTTTACAGCCTTGGTGCAGAGAAAAATCAGTAAGGACGACTTATATGGCTCCCTAAACAGGAAACGAGAACAGGAACCGCCCGCGGTACAGGTGGCTTTGCCCAAAATTCCGGGAAAATTAGGGTTTGGCTTAAAGTAAGCGTTTGGGTTAAGTTGAGGGTTAGTAGCAATTGCTGTGCTAGTGTTAAGGGTAGAGTTGGGGCCGAGATGAGGATAACGGTTTGGGCTTATCTTAGGGGTAGGACTCGGAAATATTAACTTCTTCTGAAATTATACACAGGACGACCTTTATTACCTTGGCAGGGCATTTCTTTTCAAGTGTCCTGCGCAGGCAGCCATATGAGTCCTCGTTTCTGAATAATCAGCATGGGGAATACAATCAATATTTGTTCCCTTCAAGCCCTCTATCGGGATTGGTTAAGAGCAGTTCAGGTATGTGGCCAACTTCATCGTCAACCTTTCTGGATTTCCCTTGATTCGGTCTCTGAGAGTCTGACTGAACGCATCTACAGTAGTAAACCGCATCCTCTGGTAAATTGGCGGCAACCACATTCGGCAGATGTCGCGATGAGCGGCAGATATGTGAGAAAGCAGGTACACAAACCCATTTATTAACGAACACCGGAACACCGGCGGATGTGTAAATACAAGGTGGCAATGACATTTCTAAAGAGACTGGGCACCGGGCAGAGCGCGAAACGAGGAAAAAGCAGCCCGACCAAGACCCCTAAACTTTTATCCCGATCGATAGAATCATGTAGTAGCGAGGTAAACTTCGTTCCGATGCACTGTGACATTTGTGGGAAGAAGAGCGTCTATCAGCCTACCCCACCCAACCTACCCTAAACCCCTTGATCACAACTGTTGCATTTGCAGCAACCTCCTCATGGTAGATGAGAAGCCCGAGGCCACAGGAATACAGCAGGCAGATCATTCCCCACTGCCACCGAAAGAACCAATTGACACCCACCGTTTTAAGTGCAACTTGCTGAATTATGAATAATAATAAGACGTTGTTGATTCTTCAAGAGTGTGGAGAAACGCGGTGGAGAGGTAGGCGAGCTGTGCGAGTGGATGAGAAGGAAGCATCGCGCAAATACACCTCGTAGCGACAGGTCGTGCAATATTTGTCAGCTATTACGTTCAAAACATCGTTCATTGAGGGCTACCTTTATGTTCGCAGCATGAGTTGCATCATGAGAGAGTTTGGCACTCACAGTCATTTTTGTTTTAACAGCATACTTGCACCTAGGTTCAGACTTTCAGAATACGTGGTAATCTCTGCAGAAGGAATAAGCGAAATGAGCGCGTTTGCGTAGACTTCACAACTTTTCAGGCTTGAAACGACGTGCCTTTATTCACATCAGTACGCATGACCCGCATGCAGTAGATAAAACTCCAACTCGGGTTTACCGACATAGAGTTTGAGAAGCCCGAATAACAGACGGAAATACTGTGAAGGGTGTCTATGAAGTTGCCGTGGCATTCAAAAGTTAGAATAAAAATCACACCGTGTAAGGATGACAATCTGACCAGTCGACTGTGAAAGCCCAGTCGAGGGGGATTGAGATCGGGCTGTCAGGACATAAAACCGTCATTAAAAGAGTGTTTCACATGGGTTCAGATAGCATAGTCTGGCTCGCATTGCATAGAAGTATCGGGTTAAGCCGTTAAATAGTAATCTTTCATTTCCGGGCTTTTAGAGCGTCATGATAATCACCAACGTTGCATATACAGTGAATGTGCTAGTGCATGGAATCGTAACCGAAATTCTCAAGTGCATTTTGATTGAAAAAGATGATGAAAGTAGGGTTTTAATATTAAGTATCAGGCAGCATAATCACAAGATACTTCAAACGCGACAGAATGCCAGCTTTCAGAAGAGTTTTCTTCCGGCAGCCTGCAGAAATGATTACCTTAGAACAGCAGGTGACCGACCTCATGCAACATGCGGTCAAAATTAGAGAGAGTAGGTTAGCGTAAAGGTTGTCTTTTTATTTTTGTTTTTTGAGTGGATTTGATGCTTATAAAGTCTTTTACTAAAGGAATACATGCTCAATCTTATATATTGAAGAAAAACGGGCAGGATTTGGGTGAAATCGGAGGTTGCTGGACATCACAAAATCTCCTAGGCTATTTAATATCACAGAGCAAATTCCATAGTTTTTGCATTGAGATATAACAGAACATTAATATGAGAAAGAATGATTTCAAATAAGTCCTTTCAGGAGCCTGAAGTTTTGATCTTAATTCAATGAAAGTCTGGTGAAGGCATGCAAAAACAATCACATTATTTTTTAATAAAAACAAGCAGAGCAATTATTTTGTACAGATAACGGACTTTTTTCAACAAAACGCCGGAATAAACTTGGTTACCAGTATTTTTGTTTTGCTACGGTGAAAAATGAACAGAGGTAACAAAACAACTACACGATACGTCACCATGGAAACACCTACGTTACATTGAGGCATGCTATATTTTTTGGATAATACAGTTTTCCGCTTATCTGGAATTTAGAAACGCAATAGATAAAAGATTATCTGTGTTTGCGAAATCTTAGTATAAATTCAGATTTTCTGTTGTGAGTGGTTTTTTCTCAGCAGTGCGTTTTCATGTATGGGTGAATCTACAACCATAACGTAAACGGCCATCTCCTTTAGAAGGAATATCCAAAAGCTCACAACTTCTGTAAATACTTTTAAAACCTGTCTTATTTTGAAAGTTTTGGGAAACACATAAAGCATGATATGAATTAATTACCCATTGCTTGAAAACCCTGAAAATCGTGAATTATTTAGAGGAAGATCTAAAACTAACTGTAATCAAATACCAGAAATAGCAATAAATACATCTGACGAGAGGATAAATTTCTAAATACACACAAACTGGTACGCTTACGCTATCACCAGATAATTCTATTTAATTGTTTTAGCAGAATTCACCGCATTTTAGCGTTTTAGTACTTCTCAACAAATTAATACTTCTTTCCACATTTCGTTTAAGTTTTAAATTCACCTAAGGTTGTTCCTTAAAATTTCAAAGCTTTGGTACGTCTTGATGTCGGTTTGCGGTTGATTGCAAATCTTTCTGAAATTTCGGCATTTTGCATGATTTATATCACACATGGATTTTCAAAACCCTTTTAAATTCAAAGATATTTTATAACAACCATGTACAAAATATTCATTCTTTTACTAACTTGGTAGTAAATTTTGTTTTTTTCAAATTTCCTACCCGAAGAGAGGGTATCTTTTGGTGTCAAAGTGTTTTAATAAGGGTTTTTTAGGACCGTGATATGTCCATTCATAAAGCACCGTTTACGAAGGCTGCTCAGAAAGTATAAAACATGGTCCGCATTCATTGCGAACTGCAAGACGTCTTCCCAATAACGCAGAGAAATGTGTGGTTTTCTTTAGACGGAATGTATTTTCGAAACCCTGAATGCAAGTGTAACGTCGGGTCGGGTTCAGAGTTATTCGAGAATTGATTTTTAGAACAGAAAGATACCCATTCCAGCAGAAAATTAGAAGAAGTGACTTGCTAACAAAGGGGAACAATAAATAATATTTTGTTTATTTTTTCTAGAAAATATATTGAAATGTATAAGGACATCGAAAATCAATGGGGAACATTTAAGCTACTCAAGCAAGTATAAGGTTTAGCTTCTGTAGGCAGCCGATAAAGAAGCTCATTTGAAAGGTGGCATCCTAACTTGTCTGAAATATCGTGAGATTAGGCTGCATGGTAATTAATACTACAACTTTACTTAAGTAACGAGTTAGAAACGAAAACGAGTTTCATAATTTCGGTTGACAGTTCATGAGATGGGAAATCTACTGGATACTCAGCATAACAGCGAAACAGGCAGTTTTTGATAGAGCACGAGTGCAGATAAACACATACTACAGCATTAAACTGAAAACATGGCAGTAAGCAAAGCATTCAAGAGGCATTTAACAACGCTCACCATGAATAAATTTTAGTTGCTTTCATGATTCCAATTGAGGACTTTTTCTTGATCTTTGCTTCAGATGTGCTATGAAGTAATAAAATAAGACATGTGTGAACAGCCCTCATTCATGAGTTTTCAGATAAGCATTCGAATAAATCCAGGAGGAGAAGGAGGGGAGTAACAAACCTGTAAAAAGAAGCTGCTTCGGTGAGCCGATACAGGAGAACAAGCGCCTGGTTTCGATTATCACATTTAAATCCAATACGTCGGGTTGCCTTAAACAGAAAGTCGGGATAGATACACCATAGAACACTCAAATCAACAAACATAAAAAGGGAAGATTAGTAGGATTACAACAGTTTTCATTATTTATTATGTTTATTGTGCGATCTAAGGGATCAATTTCAAATTTTTGGGCTTAAATTGTATGTGAGGCCACCATTTTATCCATTTGGAAACTATAGCAAATGTGGCATCACATAAAATAGTAACCTAAATATTGAAGTGCTTTTATTTCGAAAAAGGTACTTGATCAGGATTTTAGTACCAATGATCGCACAGCAGCCTTTTAAAGAACGTCCTCGTGGCCGCCTGCAAAAACTAAAGTCTAAAAACTGAGTACTTTAGTAATCTGCGATACACAAAACCTGCAAGAAAATACACATTTTTGTACTAAGCTGGTAGAAAACTACGTCTTCTTAAGATACACTGTCTGAAAAAGGGTATTTTGGATTTTATAAAAACTGTTTAAATCCCCGAATAATTTTGAACCCGGCCTGTCCTGACACTTAAATTCAGTGTTTCCGAAGTGCATGCTGTACACATTCCATCTAAGGAACGTAAACACATTTTTCTACGATATGGGGATAGACGTACCACAGTGTTCATAAAATTTTGTAATAACTGTGGACCATGTTGTATACCTTATGAGCAGCATTAAAAAATAAACAGATAAGATGCTTTATGAATGGACATTTCACGGTCGTAGTACGTACAGATACCCTTTTCTTAAATCATAAGATCTGAACATGTACTTTCTTCCAAAAAGGACAAGAACTGATATTTTTGTGAATTTTTTCTATAAAATATATTTTAATTCATAAAAGAATTGCGAATCGGTGCAAAAAATTTGTACTACTTAAGTAGCCCCTCTATAGTGTATTTTTGCAGGCAGTCGGAAAGAAGTTCTTTCAAAAGGGTGGCAGCCCAGTGAGCCGGAAAATATCTGGGGATTATACTGTTCGATAATATTAATATAACAATCAGACTTAAGCAAGTTTTTCGAATCGAAAACCCACTTAAGAATTTCGGTTGATATTTCGTGAGATAGCATATCTACTGAATGCCAAAGCGGTTGTTATATGGGCGGTAAAGACTCAGGTAAAAATTGCTGCGTTTGCTATTCAATTCACTTGAAACCAGTAAATTTGAGAAAAGCAAGCCACATGCACTACTTTGGACAAAAAGATTACTACCAAAAGACGACAGTCGATAAATCGATTTAAATTTAATACTTTTAGCCCGGCAAAGGGGATGATCGCTGAGTCTTACTGAAAGGTATTAAGTGAAATCACATAGGCAGATGCAGTTGAAAGCTAAAGAACATGAAACAAGGACAAATCCAGCGGGAAAGCTTCAGTGGAGTCTAAGAACTTAAAAAAAAATTCAAACGGCTTCTAGATTTCAGCCAAGAATGTTTTCGGTTCAGTGTGAATGCATGTTTGCCCCTCGTTATAAAAGAATGCTTCAAGTGACGCTAAAATCTTAAGCCTACAAAATGTTATGCTTTTTTAATTATTAGAACGAGATAGGCGTCTTAGATTACAAGGTGACCAGTTGATTAACGAACTCGACCGGCGTTGGGGACAGAGATAAGATTGCATTAGCTATTCCTGTGGGCTTTACGGTATTCCTACTCAGTTAAGAGATACAAAACCCCTGCACTTGAATCTTAAATAAGGATCAGCAGGTTAAGCACGCGAACACCAGTTAAACTGAGTTTAACCGGTTTAAAAGGACAGAAAAACTTACGCCATTTAGAAGAACACTCATCACCAGCGTCTTTCCATAACAATCAATGACCGTGACAGATTTCCTAATAAAATAAACAAAAAAAACATTTGAAATAAATATTTTAACTGACAGATTCCCTGATAACCACAGAAGGAATCAGTAAAAAGCAGGTGGGATGTGCTATTGATGTCAGCATTTATTTTGGCATAAGAGGGGAAATAATTTAACAACCCATTTAATCGCTTTAAGTTAATGAATAACTTATACTTTTATTACCGAACAGTAAATATTGCCTCCACATGCTATAATAAATAGGGTTGGTAAAATCATTGGGCATGAAAAGAACATTGTCTGCGTAAGCGACTTCAAAAAGAACCACCGGACCGAAGGAGAAATTCGCACGAGTTAATTGCCCAATAGATGCGAAACCCATATATTAAATTATGAACAACAAGTACGTAAGATTGGGAAGGACTCACCAGGCAAAGAAATTGACCCTCTGGCTGCTTTTGAAAAACGAAAGGCCTCGGTGATTAAACCCGATGCAGATACCATTGCCATGCTGGTCCTTTGGATAAAAATACGAAGCTTGAGTGAAATCCGTTCAAATGCCTGCACAGCAAAAAGGCTGAACAAAGAGCTACCTTGAGACGGAAAGGCCTTTTGCTTTCGGTCTAAGGGATCCTAGTTAGTCGTTCAAAAGGCGAAGTTCCGGGTCTGGCCCGGACTCGATCAGCCAACGCGCAATTATTTAAGACCCGGGCGCGCATTCCTTCAATTAAGATTCTGAATGGCCAGTCAGATGAGCGTGGCGTTCGCAGGTCAACGCTGAACGAATAAACACCGCTTCTGGTTGGGGTCAGGGTGGGTTGAAGACGGTAAGTAGGCGTGGGAGATTCCTTTGAGTTTTTCTTCTTGTACTTCTCAGTGCGGAGATCCCTGGATCGAGGGGGCGGAAAAGGGGACTGACTGCAGGGCTCAGCTGCAGCTCGTTAAGTTATGTTCAGAAGGATGCAGCGTGGGACGTACACCATCCATTTTAACACATCCAGCCCCTCTCCCTCCGCCCTGCCCCAACAACGTGCACAGTTGATTGTTTGCAATCTGAACAGCTATCTGTTCCTGGGCTTAATTTTTCTCACAGTTGCCCGCTACTTGACGGTTGACTGACTGGAAATCGTTATGGATGGCAAGATCCATGAACGCTAACCACTTTCTGTTTCGCTTGGAGGCGTAAAGGGAGCAGTATGGAAGCAAACACATTGGATTACCACTGACAGTCTTAGTGACCAGCAAGCCTGTGAGCTTGGCAGCAGATTATGACTAAAGTTTAAATAAGTAGGTAAGGATGACTTTTAGGGCCCCTAAATAGGACAAGAGAACAGGAATCGCCCGGAATGCAGGGGTACTTACACTCCGTGCCAGGGAAAGTAGGGCTAAGCTGGGCGTTCCTATTTCCATTTCGTTGCCAAAAAGTTATATTTTTTAATTTTTGAACGGCAGGATTGACCGTATTTTACATAACTGATGATCAATTGGTGTGCTATTCTGAAAGATTTTCCAGTTTTTTTACATTATATAACTCCGACGCAGAAAGAAGTGCATTTTTATAAAATTCAAATTTTCAGTTTTATTTTACCTATCAGAATCTTCATATTTTACGCATTAGATGAATTTGGGTGTTTGCGTGAACCACGACTGCTCTAAATGAGGAAAAGGCTTACTTGTTTATGGGGACAGTGCGTCTTAAAATAGAGGGGGGAGGGAACTTAGTTTGGCAATTAGTTTAGTTGTGCAGTTGTGGTAACTAGGTCCTAGCGCGGTGTTTCATTAGTTTCCAGGCTACACAACGGCACAGTAAACTAGAAGCAGCAATTTTGAAAGCGAAAACGCGTGGAATCTTGTTTTCTAACCTAAAGGACTGTTTTCTGTTCATAATTAGGAGTGTTATTACTTCCCTTGTGGTTTGGCTAATCCGTTGTCCGTAAAGAATACTTTATGAAGTCAACCAAAAATAATATCTCGGTTGTCTAATCGACAGGAACTAAGACGTCGAGAACTACATTTAATTTGACTGAAAAATAAAACGACAAAACCTGAGCTGAGTCAAGTTTTAGAGTATTTGCCTATGGCGGCCAGAAAACCCACCATGAAATAAGACGGTGAATTAGAAATGAACGCTACGGAATTTAGTTGCAGTATGTTCTTTCAAAAAGAGTGAAGCAATGCTGAAGTTTACCTTTCCAAGGAATGGCTCGACACCATAGGTATCCATCCGAGTAGCTAGTTTCAAAAAAGCGCTGAGGGCGGCCTCGCGCGTCATAGTTCTGGAAAAAAGGAAGAGGACCTTAATGAAGACAGCAAAACGCCGAATTTTCTGAATCTGGGAGCCATAAAATGTGCATTCCAGTGAAAACATTTCTTCTACCTACCCCCACGCATACTTAGCGAAATGACAAAGTACCTGAACAAGTAGTTTACAGAAAAGAAAGTCACTGCTACACGAATGCCCTTTTGCAACTAAGCAAACAAGGTTGAAATGCGTCTGCGGTGTTGATACAGCTGATTAATTTTAAGAACACTGAAGGAATTTGGTTTAAGAGTTAACTCTGAACCAAAATGCCCCAAAACACTTGTTAACAGAAGCAGCAGATACAGGAGGCAGCGGTCAATTTTTGACGCACAGGTAGATGTAGTAAATTGAGGAGGAACTGTCAAAGCATATTACTAACTGGAGACTTGACATTCGCATTGAGCTGACGAGCATTTAGTAAGATGCACGTACCAGGCACAGTGTAAGCCACAAAAAAAAAGATTTTTAGGATTTAATTTAAAGCTAGCAAACAATGCCCAACGGAATAGGTGACTTTAGGAGTGTTCTTAGATTCTTCGGTAGCTTATCAGAGTACAGTAGCCCAGATTGTTTTAAAATCATCAAAAAAGGGCTTCTTTGGTATACGTGTAAGAACCATGGAGAGACGGAAACGTCCAAAATCAAGCGTGACATCCTCGTCTTAGAGACTGCGACCAAGCCATCGAGAAGTCGCGATATTTTTGTCGCTTCGCGATGGGGAACCCCAAATGGCGCGCAAATAAGGTATTCCAACTGGTTTCGGCGCAAATAGTACTGCTTAATCAACAAGTCGAGATAAAAATTGTCCAATGGCATCTCGCAAAGATAACTAGACTGATTACACATCACGTTTTCGGAAAACGCGATAACGATTCCAATGAATGGGAGGTCAAATAATTCTACAGATAAACCCCAAAATTGAGTGATTGAAGGCATTACTAGTCACCCCGGGTAAGAATATGGACACAACCTGCAAAATTGAACTTCGAAATTTCCTCTGGAAGGATTATGGTTAGACGTCGTTGGTTTTATTGCTACCTACATATATTCTTAACGTCTTATTCGTGCGTAGAGTAGTGGCATTTGCAAATGAGATCAAACAAGCGTAAGGGGTCATTACCATTTTGCACAAAAAGACATCAAGAACAGGTCAAACAGTTCCAGTAACAAGACCTTAAGGCAACCATAATTTTTAAACACCTGATCATAAAACAAAGCCAAAGTAGAGAAAGGTGAGTTTTTCCTATTTTCATGCCATAGTGGGCCGAGCTTTCCACTAGATAACCAGCAACCTAAGCGATCGCTCCAGTATCTACTGGATAAAGGAATACTTGGACAAAAATTTTACGCGAAGGTACAAAAAAGCTAAATTTGCATGCCTGTGGCAGCATGAGATTGGGCCTACTACGCACTTGCTGTTTTTGCAAAAGAATTGGTTTTGAATTCTGGAGGGCGTTCACGAAGCGACAAGCCATTCAAAAAACAGGGGAGCGGCAATGATAATAAACTGAAGTGCGGAGCGAAAGCCTCTGAAAACCATTCAGGTATGCAAGAGTTTGCTAATCCCTTCTAATGAGCAACATACTTCGAGTTACTGCCTGCAAACGATATAAAATAAATTATATAGGTGAAAAAACATTAGCGATATTTTTGCCTACATGTTTTCAATGAGAACCGCTTTGATTTCATTCTCCATAGATTTATCAAAGTTCGGAACCATCGGACTTGTCCTCCGAAAACGAGCATTCTCAATCTGGCTTTTCGAGACACCGTCCAGGTCCTCTTCGGCTAATTTAATGAAATATAAGTCGATGAGACATGGCTTTTAAGCAGTTTTAAATACCAAAGGAAAATGTTTTTTAAAAACATTGTATTCGCAGCATAAAGGTCTAGTAAGTATTTTAATTTTATTAAGGTAACGGTGGCGAGCAGTTTTAAACCCGTATCTACATACAACTTCTGGGCTCTTACTTTTTAATACCTGGCTACAACATAAGTTGGTCAATGGTTGTGGCACCAATTTTTCAGGGAGCTAGAGATGCAGGCCAGTTTGGTTGAGCTGCAACGCATTTGTTGGTAATTACAATAACCAAGCGTTAGCTGACAGCATCAGAGCCTAGCAGTTTCGCTTATGGCTTTTCTCGACATTCTTCTTCTTCTTCCTCCTCACTCGCGTAGCGCTCATGCTGAAGTTGAACCCGACCAGGCACAGCTGGTAACCGATCCCTGCAGGTGATATTTGAATGACTGTCGATCGAAGCTGACAGAGTGGAAACAAGTTACTGAGTAAGTAAGACTTTGCGAATATTCCGATGGGTATTTGCAGTCTGTCGCTGGGCTTGTGAAACTACCAAGCCTGAATACCACGCAATCCACAGGCATGGATAAATCACCCATACAATGATACGACTTACTTTACTGTGCGCAGACAAGACGGGCTGTTTATCTGTGCTAGGTACTGCGTCCGATCCCACCCCTGGTCTTCTTGACTATGTGGTGACACTAGGCTCAGGTATAGGAAGAAGAGAGAGTGCGGAAGGTACTGCACAGGTCTCCTATCACCATAAACTAATTCACACACACGTCAGTACTACTGTCGTAATCCGACGATGTCCACCGTATGCTCCACAGCATGGTGGTGCAGGGACGGTGACTTGAGCGTCAATTGGTTTAAAGTGATAGCAGACTTGCACTGCATCTACCGCACTCTTTCTTCCCTTACCCACCTGCGCCCGATGTCAAAACATAGTCAAGAAGACCGGAGGTGGGGTGCGCCATGAGCTGGCACTTACGCATGTCCATGTTGGGTACGCGCACCCCCATGTTTGGCATCTATTATGGAATCGCATCCCAGCTAATAATAACGCCCACCGTGCCCTGATTTGGTCCCCGTCTTGGTCCAGCGCATCTACCACGCGGCCGGTTTATGGGGAACACACACAATTTCCCCGTCCCTGCTGCAGTAAACATGGTGGATAGCATCGGCCGCGACGGCGGCAGTGTCATTTTTTACTTACGTTTGCATGTCGACCCTTATGTTAACACATTCATTGTTGACACATAGTTCTAACAATTTCAATTCAGCGTTCTGTCTTGCTTTAGCAGGAGTATAATGGTGCTTTTGAAATATATCACACAATGAAGGTGACAGGAGCTCTCGCGAAGGCAAGTTTGGAGGGCGCTGGTATAATGAATTCGGTCTTCATGAAAAATCAGATCGGTGGGAATATCGGATAGAATTCGTTTTAATACTGTACAATTTCGCCCGCATAACCAAGATCAAAGTCATGCTTTCGAAGCGATACATCAATAAAGCGATCAAGGGGATTTAAAGGAGAGATCCTCTACAGGCGGGCCTCATGCTCAATGCATCTAAGAGCGGCATATCATTAAGTCAGCTTCAGCAGTCTATCAAACAATTATTTATTTCCAGAGCCGAGTTTGGACCTTCCCTTTGTTGAGTTTATTGATGAGTCAGGAAGTCTACCTGGTAAAACTCACCCTTTATGGCGTATGCGAGGAGTGCACACTGGTCTTCGGTCTTGCCAAGAAGCCGCCCGACAGCCAAATCATGCCGAAGTTGGAAGAAGAGGAGGCGGCTACAGAGAGTCACTTACTTTAATCGTGGTAAATAGGATAAATTTGCTTTTGCATACGGTATGATTTATGAAGGGTTTTACAGGAAAGCTAGCTGGTATAAAGATATCACGAATTTTTCTGGACTTAACAGACACATCTGTTCAGACTGCTAAAAAATCGTCTATGCAGACGAGGATTATTTCAGCGAAAATACGTTCGGGCCCCAGTAGTACAGGTCCTGGTGTATTATTTTTACTTTAATAGGGGTTTTGTTAGATTTGAATAATTTATTTTAACCTTGTGTGAAAAACGCGGCAGCCTCACTGGTATTCGAACCTATGACAGTAAGGGGAAGACTTCAGTACAGCCAAATTTCTAAGCACCTGCGCTATGAGGACCCGCCAGGAGCTGTGAATTTAATCACATTTGGGTCAACTTACCCAACCAGTCTACTGTAACGTATAGAATTAATTCACTTCTGACACAGTACGCTGACTGCCCTAGCAGGATTTCCTAATCAATCAATCTAGAATCCACCAGATGACTACCAAATGCACTTAATGAATACGGGGTTTGGCAGATTGAATCATTAAGTTGACATCTTTAGTTTTTAGTACAACTGATTAATAATATTGCAAATTTTACAGTACCGACAACGTGGGTAGAGTACTTCCGTCCAGCACCCTTTAGAAACATTCGCATAAGATAGTTATTCCGCGTTTATATTTTTCGGAGGACTGGGCTACATATTGAAATCCCAACCGTTGGCCCTGCCGTGCAGACTGGAGTTCACTGAACCGAACGGCGTGGCCAGTGGATGGAGTGTGATAGATGCATCGCAAGTTTGCTATCACTATAGCCCAATTCAAACGCAAGTCATCTTCCCTCCGTCCACTCTGTCGTAGGACCTATGTGGAATCAACGGTCGAACTGTCAATACGGTACCAGAGCATTAGGGCTCACAAGTCTATTGATGTCCTGAGTGTTGGGTTAATATTCGTGAAAGCGCACTGACTGGGGGTAACGCAACCAAGCTTGCATTTCAAGAATTCCCGCACTAAAGACAGAAAAAAATTATAAAAAAAAGAAAATTGAGACTGGAATAACTATTCTTGGCATAATAACCGTCATCAGCCAGCCATACCAAACCCCACGTGTTGCACCACCTAAGGCTCAAACGCACGACTTGTTGATTAGAAGTCCAGCACCCTAACCATTGAGCTCACTTGTTTCTGTCTACAACACAAACCACTGTGCGGATTCTGGCGTGGCTCGAGAGAAACAGCCCCCAAGTAGAACGGGACGAGTGAGTCCCGTAACCGATCGGTGAGCACTTATCCCTCAATTCTTGTAATGTCATTAACAAGAGCCTAGAAAATTGGATTGCACAAATAATCGGAGTTTGTGTGTTAAAAAAGACTGGAAAAGCATTCATGATAATGCATTGAAAAGGACTAACGCGAAAGCTTCAGGCTCCATTTCATTGATGGGATCGGCGGGATAAAACTTGATTCGTAAAAGAAGCGTCCGATGGGAGGTATCTAAACGGAATGCATGCAATTGCAGTCAAGAAAATAATAGTTAACATGCAAGATAGATAAGCTTTCAGAAGAAAAAAAACAACGATTCAACCCTCCTCTACCTAAAACTCCAGGGCAAAGGAATTTCCTTATATTTCGGTCTAGAATTTGAACGATTTATACCCGGTTAACCAACTAACTAATCAAAAGCGATTTTTAAATAAGAATAAACATTTCTTGAAATTAGTGTAGCGAATGAAGGTGATTATATTAATCAAGCAGAGCAATAGTATAAGCAAATACGTCAGACTGAAAGCATACCATCGATTTCTTTTGATACTGGGTTGCTAAGTTCAAGCCAGTTCTGCAATAAAAAAATAATATAGAATTGGTTGGCAAATACATTTTCACACCTATAAAGAGGCGGAAAAAAGAGCAAACCATTTTTTAAATAACATACCTAACCTTTGACAGACATTTAACAGTCGAATTAAAGTGCTTCCTGAATTTCTATGGGCAAAACCTGCTCTAAAGAATATCATGTGTGGTTAGGCGAAGTTATTTCAGTAAACAGACGTTAAAGCAAAGTCCAAAGCAACTGGGGAAAACCTATAAAGATAGCTGCAAAAACGCATGGTTGTGGTAGTAGCTCCTCAATGTATTAATTAGTAACGCATTTTCAAATTTACCCATGCACTCAAAGTTTTGATTAAAATTATACCCTGCATGAGGTAACTTTCGATTTCAATTTTCTAAATTGATTTCTCAAGACACAGCCTTTTATTTTTGTGGGAATGTGATTGGTTTGTATACGAGTGAGGTCTGTGCAGGATATTCTAAGTTTAGCACAAATAACAAAAACACAAACGCTGCAATTTACCGGAACTTTGCCAGATTTTTCCACCAACAGACCAAGATATTTAGCCTTCTCGGTATCTCCGAGTTCACAAGCAATCCTTCTCAGAAGATGGTATCCCGTAAGCTTCTCCTGTATGCAAAAATAGTTAACACCAACTGCAATACAATAAACTGAGTTGCATGGCAGTTAACCATTAAGACATTTACAGAAATGATCGAAATGCTGGTTAATCTGGACATCCGGTCAAAAACCGTGTGAGACTTTTGCGGGATGTGCCGATGACCAGACTCAAAGAAGAGAAAGGATCCACCTACGCAATCTAAAGCTGAAAATCCAGGAACACCACACAATGAACTTTCTCGTAGTTCCGTGACCCTGAGCAGTACCAGCTACGCATCCCCAGAAATTTTACTTTGAACATTAAGATAAGACCACTCGGTTCTTGAGACATCCATTTAAAATACCTCTAAATTTAGCTAATCGTTAAATTATATCCTGATATTGTTAATCACCTCCCCTTTTTGACCGTCACTAGTAGGGCACAGGAAAAGGAAACGCGCGCAATACCAGTGGCTGTGCACTAAATTCCAAGAAAACTAAGGTTAGGGTTTAGGTGAGGATCCAGGTTCGAGACAAGTGCAGAATTAGGGATATGGTTTGGGTTAGTGTTCGAGTTAGGACACGGGAATATTTATTTATTAATCTATTAAAACCACCAGAACAATGTGAAGGGGAGCGTTCCCATTAATATCTCGCTAAGGTTACTGCTCAGTCGAAAGAATTATGAAAATTTTATGTCGTTTGCCATCTCTTAACCTTTTAAGTAAGCGCACAAAGGTGTGTGCGAACACCCAGAAGACAAACAAAACGAATCTTAGAACCGAGACAAAATTGAGTACCTTCCAAGGTTGCTCAAATTTTGTCAGAAAGCTACGTAGAAAAAATAATGAATTCACAAATCTTCTGCTTAATAGAAGAATTAATTAGACATTTTCCTCGACTATTTGAGAGTTTTGAGCACAGGTAGGTACTCGACAGCTGCTTTGGTCAACTGCTTGAGGTTGCCTTCTCTAGTGCTTTGGCTCGATAACCTAACCCTTAGTCAGGGTTGACGAAGAAACCTCTTTAATGACGGTTTATGGTGGCCATGCTACAGTGCCGTCAATGGTTTTAAAGAACAGTCGGCGTACCAGAACTCAGCCCTCCGAGCCTTGGTTAAAATGTTGCTGTAGATTTTCGACTGTTTATTCGTCGGACCGAAGAGCCTGCTTATTTTGTAGATAACCTTTGCTAAGGCGAGTATGTTGGCCATTAACGGCGGACACGCCAGTTCGCCAGCAGACAGGCTAACGAAGGATCCGTCTTTTCAGATTTTCACACAGAAGTGCATACACGATGACAATCCGTGTTATTAACTTCGCTGTAGCATCTGACTCCATCAATGGTGAATCTTTTTTGTTGATATTTGAGCTAGATTATATGCTAGTAAAAATCATTGTGATCAGGGCATATTATCAGTCCACCACTGCGGGGATGCTTGTCCTCGACAATCTCTCCCAACCTTTCAAGACTTTATTTGGCTTTGAACGGGGGTAACACGTAACTCAAGGAAGATCCTCATAAAATAATCTGGCTAGCTCTCATTCGAATGCAAAGGCCTGTATAATCAAAATAAGACTATAAAAGGACTGTTATTGTCATATGGAGGCCTATTTTATGTTGCTGTTAACCCGTACAATTTAGAACGTTCAGTCAAGTGGTTTTTATGCTTGAATTATGTTTATCCATTTTAATACAACGAGCAGTTAGAACTTGAAAAGGTACCATAAGAACGCATAATAACATATTCAAAAGTGATTCTTTATACCTTTATAAATGCTTTCATACGTTCAGCAACTAGAAATGTGCACGACCCTGTATAAAGAAGAAATTTAAAAAAATCTCTAGCCAACGTTACATACACCCCTAGTTAAAAGTGACGTGTGTACTTGCCCACCCGCGGAATGTGCTAATACATATCATTTCTGTCCACATATTGTTCTAGTTCAGTTCCGAAGCAATAACAACCTTGTTTAGGCAATTATATGCAATTTCTTTTATTCGTATTTTTCATCATACTGCACCCATAAAATCACTGGTACGACACAGTGGTCGGCTTGTTTTGAACTCTAACTCGAGAACAGGCTAAGAAAGGCCAGTTTCAGGCAAGCGGTTGCTGCTACTTTATTTTGAAGTAAGAAAACCCCCTGGTGTTTAACTCGTGTAAACACGGTCAGGTGCCATTCAGATTGGGTAGATTATGAAAGGTTCTAATTAAAATATTCCATGCAAAGGCCGTTCTTTCGAATTCAAAGGACGTTAAAATATGACAAATTCCTTAAAAATTGGCTTTCGGAAGCAGAAGCCCTGACAGTGAAATAAACCTTATGTCATCTGTTACGAGCTTTAGAACGAAAGGCTAGAGGAAAAAATTTGGCAGCTGGATATGTGAAAAATTGCTTATTTTCCACGCTGTTTGGCGATTTTATCACAAAAAACACGGTTGTGGATGAGCTTAGGGAATCGACACTGGACTCCGCGCGTCCAATGTTGAAAGGGATCCGTTTTTCAGACAACGTGATCGAGTTTCTAATGTAGGGGAAAACGTTAACTTCAGGATGATACATTTACGTTAAAAGAGATTAAGATACGTGATTATAAAGGAACGTTGGAGTAAAAACCAATCCCGATACATTTTTATAAAAAAATCTAAATATTCAAATTTAGTTGTGCACGCAACAACATAGGCACACGACACTGCTGATAGCCGGCTGCTTCAATTAGAGGTATACTTGGAAGCTGAGCTCAAATTTAAGAGGTCATTAATTAAGGACGAAAATCTGCTTAAATGTTTGAAAAGTAAAATAATCAACGGGCATAGGAACATGCGTTGATTTCAAACTACATTTACCATAGGAATTCAAATGCTTTTTTTAAAGAGGCCATTTTATTCAGATGCGTGCGATGATTTCCCAACAGTTCCGGTTATGCATAAATGTTAATTTTAAGAACTAAATGATTGTGCATTTGTAAGAAAAGGATAAAATATACCGTTTATCGAAAAAATATATACCCAAAATATAAATCAGGAGGATTAAATTATTGCTAGCGTTTCCTTATGGACCAAAGTGGGCACTAACAAGACTTCACATTATTGTAAGGAATCATGGTGACGTAGCTCGGATCGCCTCCAAAAAAACTCCAAGCATATATGGTCCCCGTCCATCACCTACGGACACATTATGGTGGAAGCGGTATTGGCTAAGACTAATGCCTTTTACACAACCAAAACCTTGACAGTGTCTGATACGCTACGCAGAACTCGTGGTATCATTAAACTTTAGAGGTTCTAAATCTGAAGTTTACGTTACATTTCCGATAAGGGTTAAGATACATAAACCGAAAGTCACTTCTACTGCTGTGCTGAGCATTAAGATAGACAAAATAAGCTTCAATGGTGCTCCTCTCCTTGTCCAGGATCAATTGTCTGTTAGTTTCACTGCATCCAAATTATCTAAGCGCTATTTTTTTCTAGAAACCATAATAATCAGTAAAGGACATGAGAAAGTGAAATTATTCTGCCTAGAATATGTACGGGTTATTGAAGATATCGGTTGGTAAAGTACTTAAAGGTCAAGCTACCAAGCACAGCCTTTTTGTTCCATGAGCCATAATTCTTTCCTTTAGAGTTCGTAAAATCATTTTCAATAATGGGACCCAGGAAGACGGGCTACTACCGCTGGCTACTTGGCGCGTCCACATGTTAAAGATAGAGCATAACTGTCACGAACCTTCAAAACATAGCCAAGGTAGATTTCAAGAAGAAAATTACCGATAAACACAAAGGAAATGCAAAATTTTATAAATTGAGGGACGTCCCGTAGTCGGTACACTCAGATTAGCTGAGACGGCAGTCCCTGTCAGAAGGAGCCACGTCAATGCGTACAAATGTCCATCTTGGAAAAATCATGAAACTACGAGCCAGAAGTTGAACAAAGTCATTTTTCAAGGCTACCGAGGCAGCCAACCTGACCAGGAGTCCCCTTACGCTATGCCAGATGCGTGCGTCTGTGAGTACGTAATTGTGGCCAGCGACTTTATTTAATGTGCGGCAGTCGAAGCTACTTTGTCGTCACTGTTACAAACAATTACTCCGTAAAATTTTCTACTAATAGCGAAGACTTGCAACTACGGAGCATACGCAGCGGAACTCCAGCATTGAACAGCAGGGTCACTCTGATTGGCTGTTACGGTAAGCCCCCTCCAGTAACCCAGGTTCGTGTGTTTACGCGCGTATGCGTACAAGTGTCCCCTTCACGTTGCAGGCCTGTCTGTTTGAGCCTGAATTTAATCAATTTCACCTGTATGGCGCATGGGGCAAACGAAAACAATAGACAATGAAATATTGATTTAATTGTCAATCATCGCGAGGCGGTAGGTGGCAGTTTACGGACGGCGCGCACAATTGATTTATGTGCGTCTGCTTAGGCTTTACTATAGGGAGGCAGATTTTAAGGCAAAGCACCCAGAAGGAAGCCGCGATAAGAGTTCTGCAGCGTCCAGGGCAGTGAATTTTGAAGCGGAAGGGCTTGTGGGCCCGAAATCAAAATCAGCTGATTGTGGCGTTTGGGCCAAATGTACCTTGGATGATTTCACCAGGAGGGATGAGCAAAAAGTGGTGCACAGCAGTCAACTTGTATAAATTTACAGCCTGTACGTGAGTGGGCATGTTAAATTCAGACTCTTATATACTCATCGACAGTAGCGGCTTTGGGGCAACCGTTACCGGCAACTTCACGGCGAAATGTTACCAAGGTTATCAGGAGACAAAAACATTAATATGTAATCTCTTAATTTTAATCTAAACAAAACAAAAATTTTAGAAAAATAATGATTTTTCAATTTCATATAAATACTTCAATGCCTACCTCGTATTCAACAAGCATCTTGCGGCCATCCAACAGTTGAATAGAGACTTTTGATTTTCTTTCTGATGGTATAGATGATGACCTGTTCATCAGCGCAAATATGGAATTCCTTCTGGTCTGCGTCCCTAATCGTCTGCTTTCATCAACTTGCATCTTCGGAGCGCCAAGTGTGGCTAAATCTGGACGCGGCAACCAGTGGTTGTGTTCATTTGCACGCTTGAATATGACTTCAGTGAAACATAATTATAAGTCACAATAAGTTATTTAAGAGGCATAATCCAGGATACCACTGATAAAAAATTACAATATAAACTCGCAGTTGGAATTTTTAACTTATATTCCATAAAGGATGAAGGACGTGTGAAATTGAGTCCGAGTCTAAGAAGTTATCCTAAGGATTTCCGTTGCAGTTTTTTTCTCCTGAAGGTAGGAAAATCGTTAATAACTATATTCCTCCAGGTGTTTTTTCACTGTATTTCGGCTTGTCAATGTGTGTATCTTCTGATACAGCCTTAAAAAGGCATTTAATACAATTATTTATTTAGTATTTAGAATATATTAAAGAGAGATAGACAGAGCCTTTGAAAACCCTATTTACAGATAACACTCGCAAAATACGCACACTTCACAAAGACATTAGAGGAAAGTTATGTCATTTCTTAAAGTTGACGAAGCATATGGCCATAAAGTAAAATTTTATCAAGTCCTCTTTTAAATATTGAAATGCTTTTAGCCAGAACGACCGAAGAAGGCAATTTGTTCCATTCATTAATACGTTTTCCCATATTTCAAGTTTGGCATAGATTTTTTTCAGTTTGTGTTGATTTCCATGGAGATTGTCTGTTTTTGCATGAGTATTTTCCATTTGTGTTGCCTACTAGAGCGAGAAAAATTCTGCCTTTCCGGTTTGCCGTCATATGACAGGCTCGCAAATCCACTGAGTAGACTCGTCAACTTTTGTTCAACTTTCAACATTAGAATGTTATTCAGTTCATCTAATAGCGCCGTGCTTGTTTGCAATATTCCCACACGGGGATGACAAATGTTCCAAACCCATGACCAAAAAGCTTATCTTCATAACTATCGAAAGATTACCTGATCGCTCCCATGATACACATTCGTTTCTTTGCTATATTGGCACAGTAAGACTGTAATATAAGAATGAGGTGCATCCGCAAAATCGAGTCCGTTAGCTTGTTTAGTTGCTTAAGTTGGTGGCCACTGATGAAATACTGATATTTAGAACCTCCACACCTTTCTGTGAGCCCTTGAATAATGAGACATTTATATCGATCGAGTTCGCTTATATGTTCTACAGATATGTCGTGCTTTACTTGATCTAGCGCTCTGAAACTGTTAACTTGCGATGGCGGAGCTGATGCTTATATTATGTTCATTCCGCTTTTTGTCCTCTTCTGCGTTTGAGAGGTTGCTTGAGACAGAGATAACGCCTAGTTTTGTGCATAATACCCCCCTTTGGTCGTTTGCTGACCTTTGCAGCGTGTTTTTTGCTTAGCATATGCTTTAATTTGCCTCACTTTGACTAACGCTCTGCCTTACGTTGTCCTTTAGGGATGCTCTGAGACACATGTTCATTTTCTGTGATCCCTTCCAGGCGCCCCTTTTTTACGTACTAGAGACGTTTTTAACGGCTGCACCGAGCCCTGTAGACGCAGCGTCATATTCCTTATTATATGCGATTGCTGAGGAAATTGTGTATGCGCAGCTGCGTTTTTCTACCTCACGTTTCTTCGTTACGTACTATTTTACTTCGGGTGAAATGCGAGGAGGTTTCTTCAATTTCTGTGTCTCATTTATCAGCCCCTGCATACCCTTTTCAATTTCCAAAAATTTTGAAGAAGTTTACACCTTGTCCCAAACGCTTCGTCCTCGTAATTGACATCCAACAAACTAATTTATCGCTTGGCCCATTTGGCGGGAAACGACTTTAATGAAACATGTCAAGAAGTGCAGTCATTCGTATTTTGACAAGTGTTTGTTCCATTATTTAAATTTACATCCCCGAGTTTGACCTGCAGCGATAGCTTAGTGGTATCATCGTCGTTTCCCAAACATTGGTACATTGGTTCGAACCTCGATGACGCCAAGAATTTTGAAAGATTCCCGAAGGGCGTATTTTTGGCTTCCATGATAGATCACAAAATCAATAAAGGCATTTAAGTTATGGTACAACTTTTTCATCGGAAATACAATATCGAAATGACTCAACCCTTTGTAGACTGGAAAATCTCGTAAACCTGCTGGCGAGAACTGCACAGGAGGATATCGGTCGTTTCTGATGCCTTCCAGCAGTTAGCTTATGAGGATGAAGTGAATTCCAAAAGAATCCAAAGCTTGAAAGATAAAGTCCACAAGAGTGTCCACTAGACCGAAAACTCAGAAGAAGTTTATTCCTTGGACGCTGAAAAACTTCAAAGTGAACTCGGAGGGCACGTTTCCTCTACTAAACCCATTTCATTTCTTGTAGGATAGAAGACTTCTCCGCGTACTTCACCCCCTTCTGACTCTTGTATGTAAAAATAAAGGATGCTGAATTACTTGCATTATTTTATACGGCTAAAACTCCTTCGAACTTATTTCTCTGCATGAATGCGATGATACTTACAACGACTTTTGTTCAGTTCATTTTAGGCTTCGAGCACTCTGCATTGCTTTTAATTAACCTGTGTTAACCATCCTCGAATTTTTGCCCTTTTTGAATCTGTTAGTCTTTGTCAAATTTATATAATTCCCATTTACATAGTTTCTCATTCCTATGAAATTTTCTGCACTCTTGATTGAATGCGCTAATAAAAAACAGCAGCTTACTTTGGCCTGTGACAAGGCACGTCACTTAAAATAGGTTACGATTCTTTGGTCCTTCGAGCTTCAGAGTTTTTAATCTCTACCTCCGTGTAATTATTAAATAGTTGTCTGTATATTCTCTTGATTTCGGACCTTTTAACTCGGACCTGACGATTCTGAAGCTTTGAAAAATTCCACTGCTGAGTATTCTGCCCTGCCCCAGGCTTTATCTTAACGGGAGTGCAAGCTTCAATCTTCGTTCACTTTCGAAATTTGCTGTTTGTTGCTCCCTGATCGTTGCTCTCTATCGTGGAAGGGGCTCAAACCAAAGGCTGATCATTATATCCTCCTATTCTTATATTTTTATTCTCATTCTCATATATTCATATTCTTGAATATCATTGCCGAATCGAATCCGTTAATTTTGAGACGATGCAAACATCAAACGCATTTGTTTTGTATCCCTATAAGTACGCAACCTGCATGTGACCAAAATAAATTGGCATGAAAAATAGGTTCACGGCCTGGTTTCAAACCTGCGCTGCAAAATAAAGCAGCACAGGTTATCATCACCTCTAACTGCTCGGCCATATTAACACGGGGTTCGACAAACCGATTCATACACAAGCAGAAAATAATTGCAACTTTAACTATTCTGCTAATTGTTCACCCCCTGCTGAACGGGCAAAACGTCTAGTAAGCTTAACGAATGAAGCCTTATAATACGACACTTTTATAGGAAGTTTTAGCCGCCTCTATAAATTCTTAGGGGTGGGGAGCAGGAGGTCAGCAATCTAAAGAAAGAAATAGAAAATTTAAAAAATCTTTTTCATGTCCACCTGTTAAAAAAGCACCTCGTTTTACGAAACATACGTTAACAGAAAGTTCGTATGCACATAAAGTCTTTCCAAGCATACCTAAAACTCAGATAAAAATAGTGTATGCCGAACCCAGTAAACCAGCAGAAGTTTCGTTCGTTTTAAAGGGAGTTCCATATAGTTTATGTTGTAAACCATCGTCACATAGCCCAGGCAGCATCGAAAATGATGTGGCTTTACAAACCAGTGGCACATCACTGCTGGACTCTGCACCAAAAAGCGATGTTTTAGAGGTTGGTGAGTTTGTAAAGCCAGAGAGGAAAAGGTCTTAGAAGACCAAGCCGTTCACGGATTTGCCTACAGCCAGCCCAATAGACAGTTCCTCTGGACCTATAGTACGAAGTTAACTGGATACAAGTACACGCTCAGTCGAAAGATCTGAGCTGAAATCATGTGTCAAAAACAGAATGTTCTTGTAAAAGGGGTCCCAAAGTCAGCGTTAATAGTTCTCAAGGAGCGTGTTAAACATATAAGATTTTTTTAACTGTATGCAAAAACGTTGCTAACGGACGGCGATTCCATCCAAATTATCCCTTTTTACCCCCTCCTTTTAAACTAGCATCGCCAAGTCTTGATAACCTTGGTACTTTCCTCCGCTTTGCAACCCGACGATGGTCGCCGGGATCTGTTGATGATCTTGGCTGGTTCTGATGTTTTTGTCTCTTTGATTGGTGGACTATGCAGTCGGCAAGGTCACATCTCGATGATGACCTCATGATCTCTACTGTCCCCTTTTCGTTTTGACCCTGGTGTCCACGATGAGTTCATCCTCTCTCACCTCCACTGGTAGTTACAAACAGTTGCTCTGACTGCTATAATATCTCATACACGACAAGGAGCGTTCCGAACCCTCATACGTTTTCAACAACATCACAGCACTATCCCATTGCATCTACCTATTAATTTTTTAGTGAAGCAGTTTTTTTCTCCTATCTTTTTAAATTTGCGGCTCACTGAACTCCACCTCCGATTTAACCGTAGGAGTTTTTTACTGCTTCTTTTCTAGTTCACCGTTTATGGTGAAGATTGTTTACTTTTTTTAAAATATGGCAAATCGTTCTGAATCGGATATGTCTACCCTGTTGTTCATTTCGGCTGTTAATATGGCTGCTCACATAGTGCAGCAATAATCCACTTTGTATTTATTTATACCGCGATACTAAGTTTGAAATGACGGGGCTCTCTGGGCCTTAAATATACAATTTATTTATTTATTATTTATTTATATAGAATATGGATGGGTCCATCAACATCCTATTCGCATCCACGACCAAGACCCCTTAAAATCATCTTCGAAAACGAAGCGCAGGCACAGCTCCTGCTACAGAGAAAATCATCCATACGGAGCCTGCATTGTGAAGTTTTTTTAGGTGGAATACGAGCTGAAAGAGTGAAAAGAAATTGAAACAATTTATGATAAATCTGGTAATATGAAGGACCGATTGCGAGGCACATCTCCAAATAATGGATGGACAAATAGTTCACGAGAGAAGAGCATTCCTTAGGCCGAAGGCAGGCACTCTGATAGCCTATTAGTCCCTCCTGTCTGAGAAATCAAAATCGTGCCCACTTAAAATTTTCGTCCTAAATGCCAAATCTCTACTTAATAAAATGCCTTTGCACCAGAATCTGGTTAAAGTCCACCGCCTCGAAATTGGAATAGTTATTGAGACATGGGCAACACTCTGTGCATCTGACACCGAGGGCTATATTCTAGCCTATGCTTACAGTCAGAATCATTGAAACGGGGGCCATGTAGGCGGAAGCTGTATCTTTATAAAGCAACAACTTACATTTCTGCCGTTGGACTATCGAGAATTTACCACGGTAGAAGAGAGCTGTTAACTTTGAGTTGTTCTACGTCATAACAACTCTTTACTCGTTTGTTGTGTGTATTTCCCAGCCAAATCCAGTGAGGATTACGATCTCTGTCTCTTGCAGACATTTCATGCGTCAGCTGACTTGAACCTTATGTACTGCTTGATTGTAGGTGACATCAATCTCCCTGAAGTTCCCGAAGTGTCCACCCTCTGGTCTTACAATGTTCGAAGACCATACTTGAGGCCATAGCTATCGGCATGTGAGAGCAGACAGTCATTTTCCCACATGAGGATCAAGCACTTGATATTTTTTCCGTCGAGGCTGCTAAACGTTTTCAGTGTCACCTTTAAACCCACCTGCCATAGTTGTTTCATCATTAGAGCTCGAGCCTGACGAAACATTTTTCAAAAACTATAGTTTTTTCCCGTGATTTTCGATCAGAAAATACGGAGAAATTAATGACGCATTTTAAACCCACGGTTGGTCTGACTTCTTCTTGTGTTTGGATGTAAGTATTTGTACTGATACACATTACATAGTCAAAGATCCACTCGTATCTAGTTTGGGTCTCCGTAAGAAAATAATTGACTTCAAATATTAAATCACCTCCGATAAACTTTCCACCATGGACTGCGTTGACCTTCACGTCTTATTCATCTACAAAACGACTCTTCCAATCTGCACAATCTGCACTTTGAAGAAAAACAGTAATCTTTGATGTAAACTTTGCTGAAAACTCTTCACTGAATTTCGCGAGTGTTTTCGCGCACGTAAAAGCGCAGAAAAAACCCTACAACACGCACTTCGAGACGACTTAAGAAACCCCATTGCTGATGCTAAGTGGATGGCTGATAGATTCAATGCTTTCTTGTCCAGAACCCTTAGTGAACATTCCAACCATCCAGCTGTGGACCACTGCAATCCTCTTTACCATAAATGTTACCCTCTGGGACGCGATTTTAAACATTCGGCGTTTTCGTCAATCTTACAGTCCTGGACCAGATGGTTGTCCCACTTAGCGTTTTAAAGGCTGATGCAAATGATATATTTCCATCCCTTCTTTGTAAGATATTTAATCTGGCTCTTGAAAGCGAAACCTTTCCTATTTTTTGGAAGGAATCACACATTCTGCTTTTACTCAAACACGGCTGGGCTACGTCATTTGACAACTTCCCAGAGCCTCGAAGATCTTTGAGACCTCGATCAACAACAAGATGATGCGTCACCTATCAGAGAACAACCTTTTTATTGCGGCTCATTATCTGTTCGTTGAAAAAATATCTTGTGACACCTGCCAGTTCTCTTTCTTCGATCATGTGCTACAATCTACAGAGAATGTTTATGCATTTTTCACGATTTATTTCAAATTCACTAAGTCTTTTGATCAAGTCGACCATGATTTCGTCCCGCTACAACTTACCGTCTTTGACATCGATATCAAACTTCCGAGCTTATTTTCCTCCTGTTTGGATACTCGCAAGCAACGACTTAACATTTTCAATGATATCTCCAAGCCTACACATGTGAGGAATGGAGTTATTTAGGTTAGCCCTCTTGGCCCACTCGTATTTTACCATTTTGTAAACGATGTTCCTGATACTTTTCAGTATGGAAGACCCTTTATGTACGCTAAAAATTTAAAAGTTGCCTATGGATAAAAACCGACAGATCGCAACATCGTGCTTGATATCTTAAATAATGTATCTCCAGGTGTTTGCTCCGTGGTGTTGCACCTAACGGTTATCCGTTTCTAGGAAATATTTTCCGCGATGGTGGTTGGTGACTATCATAAATTCCAGCTAAGCATAGACTGTCACGACCTTAAAGTTCCCTGAGTAATTAAGGATCTGGTAATTTTTTAGGCACGCCTTCCGAATCAACTTACTATATCGCCTTGTATTTTTTGATTCCATCTTAACAACATATACCTTAAGCCACGGTGCGACTGACCACAAGGGCTCTTAAGTGAACCACAAGGCACAAGGGAACATACGTGTTCCTTAACCAAATCGGTGGACCCCACACTATCATAATTCATATTCCCGATCCCATCTGACAAATCAATGGGCTCGTGGCTCAATGGTAGAGTATTACCCTCAATTACCAAAGATCGCGGGCTGCAATCTCGCGTTATCCACGCCTGGGATTGGGGATGTTTGGCTGATGGTTTTTAATAAGCCAGAAATGACCATTCCAGTGTCCCTTGTCTTTGTCACGTCCACCTTACCAAAATATATCTTTAGTCACTTTGCGACTGCTCGTGAGGGCTCTTAACTGAACGCCAAGTCACAAAGGAACATACGTGTTTCTTAACCAGATCGTTGAAACCCACTCTATCACATTTCGTATTCCCCGATCACAACCAACGAAACAACGGTCTCGTGGCTCAATGGTAGTGTTAAACTCGATAATAAAGGTCGCGGTATCCAATATTGCATGGTCAAAATCCGAGTTTGGGGATGTCTGGCTGATGACGGCTAATGAGCCAGAAGTAATCATCCTGGTCTCATTTGAATTTGTACGTCCCACCTTACCATCATATACCTTAAGTCTCTTTGCGAATGCCCACGAGGTGTCTGTAGTGATTCCGAAGGCAGCACGGAACATACGTGTTCCTTAACCAGATCGGTGATACCCACTCTATCACATTTCATATTTCCGATCGCAACCAACGAAACAACGGTCTCATGACTCAATGTAAGAGTGTTAAACTCAATATAAAAAGATCGTGATATTCAATATTGCGTCGTCAAAATCTGAGTTAGGGGATGCCTGGCTGATGACGGCTAATGAGTCAGAAATGGTCTTCCCGGTCTTATTTGACTTTGTTAGTTTCACCTTACCAAAATATAACTTTATTCTCTATGCGGATGCCGCGAGGTGTCTATAGTGATTCCCAAGGCAGCAAAGAACATACGTGCTGCTTAACTGGATTAAGGAAACCCATACTATCATAATTCGTATATCTTATTGCAACCGACAAATCAGTGGGCCCGCGGCTAATTCGTGCAGTTTTACACACAATGGCCAAAGGTCGAAGGTTCGAATCTCGCCACAACCACACCTGGGATAAGGTATGATTGGCTGATGAGGGCTTATAAACTGGAAGTGGTCATTCCGGTCTCTCTTTACATTGTTAGTTCCACCTTAATAACATATACCGTTAGTCAGTATGCGACTGGCCGCAAGGACTCTAAAGTAAGCTTCAAGGCACAATGGAACTTACGTGTTCCTTAACCAGATTGGTGAACCGCACACTATCATAATTCATATTCCCCATCAAAATCGAAAAATTAACGGGCACGTGGCTCACTCGTGCACTTTTATACTCCATGGTCAAAGATTTCAGGTTCGATTCTCGCCAGAAGCACATTTGGAATAGGGTATAAATGGCTGATTACGGCTTATAAACCAGAAATGACCATTAAGGTCTCCCTGGACGTTATCAGTTGCACCTTAACAACATATACCTTTAGTCACTATGCGACTGTCAGCGAGGGCTCTTAAGTTAGCTTCAAGGCACAACGGAAAATATGTGTTCCTTAACCAGATCGGTGAAACTCCCACTATCATTATTCGTACTCCCGATTGCAACTGACAAAACAACGGGCACGTGGCTCACTCGTGCAGTTTTAAACTCAATGGCCAAAGGTTGTAGGTTTAAATCTCGCCAGAAACACACCTGATATAGTGAAGGATTGGCTGATAAGGGCTTATAAACCAGAAATGGCCATTCCGGTCTACCTTTACTTTATCAGTTTCACCTTTACAACATACATTATGTCGCTATGCGACTGCCCGTGAGGGCTCATAAGTCAGCCCCAAGGAGCAGATTGGTAAACCCCACACTATCATAAGTAAAATTCCCGATCACAACCAACAAAACAACGGGCACGCGACGCAATCGTAGAACTATAAACTAAATGGACAAACATCACGGGTTCAAATATCGCGTGAGCCAGAGATGGGTATCGGTTTGACAGGCTGATGACGGCTAATTAGCCAGAAAAGGCCATTTTGTTACCCGCTGTCTTTTTCGGTTCCACCTTACCAACATATAACTGAAGTCGCTGTATGACTGCCCAAGGGCTCTTAAGATAGTCTGACGTCACAGTGGTACATACGTGTTCCTTAACCAGATCAGTGAACCACGAATTATCATAATTCATTTTCCCGATCACAACCAACAAAACAATAATCCATTGGATCACTTGTGTGGTTTTACACTCAACGGCTTAAGTTCGCTGGTTCAAATCTCGCATGATCCAATCCTGGAATAGGGTCTGAATGGCTGATGCTGGCTAATAAGTCAGAAATGGCCATTCTGGTCTTCTTTATCTTTGTCGTTCCTTCCTTTCCAACATATACTTAGTTGCTATGTGACTGATTGCGAGGGCTGTAAAGTGAGCCTCTAGTCACAAGGGAGCATGCGTGTTCCTTAACCAGATCGTCGAAATGCACACTTTTATCATTCATATTCCTGGTCGCAACCGACAAAACAAAGGGCCCGTGGCTCAATAGTAGACTGATACACTCAATGACCCAAGTTTTCGGGTGCGAATCTAGCATGTTTCACAGCTGTGAATTGTTATTACTCTGTGATGACGGCTAATTAGCCAGAAGGGCCATTCCGTTCTCCATTGTCCTTGTTGGTTTCACCTTGCCAACATATAAATTAAGTCAATATGCAAATGTCCGCGTTAACTCTGATGTTTGCCCCAAGATTCAACTGAAAATTCAGGTTTCCTAGTAAAATCGGTCACACCCTCATCATCGTTTTTCATATTGCCGATCGCAATCGACTAGGCATCAGACTGTGGCTCAAATATAGCACGGTTTCTAATCTCACGTGCGGCACACGTGATGCATGGGTACGACTGGCTGATGACTGCTAATAAGCCAGAAATGTCTCACCCTTATGTTGTCCGGTTCCACCTTATAAACACATATCCTAAGTCACTATGTGACCGCACGCGATGCCTCTAATGTTTGCCACAAGTTTCAACGGAAAATACGGATTCCTTAACCAGATCGGTGAAACTCACATTATCATAATTCATATTCCCCATCACAATCGAAAATACAACGATCCCGTGGCTCAAGTTTCGATTGCTAAACACAATTTCCAAACGTCGTGGGTTTGAATCTCGCGTAACCCACAGTATGGATTAGGTATGACAGGCTGATGACGGTTTATTAGCCAGAAATTCCCATTCCGGTCTTCCTTGTCCTTGTTGGTTCCACCTTCCCAATATATAACTTAAGTCGCTATGTTTCTGCCCTCAAGGGCTCTAAGGTGGGTCCCAATGCACAACGGTACATACTTCTTCCTTAACCAGATCAGTAAACTGCACACTATTATAATTCATATCCCCCATCACAATGGAAAAATCAACGGGCACTTGGCTCAATGGTATAATGATACTCTCAATGACCAACGGTCGCGGGTACGAATCTCGCGTGATCCACATCTGGGATTTGGTTTAAATTTCTGATGACGCCTTAAAAGACAGAAAAGACCATTACGGTTTCCATGGTCTTTTTCGGTTCCACCTTTCCACCATATAAAGTAAATCGCTATGCAAATGCCGGCGATGGCTCTAAAGTGAGTCCCAAGGCACAACGGAGCATGTGTATTGCTTTACCAGATCGGTGAATCCACATTATCATAATTCATATTCTCGATCGTAACTGACAAAAAACAGACCCATGGCTCAATTTTAGATTGTTAAAGTCAATTCTTAATATTACGCGTTCGAATCTCACGTGAGCCCCAGATGGGATTGGGTATGACAGACTGATGACCGCTCATTAGCTAGAAATGGTCATTCCATTCATCCTTGTCTTTGTCGGTTCCACATTACCACCATGCACCTTAAGTCGCTCTGCGAGTGTCCGTGAGGGCTCCTATGTGAACTTTAAGGTACAACGGTACGTACTTGTTCCTTAGCCAGATCGGTGAACCCCACATTCTCATAATTAATATTTCGTTCGCAACCGACCAACAACGAGCCCTAGGCCCAATATTAGATTTTTATCAGGCACAAGTAATTAGCAGAGGATTTTGGCAGATTTAAAAATTCTTTTGATCCACTCCTTAAAAACTTGACGGCCTCGGTTAGATTCTAACGCACGCCAGCAAAATGTAGGCTTTAGTACAGCCAACACTCTAGCTAACTGAGCTACGTGGCCCCACCAAGAGCCATGAGTTTAATCCCACTTGTGTCAAATTACCCGCCCAGTCTACCGCTGCGTATGGAATCCACCAATTCTGATACAGTCAGCTGACTGCCTAAGCAGGATTTCCTAAGCAATCAATCTAGAATCGACCAGATGAATGCCAGGCACAATTAATTTGTAGAGGATTTTGGCAGATTTGAAAAATTCCTTTGATCCACTTGTGAAGAACTCGGTGGTCTGGGTGGGATTCCAATCAACAGGTAACTTGGCCCAAGTGTGATTAAACTCATGGCACCCGGTGTGGCCATGTAGCTCAGTTGGCTAGAGCGTTGGGTATACTAAAGCTTTTTCCTTGTTGGCATGGGTTGGAATCCCAAGGAGGTCATCGAATTTTTCACAAGTGGATTAAAGGGGCGCGTTGTTTGAAATTGGTTTCGAATTTCAAGTACCTCGAGCCTACGAGTTTTTAGTCTCTACCTCAGTGTAGAAGACGGTGCTGGAAAAGAGGCGCGTTGTTTGAAATTGGTTTTCGAATTTCAAGTACCTCGAGCCGACGAGTTTTTAGTCTCTACCTCAGTGTAGAAGACACGGTGCTGGAAAATTATTAAAGAATTTTCTTTATAATCCTCTGAATTTGTAAATTGTGACTTGGACCCTCGGTCTTTGCGGCTTTCTGAAACTCACGCCGGCTGCGTGCTCCTTGCATCTGCTCTCAATCGCTGAAGGGGCTCAAACCAAAGGCTGAGTCCTTATATTTTCATATTCCTATTGTTGAATATCCTTACTGACTCTCTGTTAATTTTGTGGTAATTCTAACATGCAAAACTCAAGTTCCATAAGTTTATTGTCACAAACAATTGGCCCACGACCTAGTTTCTTGGGACCGTCTATCGGCACCTCTACCCGTTCGGCCAAATTGGCAGGGAATCTTGCTACGAAATTTAATGGACAAGCAGAAAACAATTGCTTCAAATCCATAGAAAGTGTTCCAGAGTTAAATGAACCTTGAAAGAACATGGATAGAGGCACATTAACGTCACTGGCGAGTTATCTGAGAAGCTTGGATGGAATTTCATCCGGTCCTGGAGATTTCAACTCATTTTTATCCTCTAAATTCCTTCGGATCAGAACTTGTGAAAACATAATGCAACTAATGCTTGGAGTCGGCAGGTTCTCCACCAATTGATGGAGGAAATTTTGCATCATTGGTGTAGACAGAGCAAAAGAACGGTGAAAAGAACTCTGCTTTTTCCCTGTTTTCAGCAATTTCAATGCCCACGGTATTATCGATCGTCAGTATTCAATGCCTAATCTTTGCACCTCTACGGAGATCGGTGTGGACTCACTTTGGTTCTGCGTTGATTTTTTTCAGCGAATTCTTATCGAATTCCAGGCGCGTTTTAAGGATTAGGCTTCGCAGCTTGTTGTTCCGTGTTTTATTTATATTAAAATGTGCAGCATGTTTAGCCTAACAGTATTTTCTCTACAATTTATGCTTCCTGTTTATTTCCCTTTTCAACTTTATATCTAGCCACACAGGACACTTGGTCTGATGGACACTCATCAGTGGGCAGTGGTGTTTGATGAGCTGCAGAAGAGCATTCCGGAAGAAAAAAATCTTCCAATCTTCGTTCAGTGTGTCCTAAAACAATGACGTTCAGTGAGGTTGGTTAAATCTGCTCGCATCTCGTAAAATTACCTCTCTAGACGTTTTGCCTTCTTTCGTCTATGGAAGGCAAAACGGAAATTATGGATTAGTCCCACATAAACACTTTATAGACACTTCGACCCAGTGGGGCTATGGAAATAAATAAATAAATTGTATATTTAAGGCCCAGAGACCCCGTCATTTCAAACTTAGTATCGCGGTAAAAATAAATACAAAGTGGATAATTGCTGCAATATGTGAGCAGCCATATTAACAGCAGAAATGAACAATACGGTAGGCATATCCAATTCAGAGCGATTTGCCATTTTTAAAACAATAGTCAACAATCTTTAACATAAACGGTGAACTAGAAAAGAAGCAGTAAAAAAACTCCTACGGTTAAATCGGAGGCGGAGTTCAGCGAGCCGCCAATTTAAAAAACATAGGAGAAAAAAACGGCTTCACTAAAAAATTAATAGCTAGTTGCAATGGGATAGTGCTGTGATGTTGCTGACAACGTATGAGGGTTCGGAACGCTCCTTGTCGTGTGAGAGATAATATAGCAGTCAGAGCTACCGTTTGTAACCACCAGTGGAGGTGAGAGAGGACGAACTCATCGTGGACAACAGGGTCAAAACGAAGAGGAGACAGTAGAGGTCATGAGATCATCATCGAGATGCGACCTTGCCGACTGCATAGTCCACCAATCAAAGAGGCAAAACCATCAGAACCCGCCTTGATCCTCAACTGAACCTGGAGACCATCGTCGGGGTTGCAAAAGCGGAGGAAAGTACCAAGGTTGTCAAGACTTGGCGATGCTAGTTTAAAAGGAGGGGGGAAAAAGTGAATGCAAAGATTGACTCTGCAGAGGATGATGGACATATAATAAGAGACCAATATAATATCAAGGGAGCTGCCTCAAATACCGGGAAGACCCTTTTCGAAATCCAAAAGTTGCGAGTTTGGGAAGGAAACAGACAATAAGGACTTTATATCTTCCGAAGTTAAATGTTTGCGTAACTTTGTTTTGAAAATAGCTCATGTGGACTACAACCTAATTTGCAGTGGAAGATTATTCCATATGAAAGCATATTTGGAGGCAAAAAACTGAGACCGGTTAGTTGTGGAGCTAAGCGGTGGTGAAATGCTCATGGAGGAATTACGAGTGGCATAGGGTCGATCTACCGGAGTAAGAGCGTTAATTAGTGGGAGATTTGGGCTAGAGGCAAATTCAAAAATCTCTGCAATCCTTAGATGTACAGATAACGAACTAGTATATTGATCTTTTAATTGCTTCCTCAATTTCTTTAGTCTTGGCAAAAGAAAGTGGGGGACGGTGGATTCCGAAGTGTAAGGCTTGACAATTTTGATTGGCACAAATTCCAGGATGTTATTTGAATCGACTGATATTAAGTCAGAAAGACTTGCTGCATCGTTCGTGGAGGAGAGATGCTGCCAATTTAATGAGTCCAAAAAGTTGTTAATTAAGCTCATATCTGCGAGGTCAAAATTTTGATAGGTACGAACGGCGCTAGCCTTTTTCGATGAGACAATTGGTAAGCAACAGTGAATTAATGTATGGTCACTTTGGAAGAGGTCCTACTTAAAATCAACGAAGAGGGAGCAATTTCATTTGTGAAAATCAGATCTAAAATATGTTTGTCTCTCGTTGAAGAACGGACAAGCTCTGACCAATTCGAGAAATTAATGGTATCTAGAACAGGCTGAAATCTGTGTGAGCAAAAGTTTGAAATCCAGTCAATTTCTGGAAAATTAAAATCCCCAGCGATTATTTTAATGTTAAAATTGGACTCCGAAACCAATTTAAAAATTTCACAAAGTTTCACATCATCATCGGAGGATGAATTAGGCGGGTAGTAAATACATCCGAGAATAGCCTTTTGCCAGGGCGACAGGATAATGGATGCGAAGCAGTAATTACCAGAGAATGACGTGACGTCTACATCAAATGGGAAGTGCTTAAATGAAGCTTTAATATAGAGAAGACAACCACCACCACGCTTACTAGTGTGGTCTTGACGGTAGAGATCGTACTGGTCTATGACAAGCAAAGAGTCTGAAATTAAGGGATGGGTCCAAGATTCAGTTACACATAAAACATCAGGCATTAACTCGAAAGCAATGGTTCTAAGTTGGGCCATCTTATTTATAACAGATCTAGCATTAAGTAATATGACATCTAGGGTAGTTCGAGTATCCAAACTAAGGTTATCGTTATTAATTTAAAAAAATTTGGAGGTGGGTAATTAAGTTGGAATTTATTGTGGCTTGGAGGGTAATTGGCAACTGCGCCATAACGATTGGTATATAGAACGTCATTAACAAAAGGCTGAGAGGGATATATAAAAGGTGTAGGAATAAAACTATCCGGTATCGAACCACCATAGGGGTTATGACCGGGATATGCCTATTGGTAGTTAAAACGGAATGACGGGAAGTTAGATGGAATATAGGGGCTGATGGGAGATGGCAAGCAGCTATAAGAATTAAATGCTGGAAAGTCAGGTCTTGTATATCGGTTTACATGGTTAGGGTTATTTGCCTGTTGGAGAGGCTTGCTTAGTTTAGGAGGGGCGGTATGCGATCACTGAGACCTGCGCTATCTTGCTTTTGGGTCTGGGTTAGATTTACGTCCTTCGGAAAACCTGCCTTAGGCGATATAATTAAGGGTATAAGATGATCCATGGGGTTATGGGACGAGCTAGCTTGTGGAGGGTTAAATAAGTTAAATTTAGATGATTGCTGATTTTGTATTTGAAGAAGGTTATTTATGCGATTTGGCTCGGGAAATTTCCCGGAGAGGCCTGAAGAATTGCGTTTAAGAGGGGAAACTGGCAGTCTATGTGCTTTAGACGGGTTAGACGGTATAAATGCTTTAGACGGGGTCGCAAACATTACAGGCGGGCTAAAAGCGCCGGAAATTTCAATATTCGGCCATGAGGGAAACGAAGTAGAAGGTTGAATGGAGGGGCTGACCGAACTAGACATCTGAGAAGATGAATTAGCAGTTGCATTGACGTTAGTGGAAATACGACCAGACTTATGAATATTAGGTTGAGAAATTGATGATAAGAAGGACCCATTTCTTCGCTCCATTGGTATAAGATCTCGACAAAGGAAACATTTTGTCATTTCCGAATAGCGAGAAGTGCGACCTCGTTGAGCAAAGATTGAGTCAATTTCAACTGTTGACAACAATTTAACTAGTATAGGAGTATTCTTGCGACGCGAAGAGAGGCGCTTTGCTTCCACTATTTTGTAGTTGAAACCACCCGAGTACAAAAAGTCCATAGCAACGTCAACTGGGCGTTTGTGTTTGGGAGCATTTTTTAGGAGAAAATTGTGATTGCGTTTCTGTCTATCAAAATGATCTATCAAATTATCTCATCGATGCTGCCTGATGTTTTCTTAAAGATAAATTTGAGACCGTTAGCGCTATGTCCTTCATGTGTTCTGATTGGGAACCGGACATGTTGTTTGTGGAGTTCCTTCAAGAATTTGTGCGTAAAAACATAATCAAAAGTTGATTTTGGGCATGGCGACTGAAATCTATTGGAAAAAGTGCAACGAAGGGCGACGAAACAAGTCAGTGGATTGGAATGTCTACCCTATGAGCGTTGACTAGAAAGACTTAAAATTTTCCTCTGTCTTATGGACAATAAATAGAGGATATGATCATGGTCTCCTAACTTATAAGACAAATTTTCTGTGCTCTTCAAATGGCCAATATTTTTTAATTTATGAAAATGGAAAATCTCCGTGGTTACCAATATAATCTGAAGACAAGCTGTAAATACAGTTGAATTCATACGTACCATACAAAACGTACAATAAGAAAGGCAGTATCATTAAAGAAAAAACCAACAGACTGTTTTTGCCTTTCTAACAAGCAGCTTCCAATGGGGATGGTCAGGCTGAAGAACGCCACCAACGAGGGGCTTCAACCTGTAGCGTCCTGCAGAGAACTAATCTGTCCTGATAACGTCACAATGTAGGATTATGGAGATGGTGACTACCACCAGGGAAGGGACCAAATCTGCAAAGCAACTTCAGTCCATCTTTCCGGAGCTTGAAGTTCTCACGCTCACGTATGCAAACAAAGACACAAATTCAGTCCTGAGCAGCCGCTCCAAAACTTCGCCAACCGTGAAGTGTGTGCCAAATTCTCATCTCACCGGGTGATTAGAGAATGGAAAAAACTGATTAATTCGGTTATTCTAGCTTTAAGTTTATAACAAATAGTAATCATTAGACAGCTCACCTTTGACAGTGTTGTCGATGCATTTATCCTTAACTCTGGGGTCCACAGATTGATTTACATGTTTCTTCATGAACTTTTGATCTGCGCAGTCCGGTGGTAGTGGACATTTGCGGTTCCATTACTTCTGAATATCTATGAGGCTGCATTTATTACGAAAACCCACAGTTTATACTTGTATTTAGTTCAATTATTTAGCAGGGTTGACGGCTCTTTGTCAACTATAAAAGCGTAGTAAGTGCAATAAGGGTCAAGATACGACTTCAAAAAATAAACTTTTTCCCAGTCAAAAAATTGTTAGACTACCTTTGATGTTTATTTTGGGCCTGACGAATATGAAATTTCATGATACATATGCCATATTCTCAAATCCATTCATCCACAATGTGTTTTATTGTATTGCAAACTCATGGGACAATTTGGTTGACTTCTTTTTGGCCTAGTAGTCCTTCTGGTATTTAGTTCTGCTTGAACGGTAAAGGAAATATTATCTCCTGTACTCTATCTGCAAACAAATTCCCTTCGTTTAATGCGTGTACCTTTTAGTCTGTATTCTGCTCTCAGTTTACTGCACTTTTTCCCTCTAGCGTTAACTACCCAAATAACATTTTGCTGGCTAGTTGTAGGTTTCAGCGACACCAAGGTCCCTTTGATTCCGGAACAGTATAAATAGCGTCGATGGCCCAATTTCATAGTTCCACTTGCATGCACGACTTGTTTGCGCCCATACACTGGGCTGATTTCATGACTTTCAGCCCCACTTTCTGAGCTGCGCCGCTCTTGGCTCGGTGCCCCCACCAAAGTTCTCTCGACTTGCTGGGTCGAATAAACCGCTTAATTTTTTGGGCCTTGACAGTGTTCAAGGTCTTGCTTGCGGATTGAGGATTTTGTGCTTAGACGAACATGTGTCATCCTGTACGACACTCGAACGGAGACTACGTCTCAGTCGCTCGGAGAGAGCACCGATCCTGGATCGTACTCGCACATAAAGCGCGTTACCGCAGCTATGTTATTATAATAACAAGTAACCATTCCATATCGAAGCGGCAGTAAATCGCTGTCGGAGAGGCGCGTTAAAATGGCGTCCGGCCGCAGATTTTGTATATATGGGGTGGCGCAAACACCACGTCAGCCTCGTTTTTACGTGCATTCAATATGTTCCCTGTATTTTGGTTCATTTTCTTTCTGTCTGCGCCTAACAATGACCTATGGAACCGGGGTGTCGAAAAGTCACGCAATACAGCTCCTTTTTCCTCTAGAACGTACTTTACTTAAACTTCTGTTTTTTTGGATGCCCACTTCCAGTATTATATATATGATAATAATATAAAACGCATAAAACTAAGGAGATCGGAATGGCCATCTTTGGCTTATTAGCCGTCTTCCGTCAGTCATAGCCAAGCCCAGGTGTGGACCACCGGAGATTCGAATCCGCGACCTTTGATCATTAAGTGTAACACACCATCATAATTAATATTTCCGATCACAACCAACAAAACAGTGGGCCCGTGGCTCAACAGTAAACTGTTACACTCAATGACTCAATTTCCCGGGTTCGAATCCCAGGTTCTCCACACCTGGGGTTGGGTATGGATGGCTAATGACGGTGAATAAGCCAGTCTCACTTGCCTATAACACTAGCCGTTCTGCGGCTGCTGGCGGGGCTCTAGAGTCTGATCTTTCCTGCTTTGTTAGTCCAAGCCTTAGTCGCCTTAATTTTGTATTGGTTGAAATATCTAGCACAAAACTAAATCCCTGACTGATCTTTGTGCGCACTGTCTTCCTTTCCAAGCAGCCAAAACCTATGGGCTTTCCATGCTATAGGAGAAGAATCTTAGGACCAGTTGACGTAAAAAACGTTTTCTATTTTAAGCTTTCTTCTTTTTACGAAGCGACGTATTATTTTATATCGAATAAGCATCGAAACGTTTAGTTTGCAAGCCCCTATACTACTGAAACCTGGTAATGCTCACGACTGGCATTTGAGTCAAGCATGTTTGGCCCTGCTTTCTTCCATAAATCTGATTCTTTACATTCTGTTTAGTTTTTCAACATTATATACGCCTTGGGAACCAGTAAAAGGTGATAGTCAATGCTCTCAGACGCGGCATCGCCGAAGAATGCGCGCGCGCCAGAAAAATGCCAATAGTTCAAGTTGGCTGTATTCACGTTGACTTTCCCTATAAACCCTATCCGTGCCAGGTGTCCTACATGCAAAACGTCATAGATGCGCTTAATGAGGTAATTTATGGCACACTGTTTGCTATAGAAACTGCTTTCAGAGACGTCACGCAATTCTGGAGTCCCCCACTGGCACCGGCAAGACTCTTTGCCTTCTCTGTGCTTCCCTTGGCTGGCTGGATTACGTTCGGGCGCAGCAGCAGCTCACCGCCTTAACTGCCTGGGACACATCCCATCCAATCTCTGAGGTTCCCTTCTCAGGTCTGAACAAGCTAGACAACCCGCTGATCATCTTCTCCTCCCGCACGCATGCCCAGTTAAATCAGGCGATTCAAGCCTTCAGGAATACAGCCTACTCCAGGTAGTAAGAAGCGCCTTATGTTCATAATGCTTACTGATTCGAACTGACACGTTTTGGTAAAGGTTCTTTCGGTTGTTGTCGAGGTGTTCCACTAGGGCAATGCTACCTTTGTATGCGAAAAGGACACGTAGGGAGGGGTTGGGCGTTGTTCCTAGGCATGGTAGTCTTGTGGTCTTTCCGCATATCCGTGGCTTAGGGCTTACCGTTAACTTTAAATTATGCAGATTCACCCCTTATGACAGCTGACCACGTCTGCTACATGTCTTGCTACGTACCAGAAAGTTTTCCTAAGGACGATGTTTGATTTGGGGCTATACGAGTAAAACCTTCAAAGTTCCCCTCTCCTATTAGCTCTGTACGTGCAGTTAAATCAGGTAATTCGTGCTTTCAAGAATACTCCAGGTTACCAATGCCTTATGTATACCCAGAATTAACTTGTCGCATTTTTTGAACATTCGTGTAAAAGTTAGCAAGGCATTGCTGGTAGAGTTTTTAAATTGGCAGAGACGAAGACAATTTTCCAAGTATATATTTTCGTTCTTTTATCTATATACAGTCATCGAATCGGAGTTTTGGGCTCGCGAGATCAGCTGTGCCTCCTTCCCGAAGTGTCTCAATTGGACTCCAACTCTGCCAAGGTGTATCAGTGTCGCCTACGCGTAACCACAAGAACCTGTGATTTCTACCGAAACTTTGATGGTCCGTCGGACTTCTTTCCCTTGCATTTATTTTCTTTTAACTACGGACTGATGTGAGCGTATCTGACTTTGCGCCCGTTAGAAAATAAGATTCATCAGGGATCGAATGTGTAAGTTAATTGAGAAAATTCATCGCAGGGCCTCCTTCAAAATGGGAAGGATGATAGCGTTATTTTTATCAGAATTTCAAATGAACTAGTCAATTAACGCCGTCTGTGGAAGATATCGGGATTACTGACATTTCTGGCATGTCTGTTTTAGTACTCCAGTTAGGTGTTGAAACGGACTCGTTATATGAAATACGTGAATTTGGGGGTTTAATCGGAAGGAAAATGAGAACTCCGAGGTTATTTGTTAAGGGGTGTTGGATTGGGTAACACGGTATGCAACAGGAAAACTTTACCCTAACCCTAATCTTTATCCTAACTTTTAATTCTTTTCTTACGCTTAGCCAGAAAAGTAACCGTAATATAACATGTCTACGTAAATCAATTTGGCAGGTATGCTATTATAGTAAAAACTAAGGTCTTAAATATTCGATCATCGCTGAAGAATTTGAAGGAGACTTTTAGAGTATCGCTAAGTCCCTCAGTCAAGGGAAGTCCAATTAATCGCTGTTGTTCAGCGAATCTGACTCCTTCCACTTGCCTTTTTGGCCCAGGCTTGAATTTTTAGATTGCGTCAAATACTCCGTGTGGATTGATGCTTGCTGGCATAGGCAGGGAGAGAAGAGGACGGGTCAGTCGCTCATATTCATGCATAACTACCCGTCAGCGTCCCGTATGTTTAAATAAATTGAATCTTTTAGATCCCCTTAGGAAAATTGCGCCGACTAACTCCGTCTTCCAATAAGTTTTTTTTCACAAAAGGCTTGAGATTTTCTCTGAACCTTGGACTAGGAATGGTTCGCCTAGCTCTCTCCTCGCGTCTCCTTTAATATGCACATTGAACAGACTATTTGAAATGTTTTTTGCACCTCCCTTTGAATCAAGCCTGGGAACATTCTCACACGCATCTTGGTAGCTTGTGGCGTTTCTCTTACGACAGGTTTTACCCTTCGTCACTCCCCCCTTGCCTTTTGCTTCTCCGTTTCTCTTTTTAGCCAATCGAGAAAAGTTGCTAGCGTCGCTTCGCTCCTCCTCAACCACCGACATTGAAGACCTGGTGAAGCTTGGTCGCGAAACGCGGTAAGTCCTCTGCCCTTTGTCTTTCTTTTCTGGCTAAAGTCGGGCTGGTTGGTGGTTGATTAACTGTTTATCTCTCTTGCGCGTGAAAATAGAAATGATTTCGATGAAAAAACAATGATGTCGCGTAGAGTTCAAAAAATCATACAAAAACGTGCGATTACGATGTGGTTTATCGGGTTTTACGTCGTGTCCTTTGGTTCAGCTTCATATCAGAACTCATACCGGGGACAATATGATTGTTCAGCGATAAGTGCGCGTTCAGCGAGGGATATGAAAAAGATTTAACCGGAGCGAACTATTACGCCGAGTGACGTGGCCCATGAAACATTGACTGGAATGTTCAAATGTGGCTTCGACTTCTATGGATTTCTCACACAGGGTTGTAATATTGATTATCATATGACATAATCTAGAGATATTTCACTCACACCAGGATGTCTGATCGTGAATGAGCTTGATTCTGGTCGCCTGCAAAAACCACACAGTAAAAAATATTACATAAGTATTATCATTTTTACCCATTTATTTTCGGTGCCCTTATAAATTCAATTTTTTATGCAAATCATGCGAAAAATACTTTTCTTGTACGCCTTTGGCAGAAAAATTATGTTTTCCGGAGATTGTGCACTTGAAGAAAAGGTATCTTTGGATTTCGAAAAAAATTCAAACTCCCGAATAATTTTGAACTCAACCTGTGGCCAAACTTGCGCTTATGGTTTCTAAACTGCATGCCGTATGCTTTGGTGGAAGGAAATTCTTGCATTTCTCTGCGCTATTAAGAAACCGTCATAAAATTTAATAATTAATGTAGACTTTTTTTGTATGCTTTATAAGCGACCTTAATGAACAGATACAGATACGATAAATGGGTATTTCACGGACTTTAAAATCTCATAATCGTAAGCATTTTAAAGTTAAGAATACCGTTTCTTCGAGTATAAAATTTTAATGAGACGTAATTGACTGTCCAGGGAGTACAAGAAGGGATCTTTTGTGCTTTTTTAAATTTCTAAGCGCGCTGGGAGTCATTTGTACCGTGTGCTTTTTGCAGTCAACTTGAAACGAAGCACATTCGAAACTCAACATTTTGACGTAACTAAAATCTCTTGGGATCAGACCTTTCTAACTGAAAACATATTTTAGAATTTCGGTTTACATTTTTTGCGGGCGGTCAGATGCTGAACGCTATAGAAAGCGTGCACAAAAGTATCCGACAAGATCGCAATATGCGACCCAACTCAGAGCATAAAGGATACGTGAGCATTTAATATGCGACCGTTTTTCATTCAGAGCTAACCCTTACTCTATTGAATGTGCTCTTTAGGGTTAGAATTCGTTGCCGGGATTAGTAGGGTCAGACACTATATGTCATTGATCATAGGAGGCCAGAATTATCGGGTCAAATGGCGAATTTCCAGGCATCGACTAATAGGACACAACACTAGTTTCAAAACGCATAAGTTTCACTGTGGTAATGAAAAATCGCGCAGAGCCAGCTTCATACATGCGCCACAATGGTTTCCTAGGGATGACAGAGATCACAAGCTACCTTTAGAACAATGTTTTAAGATAGTAAAAGTATGGTGGGCGCTCGTCAGTTTCAAAAAAGCGGAGCCATCACTAGTTCTAGAATTCTGAAATAGACGAATGTTTTAGTTGGGAAGCGTCACGAGGCGCAATTTTTTATCCAGTTTTTGTTGATAAGGCATGCTTAAAATTGGATTCATGGCAATGGAACTCGACTTCTAACGTTACATTTTGATTTTAGGGACGATAGGGGAAACTAATTCGGAAGACGAAGCATAGCCATAATCGATGGAATAAATCAAGACAGCTTAGGTATTCTCAGAGTACTTTCGTACATAAGGATTACCATGACTCATTCTTGTGCTGGCGACGTAGAATTTATGCTGAGCTGGCGTTGATTCTGCAATTTTCGATTAAATTGGACAGGGCAAAGCCACGCCTGTGCACCTGATTGAACCGAGATTTCCTCATTGCATCACATCATAACAAAGACCTGGCTAAGACTGCAGGCATGCAACCAAGATATACTAAAGTTAAGCATGTATGAGCGTTGAAACTAAATCGTGGCTGAAAAATTGAGTATTACAAACAGCCACGTAGGCATTCACATGTGTAAACTATAAGCCTCCGTATCCACTATTTAGGCATAGTAGTATTTACGTTTTCCTGAGCTATGAAACCGTTCAGTAAGTTCGCTGTTGTGTTTCGTGGAGTCAATGCGCAAACGCGTGTAACAAATGCAGCGTTCGAAGGTTTAAACTTAACTGATTTTTAGGCGTCTATTTTCTCTAGGGAAAACAGCGCAGATGTCGAGAAGACACTTCCAAACCGCGGTGGTATATCATTAAAATCGTTTTCTTGCCTAAAGAGTACTCATTAAAGTTATATATACACTAAAGAATGATTGGAACTATACTGATACTGAGTATTTCATTTACACGTTCTGTGTCAGACTAGCTTTAACCCGTTCCTATGCCTTGAAAAGTACTAAATAAGACAGATCAGTAATCCTCATGCGAACTGAGGGTGGTATTATATGCTTTAGTTTATCTTAAGTCAGAGCACTGCGAAATTCGGTTGACCCTCAATGTCCCCAATTGAGCTCTTCGCAACCATTGCAGTTCTTGACTCTATCCTTCAGCTCCTGTCCCTATTACCTCTCGCGGGAGGCCAAGACTGATGCAGACGTCCTGTTTATGCCCTACAACTACCTACTGGATCCCAAGGTTGGTTTGTCTCCTCCTCCTTACGCCTACGCCTACTGGCACATTTGTAAACTCCTTTAACTTGTACTTGCAGATCCGATCAACCTACGGCATCGACTTGACCAACGCGGTTGTCATCTTTGATGAGGCACACAATATTGTGAGTTTGGCCGGCCTTCACCCTTCCCCCATCCCTTTGCTAGCCCGCAGTCATTTTCGGACGTTATTTATCTCGCCTAGGTAGTATCGTGCCTTGTTTCCGGGTTCTGGGAGGCCCCTTGATATCCTGTCAGTGTACAGAGGGCAATAAACATGCTGTCCCGAATGATTAGGCACCTGTTCAACCCCAGCCAGTTTTGCCGATGGAACTGGGAAAAAGGTGTGGGGTAGGCGATGCACAAGTCTTTCTTACACACACAGTTCAACAGTCGCAAGTGGTGCCCTCCAACGCGTGCTCCATGGTGTAGTGGGCGCAGCATCGGGGATCTGCGCATGAACTAGTCTGTAATGAGACTCCCTCTCACTTTCCTCACTAACCTTGCTCTGATGGCAAGCCGATCGGATGATCGGGAGTGAGCTTGAGCACAGTGGCGGACAAAGCTAAGCAACCCGTCTACGCGTGCCACACACACACGACCAGATCCCTATCACATGTACCAGGCTTTGGTGAGGGTAGTTTGGATCCTAGATAATCGAAGGCAGTGTTAAGGTCACGTTAGGAAAGAGCCATTGCCGCCTAACTCCCAGTTCTGAGAAGAACTGAGTCAAATTCTCTTTTGCCAACTTTTCGAGCTATGACTTAGCGTCTCAGATTTGTCATAGGGGATAATGCGTTAATATGCCGTGTGGGTTGGTTTCCCAGTGTCGACCTCACTCACCTCTCTCATGCATCAGCAAACTGTCTGAGCTTTTCAACCGCCTGGTGCTGGGATTGGACGAAGTGGCTGATGCGGCGTGAAGGCCATATCTGGGCTGCGTTATGAATGGTCACTATTCGACTGTCTGTGAAGGCTCTAGATTGAGCCTTAGGGTCAAAGTGGTTAGTGAACCCCGTAACCTGATCGGTGAACCCCTCTTAACAAAATAAATATCAACTGAAGGCTCCGGATCGGGGCGTCACAGCTCAGGTGGTTGGAGCGCGTTGGCTGTACTCGAGGCTTCCGCTTGCACTCGTGGGTTCCAGTCCTGTTGAATCTCGTGAAATTTTCAACACAAAGGTTTCCCAAATCAGAAGTCAAGGAAAACGGATTAGGTAGGACGAGCTTTTACTGAGACAGAGAGCTTGCAAGGGGCTCTGCTCGCAGTTGTCGCTAGCTGTCTTCTCAGGCCAGTTGTTGTTATGTGTGTCTTGAGATTCCCTAATCGAAACCGTGAATCCTCTGTCGCCTGTAGCTAATCACTGAACTGATTCAGTTTGATTGACTACGAGTTCCCGAAAAACTAGGGCCAAGATTCGCGCGGCTCCAGCAGCTAACTGACCAGGAGCGTGAGGCGGACAGAAGGACAGTGCGGCGTTGTCAGCAGCAATTCGACCAAGATCGTGAGACAGAGGTTACCAGACGCGAATACGCAAGGTTTCGCAGGTGAAGGCACGATGAGTCAACGGTGGCTGCGCTGAGCGCGGAAGCATACCGCCACAGTCCCACCCAGGCCGCAGAGTTTGGTCAAATGAGATAAATACTTTGGTGACTCTCCTTAATCCAACCCCCACCGGCTTGATCCTTGTTATCTGCTAGGAACAAGTCTGTGAGGATGCTTCCTCAGCCACTCTCGTAACCTCCCTGCTGGCGTCGGCAATTGAAGAACTGCGTGTCATTGGTGAGTACATATTCAGTGCATCCGAAAATGACTCGGAGGGACCACCCGATGGCAATGACCGGGCCCAGTCTGCAGTAAACAGCTCCCTCGACCTAACTCAACCCTCAAACGATGCATGTAAGTTTCTGATGCTCAGTTGTCGCTAAACAAAACGTACTGAGTGTTCGTTATTCCATTTCTGCTTTCTTGTGGGTTCCTGTATGCGTGTTTTTTCCATCCGCTAGTAATGGCTTTGGGATTGCCGCGAATCATTACTCTCAAGGGTAAGCATCACATTTTCCCAACCCCTATGTTCATTGTCCAACCCACTTTTCACAGGACAGCTGATCGAACTGGAACGCTTGATGCATGAACTGCCTGCTGGATCCGCCTCCGGTTTAATCAAACCTGGCGAGTACGTGTCCCTCTCTCTCTCTCTTCGCTTTTCGCGTGCTTTCCACCGTGACTGCTGGCTATTTGTGCGACTCGGCGTATGAGCCAGCTATTAAGATGATAAACTACGCAAACATCAGTTTGTGTTGAACTTATTGTATAATTTTGCATTAGCCACTGCCGGAAGACATGCTGCTTTATTCATCACGCTCTGACCGGTACCCAGTTTGCTAGGACGCCTCAAACCTGTTTATTCCCTCCCCCCAACCCCCACTAGTGCCAACCTGAGTAGTTCTTGTTTCGGTTTAATTGATGAGTGGGGATAGGCAACGCCTTAGAAAACCCCATGATTCGCATGCCGGTGCGCCTTATACTTCTGTGTATACACTCTTAACCATTTTCACTATACAACTAGAATTCACAGTGTCAATAGCACTGTTTTTAAAAATAGCTCAGGTCGAGAGTTGACATGGTATTCGTTCGTTTTTAGATTTCCGAGGGAAAACAAGGGACACATAAATTATCTAAGCGATTCTTGAAAAGCTGTAGGGACGTCGCCTCCACGACTGATTGCGGGAGATCATTGTTGTTGTGGTTCTTCACGTCTGTTGTACTAATCGCGTAGTTCCGAAATTATCGGTTATCTGCAACTGTGATCTAAGGCTTGGTGGAAGCCAAGACTCCCCGTTGACAGTTTGTCTCTGTATTTAAGACTATCATTTATCCTTTTTTGTGGTCTTTTCAGTTACGTCTTTGAGCTTCTTGCCCATGCCGGAATCACCGTACAATCCTACGTCCACGATTTGGAGTTGATCAATCAAATAATCTCCGCCTCCGTGGGGTTCAACAGTAAGGCCTTTGTTGCGGTTCCATTGCACTAACCAATCAAAACTTGAAACATCTCGGGGTATATTCTGATCGTACTCTAGTAATCGGAATCCGGCGATTTATCATGTTCTCGACCAAAGTAATGCCGGGAATCTCTTCAAAATGCACATGTTTGTCTGTCGGGATTTCATTTTTCGGTGATTACTCACGCTTTATAAATCTATGCAGAAGGTGATTTCGCTTGTTCAGTTTGTTAAAATCTAAAGCTTACTGCCACATATGGCGACTTAAAACTGGAGGGAAAGAAAAAGAAACGGATACTGGCAGACGGTGTTGGTCTGAATTTTAGTTGTTCACCCGTCTGCCGATCCGGATGACCTGTCGAACATCTTGTTCGCTTTCCGGTGATGACACATTAGATAGAAGCACCCATCATAACCCTCTCTGTCCGGTAGGCATGCTTCCGGCAGCCCTCTTGGTACCGCATCCGACGAAAGCTCGCGTATCGCAATTTTACTCAGTTCCAGGACATATGTTTTTTACCTCTGAAAATTTCCCATTGTCATAAACTGGTTGGGTAAGACTGCCGCTGGTTAGGCAAACTTTGTTTGATTTCAATGCAACCGGATTCCATCAACTGCTGTAGGCAGTCAGACCTATTTGCTCTTATCGTTAACAACCTTGCTTTAACGAATCTGTATAGAAATTGTTTTCGGTAGTTGGGTTCGTTGAACCTCGAGCTGTAAGGGAAAGCGGTTTCATAAGGAAAACAAAACAAATTGAAGCACAATTTCTGTCACTTTCGGCAACTTCTATCAGACACCTGGTGGAGCAAACAGGACGTGGACTCGTGGGTTCTCGGGCCGTTTTTGACTGACAGTCCGACCGTCAATTTTGACGATGTCCACCTTATGCTCCACAGTAGGGTGTTGCAGGCACGGTGATTTAAGCTGTTATACTGAGAGAATACTTTCACTCTATCTACCTCACCTTTTGTTCTACCTTCCCACCTGGGCCCGGTGTCATGACAGTTTTAAAATAACGGGAGGTGAAAGAGGGCTGTTTTTGATTACAGTCATGTTGACCGGGTTTGTAAATCCAAAACCCTATCTGCTGCGTGGCAATGTTTGTTTTTTTTTCGACGATAAACTGTCATTTCGACATTCCTGACAATCAAACTCGCTCAGTTGCCTCCTGTTTTTAGACTTTTAACTGTCTGGTCTCAGAATGCGGCTGAGCCTGTGGATACCGCAGGAGAAACAGACAAGATCGACGAGCGCAAATCCCATGTCTTGTTTGCTAGGAATTCTGTGGCAACGTTGGAAGCTAACACTAAAAGTCGCCGATTAAGTGGAATTTCCGAACAGGATACAGACGATTTTTTATGCCTCGTACGTCCTGTTAGCAGTCAAAAATGTACAAGTGAGGCTAGAAAAGGCCACGTCTAGTCTTTCCTTTTTGTAATTAGGTTTTGGTTGGCTGTCGACAGTAGCTCAGCCTGAAACGGACATTATACTCCCTCCCCTGCCGGCTGTGGCTGGGCATGACCGATATCATGCTTGATTATTGTTGCGTGTCCGACTGCAATGCCTCAAAATCAAGGCTAGTAGGTGAACCAGAACGCTTGCCCTCAGAATCGTATTTGTTGGTTTTTGAGCCTCGTACTTTTCTTTGCTTCGGGAAGAAAATAGTTCAGCCTCAGTCCGATGTCTTATTGGTTTCTGCTCTTTTACTCCTTTTTTAAAAAAACTTGCAGGTGCACCTCTACCGACCCCCTGCTTGGCTGTTGGAATGTGTGCATTTCAAGCGAAATGACTCTTTTTGGACTTCTTTTATTTTAAAAGAAGTTGTCGATGGTGGCACCAGATTAAGAGGTGATCAGGAACAAGCCTATCACCAATCCGTCCCCCTCCCTTTGTTTCACCGGAGTACTTCGAATGAACACTCTGTGTATTCTTTTCAGACCCAAAGTTTCGTCGTGGCCGAGGACTTACCCATCTGGCTGAATTCCTCCAGGTCAGGTCCTAGAAATAATCCCTCCTTTTCTCTTTTCCATGCTGATTCCTTGAGGACCATTTTTGGCAGTTACAGGGGTCCTCCTCGATTGTCGCCCATTTTGAAGTCGTTTTGTTATTATAGTTGTACTATTGAAAGTGCTGCCAACGAGACAGTACATATAACGGTTTGGACGTTTGATTTTCATTATCTAGTAATCCAAACAAACTTCAGTTTTTCCTCTTTTGTTTCCATAGCTTCCTATTTAATGCACCTCTGCACTCCCCCGACATACGCTACCTCTACAGTTTTATCAAATCTCGTAGTCGGTTATTTTACTTCGTAACATCAACAGTCAGTGACCGATTTCCGAAGTGCAACATAGGTTGTAAGGACAGACGTAGATTAGATGCTTTATCTACTGGACATTGCCGAGGTTTAAAGGAATTCTAAACTTTTACCGAGAGTTCAAAGGCCCGAATTGATTTTGATCGAACCTTTCGCTGTCGAAAGGAAGAGAGGCGTTACCGGTGATTCACCAAAATGACATCTTACTATTTTTCGGATACGTTTGTGTCCTCTTCTAGCACTGATTTGCGCATTGACTGGTCAGTAGTTCTTTCCGATGGTCTTCCCACCCCAAAGCCCCGTGGACTTGCATTTTCGCTGACGGCTTCTCCGTCCCCAACCCATTCGCAACTCCTTTAATTGTGGCCTAAATCTGGGAGAGGCTTGTTTCCAAAGCATTGAAATTCCAAGCCTCCTCTCCCACCCAGTGATTTACCTCCTGTACTTTGCAAAGGTTGTGTTTGCGGAAACGAGCCAATCCCGACCTGGGGCTGCAACCCGTCGCGAATCGTCACGTGCGTACCGCGTCTTCATCAAGGAAGAGGACCTTGTGACCAAGTTCAGTCGCAACCAGGTAGGGAAGGATTCGGTGTAGCTGCGGCCTGGGGCCTGCCTGTGACCTCGATTGGTGGGAAAGAAGTTAGAAATGTGTCTCTGAGCTACTGGTGTCTCAGTCCTGGTCGGTGAGTCTCTCGGGAAACTTGGTTTGAGGTGAACATTTCTTCCACTGCGCTTTGTTTGCGCTGGATCCGCTTATCTTCCTTGTTCTTCATAGTGCCATCTATGAACTCCTCGCGCAGAATGTCCGCAACATAATTCTCACCAGCGGTACGCTATATCCAGTGCGATCCCTTCAACTTGAACTGGGCCTGTAAGTGCTACTTTAATTAAATTGTATTGTTACTCAAACAAGATCTAGTAGTCTATCTTTGCTTATTCTATAGCTGGGGTCGTGTTCACGCCGCTCGGCTTAAATCAAGCCACAAGCAGCAATATTTAGCCAGGGCAATGAAGGTGAAGTACGTGTAATTCAATTACCTATCCCGTTCAACCGCTGCAGGCCGTTCTCTTATGGAAACTCTAGTTGTATGAATATGCAATAACCGATTGTACTTGAACAGGTCGCGAACTTTATGACCGCTCAATTCTCTATGTTCTGCCACCCTTACCTTGTTCAAAGTCATTCATCGAAAGCAGTTTTCGCCTGTTCATCCAGTTAAAGCTGAGGAAAAAGCTTGACCATTGGGAATATTAATTTATAGGATTGAATTTCCGGGTGGGTTGTCGAGTCCATCCTTAATGGTCTCCAGAAATCGGCATGTAATTTTAACTGTTTGAACCCGATCACGATCCCAGCTAATTAACTACTTTTTTCCAATTTTTTATGCGTATTTCTACCTTTAAACAGGTGACACGCAATTAATTATCTGCTCTTTCCCAAACCAGTGAAGGCGCCATTGTCCTGCAGAATCCACATGTAATCGACAGGGAACAGGTCCACGTTGCAGTAATTCCAAAGGCCCCTGACGGTGGCACTCTTAATTCCGGTTATGCCTTTCGAGACAGTGTTGCCTACCAGCGATCTCTGGGCTTGATGTTGGGTCAGTTAATTTGGCCAAATCTCATTCTTTTTTCTGTGCCTTTTCAGCCTTACTCACTAGGACTGCACTGCATTGATGCTTGTTCTGTCAATTTCTTCTTAGCCAATCTCTTTCGTATCATCCCTCGCGGCGTTCTAGTCTTCTTCCCATCCTACGCTCTAATGCGAAAATGCGTGGACTACTGGCAGGTACGTGGCTTTCCTGACTTACAGCTTGTTCTGAACTCTTCTTCCTCACATGAGGGGCAGAAACAATTAAAAAACTAACTGCGAGCTTGAAGCACGCCTGCAAATCGAAAATCTTGTGAGACTGGGGGTTTGATGCTCTAATTGTCAATCCCTTTGTCACTTCATTTCCTGCCAAAAACTGGAATTTGGTTAGCAAATTCACCAACTGCCCGTACGGGCCGCATTTAAGAGGTACTACTTCGTACCCTGCATACCTTTTCAGTTTACTCTGAAACTTTTTTACGATGAACCGGTAAAAGCCCCATTTATTTTAGACGTTTCCCAGGGAATTATATATTTAGAAAATTTTGCTCACAAAACATGTAATTTTAATATTCCTTAAGTACCACCTCTGTTTTGTATTTTTCCGTCCTATAATCAATTTACGTTCTTTGAAGTGATTAAGATGATTCTAAGGAAGCTCTTTCGGGAACATGGAGGAAGCAGGGTCCATTAGGGGGGTGTTCATCTAACGTCTATCCTTTCAAAAAGCAATTCCGACCACTCATCATCAGCATTGGCAGGCGGATCCAGTTTAACGTCGACATTGTTAGGTCTCCGATTTGAACACATTACCCTGTCGATCTATTAGGTCGCTAGTGTTGGCAGCAGCTTGGCCGTTACCGCCTATACCCGGCCATCCGAGTTCATTTCAGGCAGCCGGCACCGTTTAGCGACTGAAAGACTGTTAAACAGAGCATATCTTGTCACTGTCTATGCGTGTGAGTCTAGTTTTGACCTACGTTATAGACTGCGTCAGTTGGTGCTCGTGCATTCTGGTCTAACGTTTGCGACCGGTTCAACGCTTCACTAGGCCACTAGTCTCTGATGATGAAGTCAACATTGCCCTTTGGAACATCGGACGCTAAATGCACATCCTTCGGTGAACGATGCGTTAGCTTCATTTTATTGGTTGAATTCATTGCGATTTTAAAATATTGAGATACATCTAAAACTACTAACATTTTTTCCTCGGCAGGCTTTATAAATTCGCCGAAACTGTGTTACGGGTATATTCAACTGAATCTCTCGAGAAGTCCCTGAATGAGGATTTGTCAAGTGAATTTTAAAAAGACAATCCCCTTAACAGAAATAACTTTTTGTCAACCCTCTTTAGGAAATCTTTTTTCAACAATCTTGAGAATAAATATAAAAGCATACATTGCTTATGCATGAATTGTTCCCAGGTGAGATTTACACGGGCGACAGATCCTCTGTGGATAGTAGCCTGCGGCAATTTGTAAGTAGAAGCCAAATTTTATCTGCTTACTATGGTGATATTTACTACTTCCGGTCAGTTTCCAAGTTCTTCGGCACATATTGCAATTTGCCCCCGAGATCTCATTTCGTTCTCGGTAATGGCTTGTAACGTATTTTTTTCCCTCAGAGTTCCGACATTTACGGCAGATTTCTGGATCACAAAAAGGTCTTTTTGGAACCGCGGGACAAGACCGTGTTTCAACAGGTACATACGCTACCTTCCTCGGAGAACCCTCCTGTTTTCTACTTTTTGCCTTCTCTCCCTCTCTCTTGATCTCCGACTCCCGTCACCTCCTAGGTTGCGACCAGCTACGTAGAGGCGGCCTATTCCCCATCTGCTGACGCCGGCGGCGCTGGCGCTGATTTCCGTCATGCGAGGCAAAGCCAGCGAGGGCCTGGACCTGTCAGACCATGCAAGTCGTGCTGTCATCATAGTCGGTCTACCCTACCCGCCCTGCGAAGACCCCCGAGTCAAAATCAAGATGTCCTATCTGGACGAGCGTCGCATGGGCGAGACGCAGGCCGCCCTGTGTGATATGCCCACAGGTAGGCAGTGGTACAAACTGCAGGCCTGGCGAGCTGTAAATCAGGGCGTCGGGAGGTTAGTGTTCACGGCTTCTGTGGCCTGAGTAACCCTGTCGCCTCTCTCTCTCTCTCTTTTCTCTCTCTCTCTCTCTCTCTCTCTCTCTCTCTCTCTCTCTCTCTCTCTCTCTCTCTCTCTCTCTCTCTCTCTCTCTCCTTCTCTCCTCTCTCTCTCTCTCTCTCTCTCTCTCTCTCTCTCTCTCTCTCTCTCTCTCTCTCTCTCTCTCTCTCTCTCTCTCTCTCTCTCTCTCTCTCTCTCTCTCTCTCTCTCTCTCTCTCTCTCTCTCTCTCTCTCTCTCTCTCTCTCTCTCTCTCTCTCTCTCTCTCTCTCTCTCTCTCTCTCTCTCTCTCTCTCTCTCTCTCTCTCTCTCTCTCTCTCTCTCTCTCTCTCTCTCTCTCTCTCTCTCTCTCTCTCTCTCTCTCTCTCTCTCTCTCTCTCTCTCTCTCTCTCTCTCTCTCTCTCTCTCTCTCTCTCTCTCTCTCTCTCTCTCTCTCTCTCTCTCTCTCTCTCTCTCTGCAGAGTCATTCGTCACATTCGCGATTATGGTGCTATCTTTCTGTGTGATGAGCGATTCGCCGCGCCAGAAGCCCGTTCTCACCTTCCGGCCTGGATACGAGAGGCTGTGCACACTTATGACTCCTTCGGGCCTGCTGTTCGTGATGCGGCTGGCTTCTTCCGTAACTGCGAGATAAAGGTTATGCCACCTATGGTTAATCCGTTTTCATCTCTGCAATGTCTCACTTGGGTTTCGGGGTAAATTCAAGATAAAATGACCCTAGTTAAGGAAAAGAAGGCTGTTCGATCGCCGAAATCATTTCTTTATTCATCTGGGCTTTCGAACGCTTACTGTAGTCCATTGTCAGAGATAAAAGCGACAAGAGAGAGAGCTACGCTTTCTTTTGAAAGATAAATTCCAAAATTTTCAGCAAAAAAGGTCCTCCATTCACCGTGAAGAATCGTCCTTGAATGCGTCCCAAATATCGATCAATTTGGCCTTCCTTCAAAATGGTGCCATCGTCGTGCGCTGATGACCTCATTTTCATTGTTCGAATAAACAAATAGTGTTAAAATTATATAAGAGGATTCACATGCGAATGGAGAGCAGAAAAGATGGCGGCTCAATTTCAAAAGCCCACCAAAGCGAGCAACAGTTATAGAAGGTAGGGACCAATCAAACATCAGTAACACCAGTTCCGAAGTGGCTGTGCAGGGACTCTGCATGCCTCTGCCAACTCGAGTACTGAGTTACCATCCGAGGCTCCGATTTCAATCAATCTTCGGCTTGACTTGCCTCTGAGTGGGTGATTATCTTCGTGGCTGCGAACATTTTCGTAGGTGTGGACAGCCACTTGTGATAAGCCATCACCCCCTTCTCCCAGACAACTTATGTTCGTGTATGCCCGCTCCGAACATGCGCCCAGTCTGACCTGTGTAGTTTCAAGAACGGTTTAGACACGGTATGCGATGCACTACACCAGACTGCTCATCGGAATCTCATCGTTCCTTGATTTTCGTGACCCTTTTGCGCAGGATAACTTTGGACCGGTGCACAATTCCGGCACCTAGTCCCGCAGCAATGCGCTCGGTCGCTTCTGACACGTCATTTATGTATGACAGCGCATACCATCCTATAGGCGAGGACTTCAGTAAGAGTTTTAAAGCTCTAATGAATGAAGAAATTATTCCGGTGATCAAAGTCTCCTCCTTTTCTTATGCACACATCTGGAATGCAAACATTCTTCTGAATTCTTAAAATGTATCATTTCGTACGAAGGACCCCGGTAACAGTGCATACAATCTGTGGTTGTTTGTTAAGAAAAGCGGACCTGTCTCGTGGTTACTCTGCACACCGCCGGCCTTTACTAAAGGTTAACTGCGAAATTTACAGGTGCTATGGTCTAACCAAATCTGTTCTTTCTTTCGTACGCTCAAAATTTTGTCCCCAACGAAGAAGAAACTGCCTGATTGACGCCTCGCCGATCGCTTACGGTACTCACTCGTCCCGTTCTGTCTTCAGGCTCATTCTCGAGCCCCGCCAGCAGCCGCAAAGCGGCTAGCAGTGTAGGCAGATTAATTGTACCGATAAAGACAAGAGAGATTGGAATGGCCATTTCTGACTCATTAACCGTAATTAGCCATTCATATCCAACCCCAAGTGGTGTACCGCCCGAGACCTCCAACCTGCGACCTGTTGATTCGAAACCCAACGCTTCAACCATTGAGGATGCTGTGACATGCATAGTTAGATGAGTTAGTTTTGCTACTGCATAGGGTTCCAGTTAACGTTTGGGGAACCCAATGAACTCGGGATTGGCCTAATTTTTTGCTTGGCGTAGAACCCTTCTTACTTTGCTAGCAGTCCCAGGATGATATTAGTGTAGTAATGAGACTGCTCTATCTTATTTGGATGATGAATATTAGCCCGCCTTGTCATGCAACTATATTCCAAAAGTAAATTTTCATCACCACGTGAAAGTGCATCTTCATTTGAAATTTAAAAAGTAAATCATTCAGCGCCACGAAATATAAGGATTGCTGCCCCCTTCTTCCCAGTCGAACGCAGTGGCTTGCCTTCTCCTCTGTTGAATGCAAGCCATGACAGACAGGTTTTGGGCATAATTCTGACTTTTTCCGACTTGTATACTTCAAGTCCACATTTCCAGAGCGCAAAATTTGATAACTCGTACTCGTTGTGGGACGGTTCTGCCGCCAATATGATGCTAATAAAAGGGTTCTGCTGGCTTTTTCGGCTTCACAGTTTCGTTGTAAATGAAATCGCATTTACTGTCCTTCCAAAAATACCCTTGACCTATATGGGAATGCTCTTGTCCGATTTTCAGAGCCCCTTTGAAGGTGACAGCGTTGTGACCAAAGGACTAATACATTTGCTTTGCTTTGTTTAGTATCCCGCTCCTCTTATGTCGGTCAAAGGTACCAATGTGACGGATATGTCTGCATCATCTCAGTCCTTGGCTAGGAGGAATATTCAAAGTTCCCGTACCCTGGTATCGACTGATTTTCCGCTGGTCTCTAGTCAGGTGATTAATCCATAGTCGTCAGACCTTTCTGATTCACCGTTGCTCTTTTCAACTTTGGGGACCTAATTCTTTCCCCCTCCTCACACAGGTACATGTATATGCGAAGAGTCTCGCGGATACCGGTGCCGACTTGCTGTCCGCCTATCCCACGACTTCATCTCTGAACCCCTCAAGCGAGACAGAGAAAACTGACCCCGTGTCGTCGACGTCATCGATTTTGTCGCTTGTCTACAACTGTCCGAATTCCCAACCAACACAGGTTTGCTTTTTTCGTCTTTTTACTTCTAACTAGCGCTCAACGCACAGTCGCCTCATGTAATTTAGTCAATTGTGGTTATTGAATTGTTACTAGTTGTAATGTTTGATATTGGTTTTTAGGTATCACAGAAATCTAGTCCACCCGAAAGGAACCGCAAGCGGGTAAGGGGAGAGGACGAAATTCTCGAGTCTCGCCTACTAAACCGTCAGCACGGCACCAAGAAGTTGAAGCTGGTCAAGGAGCATGTGAATCCAGAAACTGGAGTCGGTGTCGCACCTGGTGCTTACATAAAGGCTGTGAAGGAGCTCTTGTTGAAGAATTCCACCGATTTACCTACTGCAGACGGAAGGCAGTCTTTCGCCGACTTTCAGGTCATTCTCGACTTGTCAAGTCTGTGGGGCTGGAGTTTTCTACCTTGTAGGAAACTTTATAGTGCCTTATAGTAGATTATGGACAAATTAATACTCGTTTGTATTCCCATCCTCTCATACTCCCAAGTATTTCAATGTTCAAATGATTTACAGACCCTAAGTTTTCAGTTCGTTAGTTTTCATTATATTTTTAAGGTGCCCAGGGTGAGCTAGCTATCCGTTTTCTAGTCTCAATAATTGATTTAGTTTTTATGTTTTTTTCTTATTTTAGAACAATTGTACTATACTCCTCAAGTCGCAATGCCATAAGGCTTGTGAGCCATCACTATTGTCATGCCTGGAATGTTGCTGTTTACACATTTTAAAGGGTAATAGCTACATTCACAACTACGGCGGAGACTAAGACAGCACCTGTTTTAGGGCCTTTGTGCTCTTCCGTCCGATAACATTTTCGACCACAAACTGCGACTGGTAGCGTACACAAGTGTGCACAAACATCATCACTTGTTTAGAAGAAGAAGAAGAAGAAGAAGAAGAAAAAATGCGATCGACGAAACATGAATTTTAGTGGCCTGGCGTTCCGAATTCTTGCTCGAATGTACTATCTGCGACTGTCTCGGGTGATCCAGAATCTGAAACTTCAGGCCAATAAATTTTATGTTCCACTGATCGCGTCTTCTTCTGAACTGCTTCCTGGAACTCATCGGTTTGCTTCTATCGACCGCCCAGGCAACGATGCGCTCGCATAATACCCAGGTTTTAGGCCTGTTTTCGTTGATACGACCATAGTCGCCCATTGCTTAGAGCCACGCGGTAACTTGGTGGATGTGTGCCTACTAGAGAATGTTGCTCTATGCAAATCGCTACTTCTATTAAACCCAACATCTCACAAGAATGGATGGGGCCCTCGTGGGTTGGCGGTTCACTTGTCCGCATAGGTAAGCGTAGAGCTCATCAGTTGATCTTGTTGCTGCGACATCTGACGTCAGTTTTCCCAGTCTATCCTATCTTTATCTGTCGGCGTCTTTTATTTATTCAACTGCTTATGCACCTGGCACGTGGTTGTTTCTTCGGGATCATTACCACTCGAATGCTCTGGGCAACCACAAAGTCGATACACGTCCTTTTTCTTGTGAATTTTCAAATTTACAGCATACGGTCATTCGTTGTTCCACTTCGTGTCTTTGTAGAAAGCTCTGAAAACCTACAAGGCTTCACAGATCCAGGGCTCTGGGACGCCTGTGGAAACTGTTTTCGCCGCACTCGCCCGCATTTTCCTGCCCCGTGAAGCTCCCGGTCTTCTGAGGGGTGGGTTAAGCCTACAGGGCAACGTTTTGGGAGTTTTTTTGACATAATTTCGTGACCCATGTCCCACTGACTTCAAAGCGTCAAGGCTGAATGAGGGAATTCCTGTCAAAATTTGGAGCTTCTGTCAACAAGGGGTCTTAACCTTCAATCAGTGTTCTGAAAAAAATACAGTACCAGGTTTTTTGGTCTGCTTCCACATCTCATCTCGTAGAATCTCAGATTTACGATTATGTTGTAAGAACTTCACGCCGTTTCAACTTATTTTAAAGCATCATGATCGAATTTTAAGCCACTACAAGTTAGATCAGGTGTCTGAAAGCATGATACGTCCACCTGCTTCTCGTGTAGACACATGTTCTGGCAGGATACTTATCATATTTTAGGAAAAGTAATAACATATTGTTCGGCTGATGAAAGGAAATGACCTAAATCAATTATTAAGACATTGTTTTCCCGGAATAAATTTGAACATGGCAAAGGCGATGAAATAAGCAGAATTTAACGACGTCATAAAATTTCGCGACCTATTCAACTGCATACGGTCATTGCCTATTAATAATTCAAGATAAACTGTCCAATTATACATCGACCTAGAGGGCTAAAATCTGAACTGGTTTGCTTAGGTAAGTTTTCCCCCCCCTCCCCCGTTCCACTCCATGTGAAACCGCATGTATCGAATCCACATTTTATGCTTTGTTTACATATCACGTCATTAAATTCTGCTTATTTCGTCGCCTTTGCCTTTTTTAAATAAATTAGTACTAGGTGCCCTTTAGACTGTCACAATGTGCTGACGTTAGGTTCGACAGCACCATAAGCCAGTTCGCTTTATGGTTCTGACCCACGCATCGAGGGCCTGACAGCGTTCAGTGGTTCTTACCTTACATGAGCAAGTTTTCACTCCTGAGACATTCCTGGTAAATACCCAAATGTTCACTATTCTTCTTCCCTACATTTTGGACGACGCACTGGCCCAGAACTGTAAGGCTCAACAGAATACTCCTAGTTCACCGGTCTCCACCAGCACACTGTACCTTGTTGGTCTGCGGCCAACCTAAATGCAGCACTGATGTGTACGCTGGGGGCGCACATTTTATTGGTTGCCACAGGGAAGAGTAAACTTATGCCTATATCGGCATTCTTGTGTGAAAGCCATGAGATACAAGTTCCTTTTGCATGAAGCCACATCGAAGAGCATGTCCAGTAGCCTATATTTCCTTATCCGATGAGTTAGGTTTTTGAATACTACGTCTGGATTTTATGCCTACGCCCAAAATCACATGATTGGAATGTAGCACTTTCCTCGAGCTTTGCTTGCGTACGCGATCGAACGAGGTTGCCTTCTGGATGTTTTCAGTCTGTTGAACGCACCCTCTTTTTCTTGCTCTACCCTTAAGACTTTGCTGTCTTTGTGCGTGAGCACGAACGGGAGAGGTTCAGCCAGCTCTGCAAGGGTCTCACCGGCCTTCCAGTGCAGGATACCCAGGTCGAACACGAAGCCAATACCGCCCAGTCCTCCGGTGACCCAAATCTGGCCGGACAGAGTAAGCATGCATTTTGTGGCCTCTGAGCGAGACCTCTGAACCTCTTGACTGTAATTTACACCTTCGGCTTTTCTTCGCCAAACCTGTAGTTCCAGCTCTGGCCGAATTATTCTCCATCTGTCCGCGTTGTCGGAAGCGTCCGATAGAGAATCCCTTAAGAGCGCCCTGCTCACATTGTTGCTGCTTCACGTGTTGGCGGGATATAATTGAAAAGGTGAGTCCGTGTGACGGCCCTGTCAGACTAGGTGGAAAACGGAAGTAAATATTTCCACTGATTTTCTGTATAGTCGACAAATTGTTTGTCAAATGCATCCATACATCTCCAAAACCAGGCATCTAGTTGCCAGCCAGAGAGACTACATATGCTTAACTGCGACAAGCAATTTACTGTTTTTTTAATACACCCGTAAACCGATGAGGCTAGATATTGACTGAAAGGTTGCAGCTACTTTCAGTCGAAATGTCGACTTATTCGGCGTCTATCCATCTAACACGCAAATGCTTAAGAAAAAACCCGAAGACCTATGCCATGACCAGTCTCACGTCTCGCTTTCCTCTTCTGGAATAAAGTCGCGAAAATAACTGGACTTTGGCCACGGAGCACGATGCAGCTCTTTTTTACCAGTTAATCGGAACCCTTTTTGACTGCACCACTGAGACCGTTTTTCCCAACCGCCTTGTTATTACTTAGGTGGTTCATTCCAGCGACTCAGGGCTACGCAGCAACTGAAGGAAGTTCTAATGGTGGAATTGCCACTAAATGTATAGAGACGTTTGATGCGCTAACATAATACCTACGTTTTGGCCCAATTTTCGGCGATAAGACTATAGCCGATCATTGAGTAGAAATAGTGACTTGACTGATACGTTTCTAATTTAGAATGTTGCAATTTCGGTATAATAATGACATACAATAGGAGCAGATGGATTCGTGGGTGGGTGATCGAATTTCCGTTGTCTGGACAAATATCTATTGAGCTTATCGGCCGGTCTGGTCGCTGTCACGTTGACAGTGGAGGCTGGGGGTTCTTCCAGCGGGCTTCAACGAAGGCCATTCTCCGCTGCCTACTCCTATTAGGGTCGTGGTGGAGAACGGACCGTTTTGGTAGCAGGCGAGTTATTACGCAGCTGTTATTTTTGCTGGAAGACCGCACTGCACTGCAATGCACATCCGTCGCCGCCTAGCCTCATAACACCTAAGAGACAAGAACCCCATTTTGCCTAGTGGCTTTTTTAACTTGGTTCTGTCGTCTTTTTGAATCTACCACCAGATGTATTTTAATGTCCTACTAACATTGCTCGGTTTCCAGACTGAAATTTGAACAGGAGACCTCAGTATGTTCACAGTACTCATCTACCATGTCAATACTATCCCATTAGAGATTTAATTTGTCGATTTTGACGTTTCCTTTTGTTTTCTTAGGAAAATCGGCGTTGCCCTGTCTGTGCATGTCTCGTCCGCCGGCGCCATTTGGTGCGAATCGTTGATAGGTCGCGTACTCCCTCGACAACCAGCAAAGGTCCTTAAACCTTTCCGTCTTCGTACGCCGAAAAGCATACCTCTAAAGAACTCTGGCTATGTTTTTTTCGTACTTATTATGCATATAATGACTTTTTGTAAAGAAATATGGCATTGATGCTGCATTCCTTTTTGCCTTTATTTGTGGTGCAAGGTGGACAAACAGGTTTCTGTCTGCTGTTTAGTACTTCAAAAAAGCTAGTTTCGGTACGTCTAATTACTGTGCGCCAAGATAATCATAGCTAGATCCCGCTTTCCAGGAGAAAGGGAAAGACCAACAGAAGCGTATGTTGTACAGCAACTCAATGAGGCGGCCGGCTCTGGGCCCGCGCGTTTTTTTCCGCTCCCAACAAAGTATGGTTCAACTACAGATTCCACGCAGTTTTCAGCTTGGTGGCAGACAAAAGTGGCCGATCGTGCAAGTTGCAGCTCCCATATCCATTATGTTCGGGGTTTCGAAAATGCCTATGCATCAAGCTAGCATGGTTGCTGATGTTGTAGAAATTCAGAACACTATCCACGGCAGATCGAATAACGGAAACCTCTAGAAACGCGGCCCTTCATGTCTCACGGAGAACGAATGAGACGGTTTTACGCGCTTCTCGCCACCCCGTGATGCTAATGCCAATTCAAAAGACCCACAAACGCCTCCCTGCACATGACAGAAAGGTGGGCTCATACCCCGACAGGACACGTTCTGTCAAGAAACGGATGCTCTTGGACCTTCGATGCAAATCGAGTTCTGTAATCGCACTGATGCAGGCGGGTGGGTCTGAAACGGTATTCGGTCGCGATCATAGGAACTTATCGGAGACGAAGCCTGGACGCGACAGCATAGCAACCGCATCATTACGATGTCAACTTGAATGTCCGCATGGGTTTGGGTACGAATCCGAACAGTGAGGGAAGGGGAGGACGAACCTTATCCGGTCGTATGTGTGACTAGCCTCTCACGACCCGCGCAGTTGTTAGTGGTCAGAATAAAAGATCTGCCCCTAATTTGGCACTGGGAGAGGCCGACTTCTCAAGCCTTAGCGCTAACAGTCTTGTAATGACCCAGGTGTGTGACCTAACGACAGGTAACCAGACTCTCAGGTTGTGTCTACTTTTCGGTTGCCATCGTTGAGTGTCATTTGCCATTGATCGCAAATGAAGAGGGCAGCAAGCACGTGGTCCAATGGAAAGGGCGTTTGAATTTACCCAACAAGCCTCAGATGTTGCAACACCTGGTGTTGGGCTTGGTTGTCTGATGACGGCTAATAAGCCACAAACGGTCATTCCAGTCTCCTCTTTGCCAGTTATGTATTTCTGCAGTCTTTTTAAACAACTGCTTGTAAACCTTACAGCTAAGGAGTGGCAAGGTGATTCCTATGTGCTTTCAATCATGGTCGGTTTTCCAATTAATACTGTGTAGTTTCATATCTCCACGTCTACACGTAAGCGATCTGATTTGAAATTTACTTACACAGTATATTTTTCTGCAAAAATTTTAATGATCAAACTGAAAGCGCCCCTGCCGACGGCGTAGAGAGCAATCTACGTTTATCGGCGTATAAAAACGATTTGGGCTAGGTATGGCTGACCGAAGACGGCTAATAAACCATAAATAGCCATTCCAGTCTCCGAACTTTGCCAGTTATGTCATTCTGCCTATACCACTAACCGTTGCGCGACCGCTTGTGGGGCTCGAGTGAGCCCCAAGGCACAACGAGACGAGTGAATCCTGTAACCGATCGGTGAGCACCTATCTACCATTGTTAAGACGATGAGACTAGTTGACAGCGCGTCTACGCATTAAACAAATTTTCCGCAGGTTCCGATGGTCTACAGCCTGCACTGTACATCTAACGTTAATTCCCGAGTCAACTGCCCTTTGGATCGCATTTTCAAGATGAGCCAGACTTCCAGTCTGTATACGTCAATGATCAAAGAGAGCCATGTCGCTGTAGCAACATCACCAAGAGACACGAGGATTCCGCAAGAAAGAGCGTTTAGCAGTTCGTTAACACAGGAGACCTTGCTACGCGAACTTATGTCCCGTTCGAACAGTCATCTTTACCTGTAGCACACCGTCTGCTACGTGGTTTCCACCTCTAGACGCCTGAATTTCCAGCGGTCGATCTTGCCCCTTCTAACGCTACATTACATTCAAGCACTAACGGAGCAAGGAACAGTGACCAGTTAAGGGCAATTTTCTGTCCCATATCCAGTTTCGTTCTCATAATGGTGCTACTCCAGTGTATTGAATGATGCGCAGAAGAACATGCAAAATATTTGTTTATGATTAAAAGGACTTTCAGGCACCTTTTGTCAGTATCCCAACGTTCGGCGTGTTTCACAAGTCACATAAAAATTATTACGATCAGGAATTTATACGGACGCAGTTTCACATCCACGCGGACTTCAGCGGTGCTAACACAGCTCTGCATGGACGAAGACTCCCAAATTAAACGGGAGGGTCCTTCCAAAAAAGTCCAGCCTGATAGTCAGCGTTAGGTTAGACCGAGTTCACTAGCCACTTTCACATGAATCAAAGTCCTGTCATGCCGATTTAAGAGATTGAATGCAGCGGCTGATATGGCATAAAGCCTTGTCCAACGCATTCCACTGGGCGATACCACAACGGTCTCGCTGTAAGTGGTTTGCGAATAATGGATATCGGCTTTGGCACGAAAAACTACATCGACTGCAATCCAGACATCCACCAGAAGTTTACTTACGTTCCACAGCCCGAACGTATGGTCTGCCTGATGATCGATTACTCTTACCCTGCCTTACGGCATAATCTTCCGCATAGATTATCTACCGTGAGTGAGCGAATGTTTCCTATCTCAAAACCGAGGGTCTTCATCTTAACCTTAGAGTTGACCCTTAGACCACATCTATCAGCTGTCACAACAAGGTCAACGTATGCAACACACGAACCACGACCTACTGCAATATTAGGGTGCTTGTGAGACAATCATACTCCGTAATAGGACAGTCAGCGAGACAACATCCTCGATGGGTGTCAGAAGTGCTCGTTTCGGGTAGCGTCAGTATCCTGTTCGTGCGCAGACGTTGCAAGTGTAGAATATTCGTGGGGATTGAAAGAATAGGATAATATGGTCCTTAGTCCCGGCGGGTTCGTGAAAATAACACTAACCAACAGCGGTAAAGATGAATCTGATCGGACGCATCGCCTACAGTCACCCGTCAGAAAAAGATTCCGAACATTTCGACGAATACTGATAATACATTCATATGTTGAAAGGAATAGTCTACATCCACAGATCCAAAAAGGGAACGCGAAAAGCATGCGAATGCGTGTACTCTCCCAACTGCTGGTCTTGCACAACGTCAGGGTATTGTATGCAGTAAATCAAGGTTCTAGAAACCTCCAGCATGGTATGGAGCTCGGACCACGGGCACCAGCAGCCCCTAAAACCAGGAACAAGCTTGTAAAATTCTTGGTGTCCAAGCAACTGCCTGACTGAACACTTTGAGTGCAATAAAACCAGTTAAATCCTTATTATTCCACGACGGATACCAATTAACGAAGTCGACTGGTTACGGGCAGCGTTTTTGTCTACTTTCAGAACACACGGGATTAAAATAAGCTAAAAAACGACACATATTATCGATAAATGTACGGTATTCCTCGTAGAAGAAAACGAGGTTATTTATTCGGCGCAAGATCAAACCATAATAAACGGACCATCTTGTAGTTTATAGAAAGCAGATACAGATTTCCGGTAGCCAGTATCTAGCTGTAAACGACTTTTCGCCGTTTTACAGCTGCAGTTTTGGAATGCTCATTATCAGACGTCGCTACAAACGCGCTGAAAGCAGACATTCCACAGAAACACTAAAGAGGCTGCGGTAATCGCAGAATATTCTTTAAAAAAGCTACAGGGACCAGATCGGTGCAGTTTTTATTTTTAAACTTTACACTTATGCCGTCTTCTTCGCTTTCGCGTGACCCATCTTCACGAGCGCAGCCTTCGTACACTTCCGCATTCGGAAACTCCTGACGATGCTGTTCCGCTAAAAGTAAATTTGGTTTCGGTCAGCGAACAACATGGTAAGAGTAAACAACAATCCCACTGCATCAGTAAAAGAAATTTATCAGCACGGGGCAGACGGCTCTTCGTTTCATCGTTTAACAAACATATATCATAAAAAAGCACGGTATTTACCTTCTGGCGGGCGACCATGACCTGGAAGCGTTCAAAGTCAGTAAGGCCGGCGCGGATCCTCTTCTTTTCGATCTTGCGAGCCCACTTAGACTTCTGCCACTTCTTATCGATTTTGCTTCGTAGCCAAATGTCCTTTACACCAAGGGTTCCGCACTTAGCAGGAAGTTTCATGGTAATGCCGGTCAGATGAACTTTTTTCAAATTGATCGGCCTTCGGGGAACGCCTGTGCAGGGGCCATCTATGAGCACCCGATTCTGATCAATGATCTCAACAATAACGGCCAACTTCTTTTGGTGTGAGCCGTAAACGATGTAGACCACCCGTCCGACCTCGACGAACCGAGTGTAGTGCACCATCTACAAACGACAGTTGATGAAAACATGCCTGTGCCAAATTCACGAGCGTACCTTAAGCGCTGCGCTGCTGAACTATTCGTTAGTTTAAACAATGATCACGGACGTTTTCAGCAAATCTCTGATTCTTATATTAATTATCTCATCAGGAACACATGCCTTACTGTTAGAAGGACATTTTCAACATTAAGGTGCTTTTATGCACAAATTCTTAGTTTTTTGTCCATTCATTAAAAAAACCGGGATTCATTTTTTGCTCATCTACAGTGTAAGACAGCTTTTATTTCTTGAAAACACCAACACAACACAAAAAATGAAAATAACTGAGGAATCGGGAAATAAAGGGACCTTATTCAGTCTTCATATGGTCATCATATGTCCTCAATATGTACGTATGCTTCCCACAACTCAGCTACGCAGCACCGACTGGACTTACTCAGTTATCCCAGCCCACAATTAAAGCCAGCTAACCAAGGTTCTGAGAGCATTGATCGCAAAAAGCCTTTTCTATGTCTTAAAAGGAACTGAAGTCAGTAATTCTTGGGAGTTTTTATGACCAGGCCTCGGTTATTTGCAAAACGCTTCAGGCGTTCAATATGCTCATGGGACATTTGGTTTGAAACTAATGCAAAAACAATCTATAAAACCGATAAGAATCTTAACCGAACAGTATGCTGTGCCCAGACAGACCCCAGAAGGAATCCATGACCGCGGAATAACAACGAATTGGAGAATAGTATCCAGAAATGTTTGGTGCGTCCGATAATTTGGGCCACGATAAAAGCACATTCAAATTAGAGCTATTCGAATATAATAACGACCGACTGGGGATATTTTCATGTCTTGTCTTTTGTCATTGACGATTTGCTTTTATTCATATAATAATGAAATTTTTCGGCGCTTCTTACAGCCTTATATGCATGCAAGAATATGTTGAATATTGCCTTGCATCGGCGTGGAGATCCACATTGCAAATGGAATTCTCACCTTCTAAGTGTCGCTACATGTGTTTGGGCCTGAAAGCTGCCGCAATCTGTTATTTTTAAAGGTTGCTAAACGACTTCACGTTCCTCCATCAATAAACTAGATCTTTAGCCTCATGCCGATAGAATTACGTCCAAAGCTGCTCAGATTTGCGGCTTTATTTCTTATCCTTTCTACTTTCCTGAAATAAAATTAAGACTTTATTGTATATTTGTACTTCCCATTCTTGAATTTTTCTGTACTTTCTTCAGTTTAATGAACGAATCTAGCCGTTCGAACATTAAAAATGTCCAAAGACATTTCACAAAAAACTCCTGTATCCGACTCTTTAAAATACTTCCTACTCAACTAGATTCCAGCTGACGAAGCTAAAAGTTATTTGGGTCAGCAGACTGGAAGCATGATATCGTTCCTTTTTTTCGACTAAATAATAGCTCAAATCTCCTCTTTTTTTCCGTTATTACCCCCGTTAATCTTCGTTATAACCTAGAAAATTATACACTTATTATACCTCCACCTGCATTGTTAACGTGTAAACGCTCTCTATCCTTTGCTTCTAGGTAAAACTTTCTTTGGAAAAACTTGCCTATTAAAAATAGGGTCGTGAACTTGTCTATCTGCCTTCAATCGAAGACTGTATATTTATCTTAACACTGATTTTATTAACCTTTTATTTTCCTCAACTTTTCCGAGCAGTTTTCATTATGACTCAGAGAAAGGACCATCGAGAATTTAAGTTGCCCTCTTGAAACTATTTTTTCTCTACCTCAAGTCCCCCATTAACCAGGATGTTTCCTTATATCACACGCAATTCACAAAAAGGAATTCATTCGGACGTACACTGTCTAAAATGCTGCCGTTTCGTAGGATACTTATCAGCATCAGAATTCAATTCTGGATCCATAGATACTGAGGCCTCAAGTTCACTGCGCCTATTCGCTAGATTTTGTTTTATGCACCATAGTGATCACGAACGAACCATATCGACGTAACATTATCATATTTTGAAATTCTACTGCAGTATTAGCATACTTTACCACCTAACCTTATTTTCCTAAGCAGTTTTTTTCCTCTAACGCTCTATTCGAAATGGAGGCCTATTGAACTCTGCCTCCATTTTCAAGGTAGGTGTTTTTTCACTGCCTATTTGCTAGTTCACTATTAATTTGAATACATTGCTAACTTTTGCCCTAACAGGACAAGTTCTGCTTCATTGTTAAATATTTGTACATTTTATCTGCACACATTGTCATAATTTTATTCCGTTACTAATGTTTGTTTAGACAGTGCCTTGCCGGCGCTAACTAAATATTAATTTCAAATTCCAAATGTTTAATCCAAACCGTAGTTGTGCTGCTCCTTGAAAATTATGAAATTACGAATAACCAGCAGTTAACTGTTCCATTTTAGGGAAATATTTCTCGATTCCTTCTATATATACAGCACATGCTTAATTTCAAACGATTTAATCGGATAGGGAGTATAACGCTGGGTTGTAGCAATAAATCCTCAACAACATCTTTTCATAACATTTTTTGTTTATTTCCCTTTTTAGGTTGCTGTCTAGCCACCCAAGACACTTTTTCTTATGGGCTCTCGGTAGTGGGCAGTTGTTGTCCATGAGTTGACGAAGAGCATTCCGGAAGAACTCCCTATCTTCGTTCACAGTGCCAAAAACATAGAGTTCCAGTCGAGGTCTTCTAAATCTGCTCGCATCTTATGAAAATTTCCTCGCAAAAGGTCGCACCATTTTTCCTCTTATACAGGCGCAACGGAGAAAAAGGAGCAGTCCCACATGAGCACCACATGCTCACATAGATCGAGCGGAAGCATTGAAATAATTTAATCAATGCTGTCTCATTTTTTTTCGTAAAATCCAGGTCGAGACAATTAGCCCTTTGTCCTTCATGTTTTCTGGTGGGGAGCAGGCCATGTTTTGTGAGGAGTGCCCTCAAGGTCTTTTGTAGAAAACCATAATCAAAAGTTGATTTCGGGCATGAGGATTGACCAGTGCTCCAGTTAATTCCTGGTCCGTTGAAGTCACCCATAATCATGGCATCAGGTCAACTGGAGAACTTTTCAAATTTTTCCAATGGGTGAGTGCCTGGACTTGGTCTATCCTAGGCGGCCGATAGACAGTTAAGACATCCAGACATAGACAGCCAAAAGCCTTGATGTTTTACCATATGGCTTCCGTGCTGCGCGCAGTATTGCTCGTCTTATCGGACACTATTAGCACTTCTTTCAAATACACAATTATTACACCACCCTGTCTGTTTTCTCTGTCGCTCCGATATATTTGGTATCCAGTCAATGATATTTAGCCATCTCGAATACTGCCCGACAACCAGATTTAGGTTACTGCTATCACATTCGGACATACTTTGGCAAGCCAAAGTTTTAACTCGTCAAGTTTTGATAAAAGGTTTTGGGCATTTGTATACAAGCACTTCAATTTTGTGACCAGCCAATCTTCCTCTTGCGTTTGTCAATTTTATGGGCCCTCCTGCGTCTCCTCTGATGTCAATATCGTATGACTTTTCCGTTTCTTGATGAGTTTCGGTAACTCTGGTTTCTACAGTGCAAACGCTTGGCGTTAAGGACTTAGTTCTGTTATCCATTTGGGCAATTGGTTTAGCGATAATTTTGGCGTTAGTGAGGCGGTTTCCGTTGTCCTTTGAAATATCAGGTGGTTAAATGGAAAATTAGTATTTTTTTGAACTACCTTCCACCAGAAGATAGCCAGAGTGTGTTCGTCAGCCTTCAGTCTTGATTGTAACTCCAAGAAAATATCCAGGCATTCCAGCCTTTCCACAGGGGAGTAGTCCGGTTGAAGAACCTCTTTATGCGAGTGACCGAGGTTGGATTTTTGGGATAGGTAAGCTTTGCGGTCACGGCGTTCTTATGCTGTTTCACTTTTTTTGCCGATCGGGAATGCTTGATGATATTTACACCCATGCTGGTGTGAGCAATTGGTGTAGGAGGCCATTAAACGAAGCGAGGTTTTCGGTGACATGGTCTTCAGGTCAGACTGCAGTTGTTTCTAGCAAACTCTGAATAACTAAGGACTGCTGCTGATCCCGATTCTCGGGAATTTCGCATCCTCCAAAGTTCTTTTTAGGACAGGAGAAGGCTTTACAGAACTTCTGTTGGGATTTGATCTACCTCTGTCCATACTGTCATCTGAAGGCTTCAAGGTATCCACCGGAGTCGATTTTGACTTCATACTCTTGTTGTAGTGTTTCTCCATTGAAAATTGCAACGCGTTTGTTTCTTAAGATTCAAATACGGGCTCTTTAGAACACCGAAAATAGCTGGATGTGATTTGCGGTTCGCTTTGTTTGCCTTCCGTAGGAATCAGAGACTGTGTTCGTGTTATCCGGTCATTATGAGTACTCGCGTCCGAACATCGAGAGTTTTTACAAATTGTTTTTTGTACTCTTGGTGTTTTGGTCCATGCCTTTAAGAAATGTTTTTGTGGAGGGTGTGAGATGAACGTTAAGTACCGAATAATTACATGGATACAAGCAATATTTTTATATTTGCAATATTGAAGCTAGTCGTCCTGGAACCACCGTTAAAGTTTACAAACTGCGAAAGAACCTGCAGCATACCTTAATCTATAAAGCTTGAAAGTGGACCTGATTCTAACTATTAGGGTCTAAATCCGGCCATGAGGGAGAGATTTAAATCGTAAGCACACACTCGCCTCACTAAGTTATGCCACCTATAACGCACGCATAAAATCCTTCTACTCCAGCTCTAACACCACCTTAACCAGAACAACAGCAACTGACGTTGGTAAAAGTTCAAACTGACAGAGTATCTTTTTGAGACTGTATTTATTGGGTAACATATAGTTATTTTAACAGCTTTTGGGCATCGTCATAGGTATTATCAACGGTTAAGAGTCCATAGAATGGAAAAAAATATAGCAAATTCCCCAAAGTCCTTATTATACAAATACTGACTTGGTCTGCTTGATCTATTTCCATTAGAATGTAGGTAGACCCTAACGGACCTGCAGACTTATCGAAAGGTGAGAAATGGAACCTATGCCTTTCCCCCGTTTTTTTGTTTTTTTCGACTTATATACAAAAATGATGCATGTCCGAATATTCTGGGTTTCCATTAGCCTAGTCCCACATCGAGCTATATAGGTATTTCTTATTACGGGAATCAGTCGGTGGGTAACAAAAAGACTTTTCGGGGGTGAAATGATGGTGGCCGCAACAGATTATATTAACTCAAGATATAAGTTCAGTAGATTTCCCAACTTATGTAATCGCATGAATTTCAAGAGAAAACCTAAATTATGAAGAATCAGACTACTTTGCGTCCTCAAAAGTATTACAGCAGTGAAGGCACGCCCGTTCTTTAAAAAAGGCATATTTTGATTTAAAAGTTTGCTAATTTGTTAAAAAATATCAAATTTTTATAAAATCCGAAAACTCCTAAAACGTGAGAAATCAGTTAAACAAAGTCAATTCAAGTTTTAAATGTACTTGAAACCTGTCCGTACAAAACTTCGAATGAATACTCCAGTAAAACTAGAATGGCTTTCGAAAAAAGTCATCCCTCTCTATAAAGTTGTGTTAGTTAAATTGTATAAAGCTCCATAATTTAACACCCACATTCACAATTATGACAAGAAACCATGCTAAGTAGCATGTTTTATTCGCATTTATACAGTCATATAGCTCGTTTTCAGCGGATTGAAACTGTGGGTCACACAAGGTTGAGTGCTCTGCAACTCTGCCCATATTCATGAAACAGGTTCTTATCTGCTAAGTGGAATATAATCGTGCATCTGATCAACAGCCCAATTTAATCGAAATATTTATAAGTAGGTTCATCGGTTGGAAATCGCCCAGTATTGAAAAAACAATCACATGTTGAATATATATATATATATATATATATATATATATATATATATATATATATATATATATATATATATATATCGAAACGTATCTGAAGCTGTTGCTCGTCTCTTACAACTACTGGGGATCGGCGTCGCCCACAAACCTGAGGTGACAATAAGACGTCTGGTAATGAGACCCAAGGCCCCCTGTCACGCGGCGAAACGGCGAACGTCGTCTATCGTGTTCAGTGCGGTTCCTGTGAGGCGAACTATGTCGGAGAGACCGGTAAGCGACTACAGACCCGCATGAGTGAGCACGCAAGGGCCGTAAGAAGGATGGACAAGCTCTCGTTGGTGGCGGAACACTGTGCAGCCTCTGGACACACTTTTTCTTTCCAGGACGCCGAAATCCTAGGCCGAGGTATCGACCAAACAGCCAGAGAAACGCTCGAAGCCTGGCACACCGTACCTTCTTCCATTAACCGTTGTACGATTCTCCCGGTGGCCTACCAGGTCTTACGAGTGCGGCTCAATCAATAGAATCGCAGGCAAGAAGTCAGACTGTTCGCGGTCGCAAGCAACCGCATAACGAGCCAGAACACATGCCTGAGTGAACCTAGGCCACGCACCAACACATTCGAGGGGATAACCGCGGAGAACGCAAACCAGCAAGACCTCCGGCCAGGCATGAACGTGGACGCAGGTGAACTTAGTTTGCGCACGAAAATCGATGATGAGCGTCTCCAACCCGATAGGAACGGAGACACCGGCAATGACTCAGCAACCACCGATGAGCCGTGCACGGACAGATTCAAACGAGGGACGAGAAACAGAAATGCGGGTCCGGTACACCAAACGCGGGCAATGCAGACGAGGTCAATGACACTTGCCATCCCGACACAGCCCCCAGGCGAGGCGAGGGAGAATAAAAATCAATGATCAGCAGTACAGCAACTAACTCCCCCACCCCTGCAGTGCATCCTGCACGAATAGCAGTAGAGTCAGCATGTTCAGAACCCATAAATACTGTGAGGCGCCGTACTGAACCTACCTCCGACGATGGAATCTTGTTTGATTTTGAAACGTCAGGATATTAAACCTATTGTTCCCGTGATCGCCTCTTCTTCTGATTTATGCCCGGGGACGCGCATTTTCGCTTCAATTAGCAATATTTTCGGGCGCGAAGCGCTACAGTCAGCACGTCGATGGGAAATCTTTGCCCTTCGCGTGTCTTCAACGTACGCGCAAATCGAATTCCTCCACAGATGCCTCGACAACCGTGTGCTACCGAAAAGCCTGTCCTACAAGCCACCGGTGAACACAACGCTTGCGAAGCAATGGGTGATGCAACATGGCAGGCGAATGACCCGTGCTCTTATCCAGGACTGCCAGTTGAGGCTGCAGAAATACCGCAGAATTTTGAGCCAGATTATTCCGAAGTGTTTAGAGCTCATAGGAGAGAACGGTGTATCACTGTTGGACCGAGTAATCAATATTCGAGCCAGAGAACTGCGATCTAGACGAAATATGGAGCTGAGAGTTAAATTCCAAAAGTTAAAGCCCCACCACCCAAGATCACGACGAGACGCCGGTCCACAATTTATCCTCAAAAGAACTTACACCGGTACAGTTTCAAGTGCTAAAACATGAAGCATCCTTCAACACTGCGGATGCTGATCCGGTTAATCTTGTGGCCACTATTGAGTCGGTCTTAAAGCACTCCCAGGAGGCGGAAGATACAAAGCACCTCATCAGACAACAAGTTACGTCCTTACTGTTGACACACAAACCACGTGCAGCTATTCCAAGAATGGAGCAGGATGCCCTCAGGACACTGAACGCTGACAGGAGCATCGTGATACTGCCAGCCGACAAGGGACGTTCCACAGTAGTACTCGATAAGTCGGAATACCTCCGGAAGGCCAACGCTCTACTCGATGACCGTCATGCCTACCACAGGTGCGATGGAGATCCTATGAAGAAGCTAGTGGCAAAAATCAACGTGACGCTCGCTAGTTTACAGAGTAACGGGGCCATCTCTAAAGCTGAACGACTGACAATAAAACCTACAGATTCGGCCATGGCGAGATTCTATGGGCTGCCCAAAGTACACAAACATGGTGCTCCACTTCGACCCATCATATCCCTGCGTGGAACACCCACATTCAATCTGGCCAAATGGCTGTTTCGACGTCTGAAGTGCCTTACACCAGACTCTGATACAACGGTACGTTCAGCCGCCCATTTCTTGGAAAGACTCCGTGGTTTAAACCTTAAGGCAGACGAAGTCATGGTATCATTTGATGTTACCTCACTTTTCACCTCAATTCCTCAGAGCCTTGCAATTGAAACTGTCAATGACTTGCTTGAGAACCGTTATGACGAGGTAACCAATAAGCCTAAACGGGCGCACCTCATCCAGCTGCTCACTTTCTGCCTCAAAACCTACTTCACCTTTGAGGGAACGGTCTTCGAACAGATCAAGGGGACTCCGATGGGTTCGCCGCTGTCTGGTTTCATTGCTGAGGCGGTCCTTCAAAAGTTGGAGACACGTGTGTTCACGAAACACAGACAAATATTTTGGGTGCGGTATGTGGACGATACTTTCGTCGTTCTCAAGCGCGAAACGGTCACCGAATTTCACGCACTCCTGAACTCTATCTATCCGGACATTCAGTTCACGATGGAGGCTGAGGCCAACAGTCAAATGGCGTTCTTAGACGTCCTAGTCCACCGCAAGACCGACGGCAGCCTAAGGACAACGGTATATAGAAAGGCCACCAACACGCGTCAGGTCCTCAGTTACCAAAGTAAACACCCATTGTGCCACAAACGTAGCTGCGTACGGACGCTTTACAAACGGGCGGAAACTCACTGTAGCGAGAAAGGCGACAAAGCAGCTGAGCTCCATTATCTTCAACGAATGCTCATCTCCAACGGTTATCCTCGTAGCTTCATAGAACGCAGCAGACAACCGAGGCAATTTATAAGACCAGTGATAGAACCACCGAAAGTGTGGCGGGCAATACCATATATCGAGAACGTATCTGAAGCTGTTGCTCGTCTCTTACAACCACTGGGGATCGGCGTCGCCCACAAACCTGAGGCGACAATAAGACGTCTGGTAATGAGACCCAAGGCCCCCCTGTCACGCGGCGAAACGGCGAACGTCGTCTATCGTGTTCAGTGCGGTTCCTGTGAGGCGAACTATGTCGGAGAGACCGGTAAGCGACTACAGACCCGCATGAGTGAGCACGCAAGGGCCGTAAGAAGGATGGATCAGCTCTCGTTGGTGGCGGAACACTGTGCAGCCTCTGGACACACTTTTTCATCCAGGACGCCGAAATCCTAGGCCGAGGTATCGACCAAACAGCCAGAGAAACGCTCGAAGCCTGGCACACCGTACCTTCTTCCATTAACCGTTGTACGATTCTCCCGGCGGCCTACCAGGCCCTACGAGTGCGGCTCAATCAACAGAATCGCAGGCAAGAAGTCAGACTGTTCGCGGTCGCAAGCAACCGCATAACGAGCCAGAACACATGCCTGAGTGAACCTAGGCCACGCACCAACACATTCGAGGGGATAACCGCGGAGAACGCAAACCAGCAAGACCTCCGGCCAGGCATGAACGTGGACGCAGGTGAACTTAGTTTGCGCACGAAAACCGATGATGAGCGTCTCCAACCCGATAGGAACGGAGACACCGGCAATGACTCAGCAACCACCGATGAGCCGTGCACGGACAGATTCAAACGAGGGACGAGAAACAGACATGCGGGTCCGGTACACCAAACGCGGGCAATGCAGACGAGGTCAATGACACTTGCCATCCCGACACAGCCCCCAGGCGAGGCGAGGGAGAATAAAAATCAATGATCAGCAGGACAGCAACTAACTCCCCACCCCCCTGCAGTGCATCCTGCACGAATAGCTGTAGAGCCAGCATGTTCAGAACCCATAAATACTGTGAGGCGCCGTACTGAACCTACCTCCGACGATGGAATCTTGTTTGATTTTGAAACGTCAGGATATTAAACCTATTGTTCCCGTGATCGCCTCTTCTTCTGATATATATATATATATATATATATATATATATATATATATATATAATAATAGAAAAGAAAAAAATGCTCTTCGGGAAATGGAGTTTTACTCGTAAATTTTCAAGTTGGTGACACCAACCCGTCGTCAGACGAAATGAACAGAGGAGAAAGTGAAGTGGCGCGACAGGACAGATGGTGACAAACAAACAGCTGGTTTGAGTGGGTGGTGGGTGGACCAATAATCGGGGCATGTTTTGGGACGGGGAGGTGAGGAGAGAACAATTACATTGGCTTGTTTGGGAGGGGGAGGTGGGCGGCGAGTAACTACGGCCGGCTAGATTATCGATCATGGTTCCGGGTTGGATTTAGGGGTCACTGCGTCGGTTGGAGGTGTCGGAATGTTTAATTGCGGTTCACCATGTGTGAGGTGGGGTTGGCGAAAGTGAGATTAAAAGCCGAAAAGGATTAGCAGTCGTTGCTAGGTCGTGGGCACTCGTTACCAAATCGTGCACGTAATCCTTCGTAATGAGCATCTAGGTCAACGTGGCGGTTAATGCTAGTTGTGCTAGAGTGCCAAGCTTCGAGGAATTCTCGAGCTTTGTTTGGTGTTGGCCATGGCGATCACGTCGGTACCGTCCCAATTGAAGCGATGGTCGCATTCAAGGGAGTGCGCAAAACACGAGTGATAAGGGATCACGTCGGCGAATGGCTAGCTTATGTTCGTTGATGCGCGTCCCAAGACGTCGGCCTGTATGGCCAATGTAAACAGAAGGGCAGTTGGCGCACGGTATGCGGTAAATGACATTGCTTAATTGTTCTTTTGGAAGGGGTTCCTTTACTCTGCATAGGGTTGCGCGTATGGAGGACGCAGGCTTGTGGGCGACAGAGATGCCAAAGTGACTTAATTGTCGAGAGATTGTTTCGGAAACACCTTGCATGTAAGGTAAGGAATAAAATTTCCGTGGCACTATATCTCCATTAGAAACAAGGTTCTGCGTTTGTCTCTGGCGTCGAAGACAATTTTTCACGAAGCTCGTTGGGTATCCATTGGACCGGAAGAACTGATACAAATACGATAGTTCTTTCTTAAGATGGTCATCGCTGCTGCAATAGCGGAAGGCCCGATGGAAAAGGGTGCGAACACAGCTTCTTTTGTGGGCCGCGGGGTGGTTACTTGCATAGTTAAGCACGATTTCTGCAGAAGAGTCCTTTCGGTGGACGCTTGTTGCGAGTCCACCATCACTGAGTCGTAGTATTTTCACGTCTAGGAATGGTAGTGTATCACTTGTTGCAGCTTCGCGTGTAAATTGTATAGTTGGGAAGACCCCATTCAGACTCTGGTGCAATTGCTCAACATCACAAGTCTTTATGATAACGAATGTGTCATCTACGTAGCGGAGCCACATCTTTGGTTTGAAACTTTGAAAGACGCCTTCTTCTAGTCGCTGTAAGACTAATTCGGCAAGTAGCCCCGAAATTGGAGAGCCCATTGGGGTGCCCTAACTTGTTGATAGTATTTGCCATATATATATATATATATTTAGGCAGAATAACATAACCGACAAAGACAAGGGAGACTGGAATGGCAATTTCTGGCTTATTAGCCGTCATCAGGCAGCCATATCCAAACCCAGGTGCTGCGGCGCCCGAGCCTCGTACGCGCGACCTTGTTGGGCAGAAGTCCAACGCTCTACCCACTGCGCCCTGAGCTCGAATAAGCGCATCCCTTGACATCAATTAGGAGAACAGGTGATCTTGGAGACCAAAGGTGCATTGTGTTGCCGCTTCAAAGCATACAAGATTCCGTCATTGGAGGTGCGTATCTTACCGTGTCTCACAGTATTTATAAGGGTCGAAATGTATTTCAACGCATTGTTGATTGCACTGATTAACCTTTATGGTGTATACTGTAGGGATAACGAGCTCGAAGAGCCGTTACTTGGCTTTATCGCTCATCGCTTGCATACGCACAGGGATCATCTCTGTAGTTACCGCGGTGGAAGGGGCAGGAGGGGAAATGCTGTCAATCGACCTGTCCCTCATCGAGGGGTGACTTTTGATCATTGGTGGACATTGCCAACGTCCGCATTTACCTTAATTGCCGCCCGGGGTTTTTAGCCCTGCAAGTTTTCTTCTGACTGCATTTGCCCTTTTAATGTCGGGGTAGTGGTGGATGCAAAAGTATTGATGATTGCACCTCTATCGGACCCGGATTGTGGCATGGCTACGCGCATGCCCATCCTAGGTTTGACATTACGTTTGGCCTAATTTCAAGCCTGATCATGCCTCCCATAACCTGCGCCCAAGGGGTTGGTAGGCTTCCGGAAGGGCAACACAACGGCTGATTGAGGTAGACTGCATGTGCAAGGCCTTTTTTGGTTTCTCTGGCTACGTGGTTATTTCATCGACTCCAAATTTCAGCATTCTGGAAGGCGAAAGTGCGCCAAAAGTCTGTGCAGTGTTCCGCCACCAGAGGCAATGGATCCCTTCTCCTCACTGCCCTTAAGTGTTCGGTAACACATGTGTGCAATCTCTTATCAGTCTTTCTGACGTTGTTTACGACACGCGAGTCACATTTGATCCGGTAGATGACGTTTGTCATCTTACCTCATAGAAGTGAAATTTTGGTCTCATGGCTAGGTTCCGAATGGTTGAGTGCAGTCGATGGATGATTCCGATTCTCAGTGGTCTTAGGAGGCGGGAGATTGTCTCAGAGATGCTCTTAATATATGACAGTGCACGCCAAACCTTTTCTCTGATCTGCCATCGGATTTTTTCTTTGTTTGGTTTGCTTGCTGCGCTTGATGAAGTTACGGGGGTATCCATTTGACCTTGAAGAGGCTCTGAAGATAGCAAAGCTCTGTTATTTTGTTGTACGGCTCGCTGCAGTAAGTTTCTGCCCTTCTGTAGAGAACTATTTTCAGTGATTAAGCTTGAGAGCGGTCATCCCACTGGCTTCCTTCTGATCTGTTTGTATATGCCCCCTCGAGGCGAATTGCGTATTCAGACAAAATTTTTAGAGTTCGAAAAGGATATCTCTGCTTCGCGGACTGGTCTGCCTCATCGTGCTGCCTGTCAAACAAACTCAAAATTGGTAGGGGGTAACATCGGCTTTTTTTACTTTGGGTAATCAGCAGGGCCTGCTACCAACGCATGTGGTTTTTTAATGGCCAGTCGTACTGACCTTCTCATTATTTACTTTGTCTGCATCTCGGTGAGCGTTTTACCTAGCAATGCCATTATCTTTGTCGGTAAGGCTCTTTTATTTATTTATTGCCAGTTTACAGGTAAGTTTCAAAGGGATATACTGTGGGGGCTCAAGCTGACAGTGAAAAAAACTCCTGATCATTCTTTATAGTGTTTTCAGGAGAAATAACTGCAGCTTATTGAACGGATTAAAGTTCAGGACAGGGAAGTATTGGCACAGGTGCACGGTGTCGTACTTCTCCTTTAATTGTTGTGGATCAAGTATTCTGTACTAGCAGCAGGTATTCCGGCGAACGACTGCTCGATGTCGACTGAGAAATAACCCGATTACGGACTGCAGAGCCAGCAATATTGCCTTCAGCATTAAGTCCGGCACCGGATTCAGAGTATGTGGACTCCATCAGAATGGAAGAGAGCTTCCAGAGAATCAGCACCCGAAATTCGTGGAAGGTTTCCTGAATGTAGAAAACTAGTGAAAGCTCTCCTAAACAAAGGATAGTTTTGCTGAATTTTAATACTTCTGGGTACTTTACTCCCGATTGCTATAGCGTTTACCGAAAAAAACTGACGGTATCTAACGGTGCCTGCCAAAGGAAGAAATAAGAATACATCTCTATGATTGGTGGGCCGAGAGTGATCAAGCTGCCTCAGGGATGTAAGAGGGTTAAATTTAAACTGTTTAAAAGTTGAAAAAGTAAAAATAGTCCCTTATGTAATCTACGAAGCCACAATGGATCGAGGCTTGTAAGCTCACAGCGTTGTTGGTAGGACAGATTTCTGTGCTCTGAAGTGAAAACTCTTTTAGTATAGAAGTGCTGGACTGGTTCTATCTTCCTCCGTTCACTCGCGTGCAGATGGCTTAATAGAAACGAGCAGTATTTCAGACTAGGTCCGACATACATTTTATAAAGGCTGGTCCTAATATTGATAATTTTAAAATTTCTGAAAATAAATTCAGTGGTTTGGCGTGCTTTCATGACAATAAGGGCGCAGTGTTCTGACAGATAAAGACTACTATAATATGATATGCCCAGATCCTTTATAACGCCGGGCAAATTAATGTCATGACCTTCTATGCTTAGATGAAGCTGATGGTTGTCACCACTAACCATAAGGGAGCACTTGTGCCAAGAAAGCGAAAGGTGCCATGTGCGACACCACTAAGCGAAGGCTTGAAGATCCTTTTTTAAGAGCTCAAGCACGATTTGGCGATCAGCCAGTTTATATCGATAGGAAACGTTTTAAATCATCAGCATACATGAAGGGCCTACCATACTGAAAACAATCAGGAACATCGTTCACAAAAAGGCAAAATAGAAGCGGGCCGAGTACGCTACCCTGAATAACTCCACTTCTCACGTGCGTGGGGTTGGAGATAACATCGGAAGTTTTAACTCGCTGTGCACGAGCATTCAAATAGGAGGATATTAAGTTTAGACACTTGTTACCTATGCCAAACGAGGTAAGTTATAGCATGAGGAGATCATGGTCAACACGATCAAAAGCCTTCGTGAAGTCGAAATAAACGGTATAGATTGCAAAACCTCTATCTCTAGATTGTCGCACATAATCAAATTAAGAGAGCTGGTAGGTGTTAAACGATCTTTTTTCGAGAAACCCATGCCAAGCCGCATTAAGTAGGTTATTCTCTGTTAGGCGAAGCATCAGCTTGTCTTTAATCAAGGTCTCTATGATCTTCGAGGCTGCTGGCATTGGTGGCAAACGACATGGAGTTTTAAAAGCATGCGCGTGAATATAGACAATTATTTATCCGGAAGGTGGGTGATGATGGTGGGAGGAGGGTGTTTCGTGAAGGACTGATGGCTATTTCTGAGGGAGACATTGTGACAAGCGAAGACACACATAGAGAGGAAGAAATACCAGTGAAGAAGATAATTTTGGGACAGTCTCTTGAATTACTGATGGTCCATTCCTAGCATCGGAGAAAAGTGCTCAGAAAGGATGAGAAATATCAAAGGTTTATCGAGTCAGAAGATTAATGGGCAGTCATCACCTGAAAGCATACTAATTGACAATCTACTATCCATAACAGTTTATTTCTAAGCTTAGAAAAGATGCAGGAAAGCCAATGAAGAGCGCTTAGAAATGGAGGATGCGGAAGCGGTATAATCATGGGAGAAGAAGGTTAGTTGCATGGAAGATTACACAGGAGTAAACGCTGAAATTTGAAGGATATTTAAACTATTATTAAGATAAGAGTTATTGTATTTAATGCCGGTTTACAGGCATTATCAGACGAAAACTTGCATTGTGATCGGGCTCTGCGTGCAAAAACTCCTGGAGGTATATAGCATTATTGGTGATTTCCTCGTAAACTTCATGTTTTTCAGGAGAAAACACTGCCGCCCGTGGAATGATAGCAGTTCAGATCGACATAGGCTAGAACAAAAGTGCAGGCGTTAGGCTTGCAGTCTCTCTCTGTCTTTGAGGAACCGGGATTCTTGCTCCAGACAAGAGTGCATCCGTAGACGGTTGCTCTTGCTGTCGAAGAAGTCACCGAATTAGAGCTGCAGAGACGGCACTATCGCCCTCGACGTAAGAGCTGGGAGTCGGGTTTCAGATGCCGCGCACTCCGTCGCACCGGAAAGACAGATTCTCCCGTGTCGGCACCCGGGGCTCCTGGAAGCTGTTCTGCATGCAAAAACTAGTAATATTTCTTAAACAAAGAATAACTTGCAATATTTTATGCATTGTGAGGTAGTTTATTCCATATGGCTATGGCATTTTACCGAAAAGAACTAGGATACTTTAACTGTGCGAGCTAATGAAGGAAATAAAAAGACGGCGCAATGCCTGTGCACCGAGAGTGGTCAAGCTGCCTCACAGTGGTAAGGGATTAAATGTACGACTATTCAAAAGCTTAAACCAGTAAAAAGAGTCCTTTCTGTTATCGGCGAAACCATAAAGGGATCAATGTTTGTAAGCACTCAGTGTTCTTGATAGTCAGATTACGGTGCTCTGACAATAAAACTCTTTTTAGTAAAGAAGTGCTGGACTGATTCTATTTTCTTCCGTTCACTAGCACCGAAGGCCAAATAGAAACGAACAGTATTCCGAGCCAGGTCTAACGTATATTTTATAAAGGTGGAGTCTCATATCGATAGTTTTTAAAATTTCCGAGGATAAAACCCGGTAGTTCTGCGTGCTTTTGGAGTCAATCAGGGTGCAATGCTCTGAAAAATTACGACAGTTGGAATATGATATGCCCAGATCATTGACAACGCCAGGCACATTTAAGGTCATGACCATCTATGCTATTTGAGTCTGATGGTCGTCGCCAACAACCATACGGAGCATTTTGTGCCAAGAAAGGGAATGGCGTCATGTGCAGCACTACTGGCAAAGGCCTCAAGATAATTTTTTTAATAGTTCGAGCACGGTGTCATGATCTGCCACTCTTGTATCAATAGGTAAGTTTTAAATCGTCGGCATACGTAAAGCGTCTACAATTCCGAACTAAACTCGGTACATTATTGACAAAAAAGACAAAATAAGAGCGGGCCAGGCACATTCCCTGAATAACTCCACCCTCACATCGTGGGGTTGGAGATAACATTGGAAATCTTATCATGCAATGTGAGCTCAGGCGACGCACCTAACCACTACGCCCCATTATCACGGAAACTGGCAAACAAAATTGCTTACAAACAGAAAAATATGACAAAGACAGATATTCTGTTACTACTTCTCCTTCTGTCAAGCGAGCAAAAAGCCTGATAACACTAACGAATGTCATCTACGAGGACGAAAAAGCGCACGGGGTATTTAAATCTCTTACAAAAATTCCTATTGATGGAGAAAGAGATAAGTAACTTGAAACAATAAATGGCCGATTTTACACGGGAAGTTTCATTGTTCACCCTCGAAAAATAACAACGAGAATTCCAAACCAAAGAAATTACTAATGCAAAATATAGCTTCCTCAAGAAAACCTAATGTAGAGCTTAAAGACATTGCGTCTACAGAGCTCAGTACACCAGTAGATTTTTCCCTTCCTTCGAAAGGAGATCAAACATGCTCATACACCTTACTACTGTCATCCATCTCAAACAGAGGCAGTAATGTTCTGGATGCACAAAAACATGCTGGTATCGTTGCTGGATGATACAAAGAAGGGCGGAGTTGAAAAAGCTTGTCGAATTTGAAGGACAGAAGACGAAGAATTCGAAGTCAAAAAGTGCCAAAATGCTTTCACAAAAAATGGGTTTGAACTCCGGAAAAAGCAAGTTCTTACCGATAGGTGCTTAAGCAGAATGCTCTGTTAATGATACAGGAGCAAGTACAGGACAAATTTACAAAGATCCTAGGTTCACATTAACTTTAGGAATCGTTGCTCGTACTGACCCAAATAACATCGTCGACCTTGATATGAATTCTTACTCGATAATGATGATCTATCAGTAAATCAGAACTCAAACCTCACCAAACAGAAATTTTAGACCAAAACGCAACCTCGTTATTAAAGAGGCTCCCTGAGCTCCACTCTCTGATCGCAAAAGGAAAAGGGCAGAACATGACCTTAGTCTTTTCCCGAGAATACTCATATTTGATTCTTCAAGATGACGAAAGCGTTACTATGCACAGCATTCCGTTTAGGGAAAGCGAATGTTCTCACATGAACTATAATCATCAAGGCCTCTATCGCGTTCTTGTAAACGAGGTTCAGGCTGCATGCCTCCTAGAACGGAGAAATGACCTTTCCGCAGCTCACACGGATGTGCTCAGCTGTGGATTAGCTGAAACCTTCCACGGAAAGGCCCAAAATGAGCAGGCTGAGAACAGA